>CM049797.1:3781736-4167154 GCA_027422405.1 Ptychobarbus kaznakovi | reverse complement strand
ACATTCAGTGTGGGGTGGTAGGCCCCCCAGAAAACATCGTTCTGGGTCCTTTCATCCACTGGGCTCTCAAGACATTTACAGTTTTTATTACAAAAAATTTTACACTAAATACAGAAACCTTCATGTCATTTTTCAAAACTTTAGACACAAAACTCAAAACAGTCATTGTTTGTAACACAGGCTTTCCAATCTTCAAAAATGTGCATATTGTGTTATTAATGTGCATATCTTTAAAGACTCCTTGCAA
The DNA here is from genome assembly GCA_027422405.1 of Ptychobarbus kaznakovi. Classification (NCBI taxonomy): domain Eukaryota; kingdom Metazoa; phylum Chordata; class Actinopteri; order Cypriniformes; family Cyprinidae; genus Ptychobarbus; species Ptychobarbus kaznakovi. The sequence continues at coordinate 4,166,907 of CM049797.1, read as the reverse complement.
TTTGTATGATGCAGAAAAGTTAGTTCATGCATTCATGACCTCTAGACTGGACTAGTGTAATGCACTGCTAGGTGGTTGTCCTGCATCTTCAATATACCAAGCTACAGATAGTAGAAAATGCTGCGGCTAGAGTCCTTACCAGGTCAAGAAAATATGATCATATTATTCCAATTTTACAGTCTCTGCACTGGCTACCTATTAAGTTCCGTATCAGTTACAAAATATTATAACTTGCCTATAAGGCCCTAAATGATTTAGCTCCTGCATACCTAACTAATCGTCTATCACGCTACAATCCAACCCGCTCCCTAAGGTCGCAAAACTCTGGACTCTTGGTATTACCTAGGATAGCAAAGTCCACTAAAGGAGGTAGAACTTTTTCATATTTGGCTCCCAAACTCTGGAATAGCCTTCCTGATAACGTTCGGGGTTCAGACACAGTCTCTCTATTTAAATCTAGATTAAAGACACATCTCTTTAGCCAAGCATTCATATAATGCATCTCACAATCTTGTACTGCAGGTATATCTGATCAAACGCACATTATTAACATCCCGTGGTAACTAGGAATTACACAAGCTTCAGTCTGGATCAAACTCTTAAATGATCTGAGATGACCGAACACCTGAGAAGAGATGATGACAATCCCTCGGAGAACCTCAGAGGATGCCAACCATCAGCGATTATACTGAATTAACCAAATTTTGCCATAAGTTAATTATATTGAGTTTATAAAATATAAATCTATTTTAGAAACTTAATTTCCTGTGAAGTTGCTTTGCAACGATTGTATCGTAAAAAGCGCTATACAAATAATCGCGAATTGAATTGATTGAGGCAAGGGTTGGTATTTTTGTAAATGGTAGGCCTATGTTCAAAATACTAGGGGCAAATTGAAAGGGTTGAACAAGTGGACAGATACTTTGGAGCTGACATACATTTATTGTGTATGCCAAGTGCTGTTTGAACACAAGGTAAAACTGGCCTTCAGTGCCTGATGGAGGGGATTCAGCTATTGGACAATATTATTTCAGAACAAAAATTATTAAATAAATAAAAACTTTGTTTCTAGCACAAACATTGTGAACAAAGTCATCTGGATTTTCTTATCTTTTTTTCTTTCACTTACATTTCAAAGAGAAAACTTATTAGTATAAGGTCTTGTGTAAAAATATATGTTTTGATCCATTGACATTTTTTAGATAAAGCCTGTAAGGTACAAAGCGCTCAAATTTCCAAAGCACTTCAGATTGTGCAGAATCCTGCGTGCCAGTACATCACAGCTCTGTCACGTTTGCCATATAATCTCCCTATCTGACAAAGTGGGATGTTTATCCTTGCTGGGTTCAGATTATGATTTTTATTTTAAACAGGAGCTCAATTGGGCGGATGATTACTTTGATGCTTTCTGTGTGATTATTTTGATTCACAGTTGGATTTGATATCCTTCACAGGGATTTCAGTTATAAATATAGGCTTATATTTCAAAAGAATATGAAAGGATTGAAGACTCACATGTTGCAATTTAAGATTTTAGCATTTTAGTTCAGCAGGTTGATTATACTGCAGCTATTTTGCATCTCAATAACACCGCCCTACATTATATTTTTGCTGAATAAAATACTTGTTTCTTACTTGTTTTGGCGTGCTGACTGCAAAAACAGTGTCAATTTTGCTCTATAGCATGTCATACTTTCTCACAAAATATGTGCATTTCACAGCATTTTTGCTTTTAACAAGAAGTCTTGTATAAAAATTGACACGATACCTCTTTTCCTCTGAACAAGTTTGCAAAGATTTGCTCAGTTCTCTGTTGATTTTCACATGTATGACATTATTTTATGCCTAATCCTGATTTCAAGGCTAGGGTTATGACCTGTGACAGAAGAAAAAAAGCAAACATGTTTTACTACATCAGAACAGCCACAGAAGTTTGCAGATTTAGCAGGGCAAACAAAGCTTATTTGTAAGCTTAAATTTGCAGAGTATTTTAACATGTTTCTTCTACTCCTTTGCAGACTGTAAGTTAAATTATACAATTAGATTTACTTTGACTAACTTGATGTTTGACTTGATGTTAACATGTTATATTGATAATTGCAAATTTATTTATACAGGTGCATCTCAATAAATTAGAATGCCGTGGAAAAGTTCATTTATTTCAGTAATTCAACTCAAATTGTGAAACTGTTGTATTAAATAAATTCAATGCACACAGACTGAAGTAGTTTAAGTCTTTGATTATTTTAATTGTGATGATTTTGGCTCACATTTAACAAAAACCCACCAATTCACAATCTCAAAACTCAACAAATTGAATAACATTCTACTACAATAAAAAAAAACATTTTTAGTGAATTGTTGACCTTTTGGAAAGTATGTTAATTTACCGTATATGTACTCAATACTTGGTAGGGGCTCCTTTTGCTTTAATTACTGATAAATGATATGGGCTCCAACTTGCTTAACTTGTTGATTTAAATACTGTTACGTGACTATTCACAAGCTGTTTTAATTACGGTATAAATGCTTGGAAATTATATTTAACGTTTTCAAGTCCAATCATTGCACGCAAGCCTCACCAATAATAACAATAAGCTTTGTGTTTTTTTTTTTTTATTATAACACAAAGTATCATCTTTCTGTAAATTTTGAGATCAAATACAAACAATAAATGTGTTTTGCGCTCTTTCATTTGTAGTGAGGTAACTACATTCGCTTCAGTTCAAGCTGCATTGGAATCAATTATATTTTCCTCTTTAATATTTGCATCATGAAATAAACATGAATAAATATTTGAATGCATATTGAAAAAAAAATCTGAACAGTTTATTCAAACGAATGTCACATGAAATTGATCAATTAGAGTTCCAAAAATATCTATAAGCCTAAATGTTATTGCTGTTTTTCGTGTGAAGAACAACAGGTTGGATGCCACAGACTTTTTTTTCACGCAATATAATATGATTTTATTATCGTAATTTTGACTTTATTAAATTAGTATGACGTTAATCTTATTTAGTAATTTTTCAGTGTGACACTAAAATGTCTAAAATGTCAATACTATTTTTAGGATTACTAATAAACTACTGCCATTTGATTTGTTATCTATTTTAATTTTAGATAAATTATGTATGAATTTGTTATGTCTTTATAGCTATTTTATTTAGTTTTAGTTTGAATAAATTTGAGTTATTTTAGTAACGTTACTTCAACATACTACATGGAAATTAAATAACATATTTTGAATTGTTTTTAGCTTTATTTTTGTTTTCATTTAAATGTTTAGTTTTGAAATGTTGTTGTATGCATTTGTCATTTTATTTAATTTCTCCATTTAATTTCTTAAATGTGTATATATAGTATTTATAGAGTTTTAACTTATAGTTTTAGTTACCTTTTCTTATTTGTAAGTCGCTTTGGATAAAAGCGTCTGCAAAATGACTAAAAAGTAACGTAAAGTAAAATGCCGCTGTAGGGTATAGGCTATTTGTACTACATGCAAACACCATCTTGGCACAGCGGCCCAAAAAAAAAAGTTTTAAGTTTGACGATCTTGACTCCCCATATCTCCTAATTGGACGCGCCTTTAGAGAGAAATGCATCTTTATGGATTACATAGGCTAATGAAAGAGTTTTACATTTTTTTATTTGAATTATTTCGCTGTAAAGTAGTATTTTATAGCATTCTATAAATACATTTATCATATCAGTGAGGCAAGTTGCTGAGTTTCTGTTCAGTTTTTGTGAAGTGTTCCTGCTCAAGATCAAGACCATGTTTGTTTGCTTTATTTTAAAAATCAAAACATTTTGTTGATATTGTGAGTGCACACAAATAAAACTATTTGCAGCTTTGAATGATGTATACTCTTACCTTTATGAGGAAAAATTAGGGCGTATTTTAATTTCCACTGTTATTAAGAAAAAAATGCAAGTGATCTCGTTAGCGCCTCCATGTCCTTCAAAACACGCTTCAGCTTCCACTTTTAGCACAAACAATTTTATATTTATCACACATTTATCTTACATTTTTGAATTTATATTGTGAAATGCATTAAGTTTTTATGTCTCAAATCGTGTTTATTTGAAAAGGCTAAACTGATCAAACATATGCTCAACTCACTGTCTGGCACTGGCCGCTTGGTATTTAAAAAGCATAAATAAAAACAACTTGAATTTAACAAACATAAAATGTTCCAATCATGTTTTTAAATTAACTTTAAATTAACTAAAGAAACGAAATGAAATATAACCATTTTGCCATTAAGAACCGAAATTGAACTTTTTAATGGCTGCAACAGCATGCTGTCTGAAGGAAGAGTAACTACCTGTAAACGTTACTTGGCGGTTTTTACTTGGAAAATCAGCTGCTTTCTAGCATTCAAATAACTGATAAACCTGAAACGATATAAGAAGGATTGGAGATGAATTTCATTTACATATAGCCTAAGGTAGGAATATGCATACTTTTAAATTGACACCTGCCACTGTTTTTTCCTCTTTGATTCTGTCCTAATAGCATGAGCAGAGGAGAAGAGAGGAGAGGAGAGGAGAGGAGAGGAGAGGGGAGAGAGGGGGGGGTGTGTCTTCTTCTTGGCACTCAGCACATCCGGTTAAAAAAGTCACCTCTCGCCACTGGTGTGCATATATAAGATCTGTAAAGTTGCAAAGATTATTAATCAAAGTTAAGACTCTGCAACGCCTTCCTAAAATGGTCCATTCAAACACGCCCCAACATGTCTATGTCATGGTGTGGGAAGATTTGCATAACATTTCCCAAATGTTTATGCAATGAAAGAAGGCAGAACTATTATTCGCGCTGTAGTATTGTTTTGCCGCTGCCATGTCGTGGAAATGCTGTGTTTCGTTGTGAAAGCAAAAGTACTTTGTTTGGCCTTCCAAATGAATGCACAACTAGAAATCAGTGGTTAAGTTATATTTACAACACTGTTCCAGAACAGTACAACGCAAATATCCGAGTGTGTGCAGCGCATTTTACGGAGGACTGTTTCCTGAACCTAGGAGAGAGTAGCCTACAAAGTGAACACTATGAATGGCTGTGAACACTATAAAGTGGGGCAATTCCAATGTCGCAAGGACAGTCTGGTGCTTCTGACTCACAGCCTGTAAGTATAAGTAAGTTTCAATATTTAAAGAATTTGCTACTGACTATTCAAACGCGAGTTTTGAGCAGTGTAGATTAGTGCTTGTTTCTATGATCACAAATGAAGACATGGTAATGTTTTCGCGGCACAACGCAATGCGTAAAAAGTCATTATAATCAGTAATTATCTCCTCACTGAATGCAACAGATGCCTCATTTGTTTTGTCGCGCCGGCCCGGGAAACGGCATTACAACATGGTAAGGGGCGTAACATTTCCGTCACACGCTTGAGGTATTCGGCCAATCATAACGCACCAGATAGCTGGCCAATCAGAGAATACATCGCTTCTCAGAACGATGAGTTTTTTAAAAATCGTCGCGTTTCAGAAAGGCGGAACATAGAGGAGCAACAATAATGTACACTATGTGGAAAATAATGTATTTTTTTACTTTAAACCGCGTAAACACATTGCATTACACAAAATAATGTTATTTTTAGCAACTATTCTGTCCTAGATGCGTGTTCCATCTACGCAACACTGACAGATAGCTAACAAGTCAGAATTCAGAAAAGGGGCAGACGCAGGAGTAAAGTTGAACGTTTTACTGTTAAGTTCTTTCCTCTTCCATTTCTAATTCTTTTCTTTCTTTCTTGTAAAACTGAAACATATGAAGATTACAAATGTCTTGTTACAGAGAGTTCACAAATAAATGTGAACGAATTTACATTATTTACAATGTTATCTGAACACACATAACAAAGGCTACATTCGTGCTCTGCTTAGTATTGTTATCACCGAAGAGAAGTTCGCTTTAAACTCTAACTTATGAATTTCACATTTATACATGCATATACATTCTCACAAACACTGAAGAAAAGTAATAGACTTACAGGCAAAGCCTTTCCAAGGCACAAAACACAAAGGAAACAGAATAAAGAACTTCTTGGACAACCGCATAGAGAGAATCTGGAACACTGCGATTATTTCCTGGTTAACCTCTAACCCAAGAGTCACATGGTCTAAATCACCCACTAAGAAAATAGCTCACAATCATAAATGTTCTTTGTTGGTACACCAAACTGCCACAAGATGGTGCTAAAAAATAACAAACGAATGCATGACATGACACTCCCCACCTGGTATTGTTCAGATACCACTATATAATCAGCTGAGATATAAGGGAAATTCCACCAAGAGTCCTTACAAAGTTTCAGTCTCTGCTGCATGAGAGAATTGTTTCGGATATAGTCTAAGGCTGTCTTGATTGTCCATTTCTGCTACTCTTAGGCTCAACTGTTCTCACCTTTTGTCACTGCTTGAAAAAGAATAATCTTGTTACAAGGCCATTAGGCCATTCGTTTACGCTTGGCTTGAGCATCTTAAGAAGGACTACATCACTCCTCTTTTAAGTTTCAGTCTGTTCCTTTTGCCATTTGCTACGGGCTTTGGAGTGTGTGAGGTATTGCACGCCTCCATCTGTTCCAGAAAGTATTGGCGAGATGTTGTACTCGTCTCCACTGTTGTCTGTGAAGATTGTTTTCCTTAAATTCACCAGGAGGGCGAAGGAGTGTATGACCCTTTGAGTTAGAAGCATAGCTGGCGTCAACAAGAAAGGTGAGTCTGGGTCTGTAGAAATAGGACAAGAGGTCTTGAGTTAACAATTCCTGTAACCTCTGCCATCAGAGTAGACAACACTTCATGTGTCAAGCAGGAAGGACTAATCTTTGAAGCATGGAATCCAGTATGCGCCTGGAGACTCCAATCATCCGCTCCCAGGCACCTCCCATATGGGATGCATGAGGAGGATTGAAGACCCATGTACAACCTTCTCCTCTAAGGTACCTCTTCACGTTAGGCTCTCGAGAATCAGCAAGCACAATTCCCAGCTCCTTACAGGCTCCTACAAAATTGGTCCCACAGTCAGAACAGATTTGTTTGGCAGGTCCTCGCAAAGCAAAAACTTCTCAAAGCGTTTATAAAGGTGGACGAATCCATGCAGTCAATCAGCTCGATGTGTATCGCACGAGTGGTCATACAAGTGAAAAGAACAGCCCATCTCTTTGCTTTGAGCTTGTCCTCCTCACGTGCGCCTTGCAACAACTGTCCACGGTCCAAAAACATCTAGACCAACGTACGTGAATGGTGGTTCAGTGCTTAGGCGATCGATGGGTAGATCAGCCATCTTCTGCTCAGTTACCTTCCCACAAAGCTTGTTGCATATAACACACTTGTGTAGGATGCTGTTGATAAGCTTCGACACCCACAATCCAATACCCTGCGTTGCGGATAGCGGATTCAGTTAACACACGACCCTGATGTTTGACTCGATCATGGTAATGCTCTACAAGTAATTTTGCAACATGACTGCGACCTGGAATAATCAAAGGAAACTTCTCATTAAGATCCAGTGTTGCATTCTTAAGCCGACCTCCTATCCTGAGAAGCCCTCCATTGTCCAGGTAAGGGCTCAGCTTTCTCAGAGGACTGTTCCTTGGAATGTCGTTTCTTTCGACAATGCAGTTAAGCTCTTCTTTGTAGACTTCTCTCTGTACACTATTTATTATGGCTGTTCTGCTTGTAACAATTCTTCCACTGAGCGAGGCTTTGAGCAGTGATGCCATGATCTACAGGTATTGTGATGATCATTCGCCTGTAAGCCTGGACGATGTGTATGAGGGAAGCTATGGCTCTAATTAGAGACCTCCAAGAAGAGAATCGCTCAAAGCGTTGACATCTGAGGGAAGAACCATCAGCGGATAGAGTGGTGACAAGAGAACGAACCTCTGTGTCTGAGTCTGGCTCGATGAGATCAAACCTCTCTTCCTCCGATGATGAACTTTGCTTTGCTTGTAACAGGAAAGCAGTCCTGTAAGCCAAGTGGTGGTGCTCAACAGATCTGCTGGTACAGAACGAGTGGCGTGGTCTGCAGGTTTATGCTTCGTAAGAGATATAATGCCACTGTGTTGGGCTTGACACCTTCCTGATACGCTGCACTCTGTTGGCAACGTATACATAAAAACGTCTCGTCTGGTTATTGATATATCCCAGGACAACTCTGCTATCCGTGTAAAACTCCACAGCATCTAGAGAGAAGTCCAGCTCATCCATGATTGTCTCTGCTAACTCTGCAGCTAAAACCGCAGCTCCCAATTCCAATCTGGGAATCGTATGAGCAGCTTGTGGAGCTAACTTCGCCTTCCCTAGGACGAACCCAGTGTGACATGCACCTTCTTTGTTGATGACATGAAGATATGCCACTGCTGCTATTGCTCTGACAGAAGCATCTGAGAAAACATGTAGTTCCTTTCTCAGGGCTGTAGAGAGGGTACTATCGACATATGGTCTTGGAATATCCAGCTCTTGAGGCCTTGTAAAGATTTCCTCCCTGCCTCCCATGCTTCTTCTTTACCTTTAGGGAGAGGAGAGTCCCAATCAAGAGCTTCACTTGAGAGTTCTCTTAACAGGAATTTTCCTTCGATAATGATAGGGGCAACGAACCCAAGAGGGTCAAAGAGACTGTTCACAGTAGCAAGTGTCCCTCTGCGAGTAAAAGGTTCTTGATATCTGTTACCTGAAAGGTGAATGTGTCTCTCTTCACATCCAGCTAAGTCCGAGACTACGTTGGATGGGAATAGGATCAACATCCAAGTTGAGATCTTGAACCCTTTTGCATGATCTTGAACCGGGAATGCGTTCATTACTTCCTTACTATTAGAGGCGAACTTGTGCAGTCTCAAATCGATGTGGCTAGCATCTCCTTAGTTCGTGTCAGCAGGTCGAGGGCCCTTGCAGCTGTGGGAGTCGACAGAAGTCCATCATCGACGTAGAACTCTCTCTCTACAAAGTGTTTGGCATCTGAACCGTCCTCTTTTTCACCATGTGCTGCTGCACGTCGGAGTCCATAAATGGCTACAGCAGGAGATGGACTATTTCCGAATACATGCACCCTCATGCGATATTCGATGATCTCTTTACTGACATCGTTATCCTTAAACCAGAAGAAACGAAGGAAGTCTCTATCTTCCTCTTTCACAATGAAGCTGTGAAACATCTGTTCGATGTCCGCAGTTACAGCTACCAGCTCCCTTCTGAAACGCAGTAAGACACCTAAGAGACTATTATTTAAGTCTGGACCAGAGAGAAGAACATCGTTCAAGAGACGCCCTGTGTTTGCGCACTGGAGTCGAAGACAACTCGGATCTGACCGGGCTTCTGCGGTGGTACACCCCAAAAATAGGTAAATACCAAGATTCTTGACCTTCTCGAAGAGGAGGACTACTTCAGCATGGTCACGATCAAAGATGTTCTGCATGAAGGTAACAAAATGAGACTTCATCTCAGGCTTCTTCTCCAGTGTGCGCAATAGAGAGGTTAGGCGGGTTAATACCTGGTCTCTATTATTAGGAGTCGCTGTCGGGTGTCCTGAATGGGAGTGGTGCGACCCAACTATTGCTCTCATCCATAAACATCTCTCTATCCATGATTTCCAGAAAACATCTGTCATCAATAGACAATCCAACTTTGTTATCATCCTTTGACCTCTCGAAGATAGTATCCCCTATGGCATAGTCATTGAAGACGAAGGTGTCACATGCCAGAGCTATCTCAGGCAGAGGCTTGACGTCAAACTTCTCTTTGACTCTAAGTTTGTTGGGACATGGAGGAAGTAGAGACGGACGTCCATTATCAAGAACATGGGTGCAGTAGGTACTAAGTGATGCAGACCTGTGTACAGATCCCAAGCAGACGTCCCCTACTACGACCCAGCCCAGGTCCAGCCTTGCACATAGGGTGCGTTACTAGGTCCGTTGCGTTGCTCTTGCACTTTATGAACTTGAAGGATGTCACGACCCAAAAGAAGAAGAATTTGGGCTTCTGGATCCAAAGGAGGAATGCAATGGGCGATGGGCTTTAGATGAGTATGCCAGCGTGTTATGTCAGGGTTGGTATCTCAGTCCTGTCATCCGGCATGTTGTTGCATTCGATCAGAGTTGGCAATTTCACCTTCATCGCTCCATCTAAAGACTCTATAACGAAACCTGCGGCTCTTCTCCCTGCATCTCGGTCACACCCGCACATGTACGCAGGGTGTATGTTGAGCGTTGTCCCTTAACATGCAGCAAGTTGAAGAACTCACTTCTGGCGAGCGATCTATTGCTCTGATCATCCAGAACCACATAAAGCTTGATTGCTTCTTCTGGACGACTCTCTGGGTAAACCTTGGCCAGACAAATCTTAGAGCAAGATCGTGAGCTTCTACCATAACCACAGACCTCAGTACACTTGGAAGTGACATCAGGTTGAACAGCCTCTATCTCTCTCTCCCCGCCTTGCTCTGTTAAGGTTAAAGACGGCGGTCCTGGGTGAAGTGCTGCTACATGAGCCTCACTACCACATTCTTTACATTTAATAGCTGCTCTACAGTGTCTGGCCAGATGAGTGGTAGTAGCACAACACCTGTAAACAAACCCCTTTCTCTCTTAGGAAGGTCTTGCGCTCGTTTAAAGGTTTACTCCTAAAACCTCTGCAACGTTTGAGAGGGTGTGGCTTCTTATGAATCGGGCAGGTTTTATCCACATCCTCCAATTCACCACTTGAGCCCAATTCAGCACCAGTGCATGTCTGAAACGCAGCACCTGATAAGACTTCTGTCTTGTGAGTATAGACTGGGCTTTTCAGTTGTTTCTTCACTGGCTGCTCCAGTTTCAACACATTATGAATTCCGTAAGACAGAGCAAAACTTGGATCATTGCGTGTTCGAGCCTCTCTGCAGACGAAATCACAGAAAAATGAGAATGGAGGAAAAGCGACTTGATGTGTAGTTTTATACTGGGAACCTTGAGTCATCCACTTCTCTTGCAAATTATGAGGTAACTTATCCACTATGGGAGCTACACCACGAGCAGTGTCAAGATAGAGAAGTCCAGGTAGATAGCCTTCTTGTTTTGCAGACACGACTTCCTGTAGAAGATCACCAAGTTCTCGAAGCATTTTCGCATCTCTATTACCAATCTAGGAAAGCTGTCAATTATGTCAAAAAGAGATTTCTCTATAATCTCTGGAGAGCCAAAACAATCTTCCAAGCGCTCCCAAGCCCTTCTTAAGCCCGTGTCTGGGTTACTTGTATGCACAGCTCTGATCCTTCGCACATGATGTGAAGACTGTTCTCCCAACCATTTCGAAAGAAGGTCTAACTGTTCAGTGGCTGACAGGTGCAACTCTTGAATCGCGTTGACGAAAGATGACTTCCACGCCCAATAATTCTCAGGACGATCATCAAACTTGAAAAGACCTGAATTAACAAGCTCTCTGCGTGCTAAAAACCTAGCTATCTCACTCACATTAGCTTCATTGTTGAATGATGGCTGTGGTGTTGTCTTATATGGTGAAGAGGTGAATGGCGGCACTTGGAATTTATGACAAGATGTTTGCACTGACCTCTGAGGCTTCTCCATCTTGTTCTCAGTATCAAGCTTATGGTAAGAATCTCTGACATCACTAGCCAAAAAACGATGCTGCCTTGGTGGTGTTTCAGACTCCAACACATGGACAATAGGCTCTAGAGATAATTGATGTGGTTCATCTCCAAGAGGTGGCGATAACTCCAGTTGAGACTGACGCATGACGTAATCACGGGTGCGATCAGAAATTTCTCTTACATCGGAAATCCTTTCTCCAAGCTCACTTTCTGCCGCTGCCTCCAACACTTTCGCCTCAGTGAGGGCTGCTGCTACCTCACTCTCTTGCTTTAATGTTGCTAGGGTCGCTTCCATGCGAGCCTCTGTCACTTTCAGTTGAGCTTTTTCGATCAAGATTTCAGATTCTTTTTTGGAAATTCAGCCTTGGCCCGTGCGGCTTCCAACTTAGCACGAGCTTTGGCAGCAGCATACTAGCTGATGAGCTTCTCGATCTATTAGTCGATGCAGAGGCTATAGATCTTGTTTCCAATGCTTGGCTTTGCTCTGTAGCTTTCTCAACCTCCGTATAGCTTTCATGCATGTATCGCCGATACAGTCTAGGAGTGCAGGACGTGATGATGAGTGAGGAATAATAGAGGTGGAGCTTGCTTTCTTTAAACTGTAGTGCCCGCCTTGAGGTTGCCTTTTTACTATTCTGTCCTAGATGCGTGTTCCATCTACGCAACACTGACAGATAGAGCTAACAAGTCAGAATTCAAAAGGGGCAGACGCAGGAGTAAAGTTGAACGTTTTACTGTTAAGTTCTTCTTCTTTCATTTCTAATTATTTTCTTTCTTTCTTGTAAAACTGAAACATATGAAGATTACAAATGTCTTGTTACAGAGAGTTCACAAATAAATGTGAACGATTAAATTATTATTTACAATGTTATCTGAACACACATAACAAAGGCTACATTCGTGCTCTGCTTAGTATTGTTATCACCGAAGAGAAGTTCGCTTTAAACTCTAACTTATGAATTTCACATTTATACATGCATATACATTCTCACAAACACTGAAGAAAAGTAATAGACTTACAGGCAAAGCCTTTCCAAGGCACAAAACACAAAGGAAACAGAAAAAAACTTCTTGGACAACCGCATAGAGAGGATCTGGAACACTGCGATTATTTCCTGGTTAACCTCTAACCCAAGAGTCACATGGTCTAAATCACCCACTAAGAAAATAGCTCACAATCATAAATGTTCTTTGTTGGTACACCAAACTGCCACAAGATGGTGCTAAAAAATAACAAACGAATGCATGACATGACAGCAACATCATATGACCCCTTTATCTCAAATCAGTATCTATGTAATTGTCAACATAATTATTTATTTAACTAGTAAGCATGTAATAATCAAGATGACTACTCATTAAAGCCACTTGCTAGGAGTTTATTACAATAGATGTAATAAAATATATCAGCTGAAATCAGTATTTGGTATACAATGATTTACATGTGGCGAAAAAAAAAAATCATCCACTTCACACCTGGGTCATATTACATAATCAGGGTTTATTTTACAATAACAACAACAGTTTTACACAGTATACATTGTCCTTTACTTACTTTCAGCTCCATTTTATACATTTTATCATTCCCAGATTCCTCCTGTTTGATAATCTTTTCACCCAGCATACCTCACCATGTGCCTGCCTGAGACACAACATTGTCGAACCTGTTTGACCTTGAAAAAACACATATGGACTGAAGAAATGAGAGCACAGGCTTTTGTGCTCCATCTCTCACAGGCTTCACTCCCTAAGCCCAAATACAAGCTCACCAGCAGGAGATAAAAATAGTGACTGCTCTGCAGCTGAGCTTTATTTAGATGTAAGTAGGGCAGATTCCGATCTTAGAAAGATAAATGCAGGTGTGCTACATCAGACAGGTTAGCTGATTAGAGTGGAGACTGACTGGGTGAGAGGAGAGTCGTTCATCTTCTCTAATTTAACAGGCAGGTGGGCATCAATGATTCACTCAGAGCTGAAGGGTGGCTGACTCTGATTTATTGCAAAGTTTAATATCAGCTTTCCAGTTCAAACACAACATGTCTTTGAGTAGACATTTATTTGCACTGATCTGTGTTATTGTGAAATTATTTGATTTATAAACACAAAAGTGAGAGATTTTAGCAATGAATTGTGTGGAAAAAAATGGCGAGGCTAGAAATTGTTTAGCTTATTTCAGGCAGCAAATCTTTATTATGAAATATTTTTATTTATTTATAATTTCCTTTGAAGTTGAATTATAAAGTTATGTCTACAATTACATATATAAATTATAAAGTATTTTCCACATAGTCTCTCATGGTCCTCTCTCTAAAAATCTCAAATGTATGGTCGTTTAACTTTTAAGGCTTTAAATACAATGCACATAAAGACAATGGAGAAAGAGTTAAATATTGGGTTAAACAAATAAAGGGTTAAATCTGTTTGAGCCAGAGTCTCTTTCATCTTTACTTAATCTTCTGCAGTGTGTTTTTTCAAGTCTGTATGAGCTGGAAGTTACTTTAGTATGGTGGCGTATTTCTGAGTTAAACAGAATATTAAATGTGTAAAAAAAATAGACAGCAGGGCTTGATGTTAGTGCCCCTCCTCATTATCTGTATAGTATAACCATACATCATTAGGATCAGGGATTGAAATTAACTTTTTCACTCACCAGCCAATTTGGCTGCTAAATTCTTAAGTTACCGGCCATTCATAACTTCTACTAGACAAAAACAAAAAAAAGAAATAACAGCTTGTCTAACACTGGATGGGGGTCTAACTGGATGTAACAAACGGTGCAAATCATTTTGTGTCAGTACTATAAGGCTGTGCGATATTGACACTTTTTTTTTTTTTTATATCTCAATATTTTCTGGGATTTTATTGATAAAGATGATTATACAATATTTTGCTGAGTGAGTTATTGTGCTGATATCTTAAGGAATACCGTGGACAGCTAACTCCTATAGTTTTTAATATTCTTCATATTCTGTGTGGTCAGTTCACAGCAGTGATAGAAATGAATATTTTCCAATAAGTTTAAATTGATTTTAACCCATAATGGGCATTTTTACCTTTATAAAGTCATTTTTTTTAAAGGTCTGCATCATCTTTTGAGTCAAATTATTACATTTAATAAATCCATTATAATAATAATACATTTAGGCTGTTAAATTTTTTTTTAAATCAGTATCAATAAAATTCATATTTGCAGAAGTTTAGATGTGTTTTCACATGTTAATGCAGCTTAGAGGGACATGGAATGCTTTAACCTGCAGTTACAAAAGCATAAATAAAGTTTTCATATTTTAAACATTAGGGTTCAAGGTTCAAGGTTCTTATTTTCGTCACATACTCAATTACAGGATATAATCGGTAATGAAATGTAAATCAGGACAGGGCCGCTCAATGGACAGTGCAAAAAATGAAACATAACACAAGAGAATATATATAAATAGAGTTAAAAATACAATTAAAATAAGAAGAAAAAATAAGGAGTAAAATGTGCAATAAAATAAAATGTGCAATACAATATACTGTGGACTTAATAAATACTAACATAAACAGGGATGTGCAAGAAGAACGTGCAAACAGGTTGTACCGGGTATATACACATAGCAGCAATGCGGATGATTGAGAGTAATTAATGTTTTACAGTTTATTAAATTGAGTCCTGTAAATGTTATTTGACCGAGTTTGAGTTTAGGAGCTTGAGTTTAGGAGCCTGATGGCCTGAGGGAAGAAGCTCCTTCTCAATCTCTCAGTTTTTGCCATCATGCTCCTGAAGCACTTGCCAGATGGCAGTAAAATGAAAAGATGGTTAACGAGGTGATTTGAGTCCTTGGTTATTTTAGCAGCTCTGCTTTTGCAGCGTTTGAGGTAGATGTCCTGCAGAGAGGGGAGAGCAGACCCTGAGATGTGCTCAGCTAAGCGCACGACTCTCTGCAGAGCTTTGCAGTCCTAATTTGAGGCATCTCCATGCCACACTGAGATGCACTGAGTCAGTACACTTTCTATGGCCCCTGAATAGAAAGTTTTTAGGATAGCTGGTGAGACCCTGAATTTCCTCAGCTGTCGCAGATGGTACAGTCTTTGCCTGGCTTTCTTGACCTGTGTTTGAATGTGTGCAGTCCAAGTCAGGTCCTCGGAGATGTTTACACAGAGGTACTTGAAGCTGCTCACCCTCTCCACAGGGGTCCCACTGATCATAAGAGGAGTGTAGGGCCGCTGCTGTCTCTTCCTGAAGTCTACAATCAGCTCTTAGTTTTGCTCACGTTCAGAGAGAGACAGTTGTCCTGGCACCATGATGTAAGTCTCTCTGCCTCATCCAAGTATGCTGTCTCATCATTGTTGGAAATGAGGCCCAGAACCACAGTATCATCAGCAAATTTAACAATAGAAGTGGAGCTGTGAGAGGACACACAATCGTGTGTGTAGAGAGAGTAGAGCAGGGGACTCAGGACACAGCCCTGTGGGGCTCCTACGTTCAGGGTGATGGAGTTGGAGGTGAACTGGCCCATTTTCACCACTTGAGGTCTTCCGGTGAGGAAGTCTTGAATCCAGTCACAGAGTGAAGTGTTTAGGCCGAGGTCTGAGAGTTTGACAGCTAGCTTGATGGGGACTATAGTATTGAAAGCTGAGCTATAGTCAATGAATAGCAGCCTGACATAGTTGCCATTTTTGCTGTCAATGTGTGAGAGGGACGAATGCAGGACCTGAGAGATGGCATCATCAGTAGACCTATTTAGGCGGTAGGCAAACTGAAGAGGGTTCAAAGTAGCAGGGATGGAGGAGCAAATGTGGTTCTTTACAAGTCTCTCAAAAACCTTCATGACTGTTGATGTGAGGGCAACTGGACAATAGTCATTCAGGCAAGAGGGTTTACTGTTCTTAGGCACAGGGATGATGACAGATTTTTTAAAGGGGGTGGGAACCACAGAGGTAGCGAGGGACTCATTGAAGATGGATGTAAACAAACCAGCAAGCTGATCAGCGCAGGACCTCAGGACACGGCCAGTAATCCCATCAGGTCTGGCCGCTTTCCTGACGTTCACTCTCTTTAGTTCCCTCCGAACCTCGTCCTCCGACACAGTGATAACACCCTGCCACATGCGTCGAGAGTCATTGAGCTGAAAATGTGACTCAATTCTCTCCCTGTATCTGAGTTTTGCGGCTCTTACTGCACGCCGGAGAGCATAGCACAATGCTTTGTAGTCGCTCATGTTTCCCGATAGAAGACCGGCATTGTATGCGACAGTGCGATGGTTAACCACATCACGGATTGATCTGTCCACCCACGGTTTCTGATTTGAGAATGTCCTTATTGTTACCGTTTCAGTGGCTTGCTCGGTTAGCGTCTTGACAAAGCTTAATGCTACATCCGTGAACTCGCTGACGTCAGATGAACTCGCCCGGAACATGTCCCAGTCGACGTCATCAAGAGCCGCTTGTAGCATAAGTTTTAGTTTGTATACAAATTCTTACTATGTAAAAAATAAGTATACTTATGTTAGAATCATTATTATACTCATACCTTTTCTTGATTTAATATTTTGAATTTTTTTAGCTTTATTTTTTGTTTCCATTTAAATGTTTAGTTTTGAAATGTTGTTGTATGCATTTGTCATTTTAATTTAATTTCTTTATCTTCTTAAATGTGTAGATATATAATATTTATAGTTTTAACTTTTAATTGTTGTTACTTTTTCTTATTTGTAAGTCGCTTTAGATAAAAGCATCTGCTAAATGACTAAAAGTAAAGTAAAAGTAAAATAACTTCCGGTAGACATCCAAATAGAATCAATAACAACAGTCCCTCTGAAGTATACTATTTTTTTATAACAAGCAAAGTATGTTTGCTTCGTAAATCAGACGGACTGAGATGCAGTGATAACTACTTGGACGGACTTATTAAAAATGAAAATTAACTCTCTGCCAGCAGGAGACGCTTAAAAGCGAGAGAAATAACGTTAACATTAGAGGTTTGCGCCCGGTAACGTCTGTAAACTGAGTTTACAAACGTTGCTTTTTTCAGGCATATAACATGCAAGATGAAATGAAAATTACATCAAACATTTTCTAAAGACAGTGTTCCTTCAGAAATACTGTGATATAAAAACACATGTGCCTCGTTTAGATTTTTAAACGTGCATTACGTGCTCATGTTTATTCAACAAAGCCTTTTGGAAAAGATTTGATATTGTGGTGGGTCGCCACAAATAAATGTATGTATGTGAAACACATCCCACAGCACAACAACCTGAGCCCTACTTCATAACTAATCACTTTAACTGTGTTTGTAGCCGGCGACACTAACCAGCCTGATATACGAACACAGACCGGAAGTTAACTTCGGTCCGGGCGCATGCGCCAGATGAAAACGTCTAAATCAGCCTTTAGTCGTGTATGCGTGCATTCTGTGGGTGTTTTGTTTTTTGTTTTTTCAATATACTCTATAATGTCATGATGTCTCAGTCACAAGTTCAGTTTTTGCGCTAAACCTGGCAGATTTGGCTTGCATGAACTTCCCCAAGAAATCAATGGGTGAACATAACTTAGGAAAAGTAACCTGCCAAATTGGCTAGTGAATTGATTACGTTGATTTTTACGCGCATTAGGCGGGTTGGCGGGCGTTAATTTCAAACCCTGATTAGGATGATAATATCATGGTTAATTTAAATCGCTATTCTGTGGGACCTCTGCCAGTGAGGGTCTCTGTTAATCAGATCCACCATTAACCTATGCCCAGCACCTTTAGTTTACATGGACAAGGGTATTAATAGGAATTTGGGGATGTAAAAATATAAACTTGATCGTTGAAACAAAATTTTCAGTTTCTAGAAATCTTAAGTCACAGCTGCCTTTTTGTGAATATGTAAACACCTTTTTGGTGTGATAATGTTTTTTTAATCCAGTTTACAGTGCTGTATAATTCCCATTTAAGTTTCTCCTTGACAATGTGTGTTTAGAGTAAATGCATATTATACATATAGATAAATGTTGATATTACATACAATAGATATCACCACCGGTGGTGGTTGAGGAGAGACCCCCCCCCCCCCACACACATGATTGTAAAGCACTTTGGGTTTACAGCAATATACAATAAAGCGCTATATAAATGCATCATTCATTAATGCATTCATTAATTCATTAATATCATGAGCCATCTGACTAACCCATGTGTATGTTTCACAACATATGAAATATGGCTTCTATTTTTAGCACCACGCTAGCCTTGAGGATTTTATGGTCTGGTTTTGCAGAGGGCCAGTCTTCACAGACACAGGTGCAGAATACGAAATGATTGTGATGAGTCATTCCGCTGCAGATTCTTACACTTTTACTCGAGTCTGACCGACGTCAGGGACTGGGTGTGGATGGAGAAGTCATAGAAAATACGTTATGCAGATAGTAAAAAAAATAAATACCCTTATTGTTTGTCAGACAAAAGTTGGCATACAAAATAAAAAAGAAACCGAGTCTGAAAGTGTTTTTGCATGTCTATATAAGAATCCTGACCTTAACACAATTGAGATTCTAAAGAATGACCTGAATTTTTTTTAAATGGAAATTTAATTCTCAAAAAAAGGAATGATCCAAAATTCAGTAATTTACTTATGCTTGCAGATATATTTGTATTTTGCTATGGATTGTGGGACCTGCTTTCTTGAAAATTTACAACAAGTCCCGAAAAAGAAAAAAAAATGCTTGTGGGATGGCTATTACTGAGCTTGATTCTTCAGAGCTAACACAGGGGTATAATAAATAGCAATTAAATGTTGTAAAATCCTTGTAATTTTACAGAGTGCATGAACGAAAATAGCACAACTGTGGTTACTGTATCATATGATCTCACTGGAAATGTCAGTTCGATATATAAATAGACTTCATTATTAGTGTAATTACTATCTTTTAATGATTCATCTTTTATTTGTTTTAAATCCAGAACGAGATGTCATTATTCAGCAAAAACATGTCAACACTATTTTTAAAAGTGATCAAAGCAATGAGATACTATAAAAAATAAGCCTCAATCCCTTATCTGGGTTGGTGCTGCTCAGAAGGGAACTTTTATTATAATGGGCACATGTGCATTGGACTGTGTGGCAGCTGTACTCTTTCTGAATAGGCCTTAATCTAGAGCAACTCCCAAACAGATGTGACAAAAAGACGACTGCAAGCCACAGCTAAATAAACGCAGCATTAGCACTAATCTTCCAGCATTGTTTTGTATATAAAAAAGAGAACTGCTCACATTTCCTTTTAGTTAACAATCAGGAAGAAAAGGACTTTCCAGAAATTAAAATAAAAAGTGAAAAGAATTCCCCCAACAATAACCATATTGTGCATTTTGATGGTAATTGTTTTTCTTTACTTTACTTTACTTTTACTTTTTAGTCATTTAGCAAAGCTTTTATCCAAAGTGACTTACAAATAAGAAAAAGTAACTGAAACTATAAGTTAAAACTCTATAAATACTATATATACACACATTTAAGAAAATTGAGAAATTAAATAAAATGACAAATGCATACAACATTTTAAAACTAAATATTTATATGAAAACAAAAAATAAAGCTAAAAACATTTCAAAATATTAAAACAACAAAAGGTAAGATTATAAAAAACTTTCTAACATGACACTGAGCCAAACACCGTTTTATATATATATATGTTATTTTATTTCCATGTAGTATGTTGAAGTAACGTTACTAAAATAAATACAATTTATTAAAACTAAAACTAAAGAAAATACCTATAAAAGCCATATTCAATTCATACATAATTTATCTAAAATTAAAATAGATAACAAATCAAACGGCAGTAGTTTATCAGTAATCCTAAAAAAAACACTGCCAAACACACATGCTAACAAACAACAATTTACTTACACATAGTAAGAATTGGTTATACAAACTAAAACAGAAGTGAAACAAGCAGTAAGAAAGAAGATAAATAAAAAGCGATACTTATATCCCTTGCCGGTGTCCCTGCCCGGAGGAGTCGCACGGTAGAGTCGATGGTCTTTACACTCTTCGGTCTTCTCGCGAAGAGGGCTTCACATGACGGCTGCCACGACGGCTGCCACGGTAAACTATGCTTTTTATACCCATCTAACAAAATACTACTCCAATTCAGCAGAACACAATTTCCTGTTAATTACAATAAATGGCCAAGAAAGCACCCGACACTGACAAGGGACGCGATACAGTACGAGACCAAAAGCGATTTCAGCACGTCTCCACACAATAAACAAAACAAGCGTTTCCTAGCAACAACAACTGTGCTAAACACTAATGAGACAAGTAAATACACTTACTAGTTGTTTTTAACTTCCGTCGATAGACTGCTTCTCTCAAAGAATATTACTTTACACTGCTATCTTCTGCTGGCGCTTAAACACAATTTCCTGTTAATCACAATAAATGGCCAAGCAAGCGCCCGACACTGACAAGGGACGCGATACAGTACAAGACCAAACGCAATTATTTTCCTGTTAGCAAGTCATTCTACAATTTGCAGGATAACTGTGGAAATACCTTCTTGTCACATGAAAGCACATTCATCTGCTCAAGACGTATAAATCTGATGGAGGAAGTTTGCATCCTGAAATAAACTGAAGCATTTCTTATCTGTACTGGTAGACACATCAACCATTCTAGGAGCAGGAAATGGACTGCCAATACAGTAAATATGGCCAATAGATGGACTTACAAGTTGCAATTAATCCCTGAATATGTACATTGGTTGGCTTCTTGATGCATTGAATATGTCATGTATTTATGTATGGAATAATTGACATTTATTTTACATTAACCTTTAAGTGATCAATTCCTAAAATAACCTTTTTTTTTCTTTTGTGAAAAGAACAAATTCAAATAACCCCTTTCCACTATAAATAAATAAGATTATTCATGGAACTGATTCCCAAAAATAATTATTGATTTAATTATAAATAAAATTATGAGTCATGCCCTTTGGATTCTGTAACATTTCCCACCAGTTTTGTAAGACTGATTGGCTCCAGTTCCCAGGAACGAATGTGTTGCTACTTGCCACAGATTTTAAAGGGTCCCTTCACAACCTTGAGTTAGTCTTCCAGGTTTTAATTTACCCAAACAAGTGCAGACTACTGCAACAGGACACAATGTTCCATGTGGCTGAGACAGATGGTGTGACATCTGACCATGGGAAGGGCGGCAGCAGCTTCCTGGGACTAGCCTCATATGAAAGGCGTTTCTTTTTACCTTGGACAGCAGCCATTCTGTTTGTGGGACTCAGGGGTGGCGGAAGAGTTTATGGTATTGCGAATATTTACAGTAGGTATTGTGCTTACTAGATTGCAGTGATGGTTTGATTCACGTCACATTTGCACCTCAAAAACCATGAAATGTGAAAAGATTGCCATTTTACTGATTGCCATTTTACCGTTTAATGCCCATAAATGTAGAGAGTGTAGAGAACTTAGGCAGTTTAAGCATGATTTTTGCATTCTTTGCATGTTGTTACTGTTAATGTAGATAAAGACGTGCAACAAGATAAGCTTTTGTGCCATGATCTTGTAGATCTACATCTAAAAGAATATGAAGGGAATGAACAGTGTTTTGCTGAATTAAAACTCACCCACTTTTTCTTATATATTTCTGATTCAGCGGCGCAAAAAGTAATCCAATAAATGAATCAGATTTTGAATTCCGTCAGAACCCTTTGTCCATCATTCACATTCAGCAAATTGAGAAAGGGCACGTACTCAGTGATTTATTCATTAATGAAAAATGCAGTAAAAGACAGTTACCCAATCTTGAAAACAACCAAAGCTTGCAAGCCTCTTTCCACAATAAGCAGAAAATAATCATATTTGAGAGTGAACTTCCATTTGTCGTGCCAACTGAATGCAAACTTAATTCTCAATAAGTCTCTTACGTACTAGTTCTACTAATGTTACAACATATTCTAAACAGGGATGAAATTCTTCTTCCTTTTTTTAAACCACTGAGACCTTTATGATTGTCTTTGGTCTTTGTTTACAAATTGATTGCCAATCTCCTTGGCACTTCATGGGAAAAGGACACAAAATGTTTGGTCTTTATTGGGTTCTAGTCATCACTTCAATTCACTTCAGTTCGAAGGATTTTAGCTTGTAATGTTTTGTTGATCTAGTACAGTAATAGAACATGTTTACACAGAAGTCTTACGTTCACCTGTTCAATACCTGGAAACTCTTGAAAAGCATGGTGTATATGTAACGGATGTATGCCAGTAAGGGCTGTGTGTAAACCTCACTCTCCTGACCTCAAAAAGAGGCGCTCTAGCGACTGACGCTAGAGGCTGTAGCCTTTGGCGTTCCTTGTTAGAGCGCCCGCCTCCCGCACCGGAATCCCGGGTTCGAGACCCGCTTGGAACACGAACGAGTTGTGGTGGTGTGGACCCGGGGGGTAACATTGGTGCCATGACCCGGATGGGAGTGAGGTTTAGGGGGGTGAGTGTAACGGATGTATGCCAGTAAGGGCTGTGTGTAAACCTCACTCTCCTGACCTCAAAAAGAGGCGCTCTAGTGACTGACACTAGAGGCTGTAGCCTTTGGCGTTCCTTGTTAGAGCGCCCCCTCCACCGCCGGAATCCCGGGTTCGAGACCCGCTTGGAACACGAACGAGTTGTGGTGGTGTGGACCCGGGGGGGTAACATATACACTGAATATTTAGAAGACTTTGTGAAAGGAACTGTTCTGTTTGTGTAATCCGCTAATCTAGGTGCTCATCCTTTGGATGAACAACAGGAAAGTTTATCTTTTGAGCACCTGTGTCATCTGCTTGGCCAAGCAGACAGCCAAGGTAAGCAAAATCCAAGAGAAGGAAATCCAGTCTGGAACATTTTAACTGAGAACACAGCAGGATCATGTCAGGCAAGTGGCTGAATAGTTAGTTACATGTGAGAGTTTGGTAAAGCAGTAATGGTGTGAAGGGGGCTGTGTTTTAAGTGAAAAGTTGGAACATTTTCACACATTTGGAGGTTTTCCACCTGACATAATGCATGACCTTATGGGGGGTGTCATCCCCAGTGAAATGTCCTTGTACATTAATGACTTGATCCAGGGAGTTTACCTCACTTGAAACCCTAAACCAAGATATTAAGAAGTTTCCTTACAAATTCTCAGACAAAGCTGATCAACCTCAGATCTTCCCAGCCACATTTACCTCTAGTTGCACCATTGGTGGTAATGCCCATTAAAACTGTAGTGATATCCCTAAATATGATCCAACATTGGAAATTGAGTTGCTTTTGAAAGATATGTTATAAATGGCAGTTACGTTTAGTTACTTTTCATGATAAGATCTCAGAACACAGAGAAATACATTTAACAGTGTTTCCTTATTTGACATTGCACTTTAAGCACCATTACGTTGAGCACTATCCAAAAGATCACAAGAATATATGGGACCACTAAAAGATATTTGGAAAACGTGTTTTGAAGGAAAGCACAAATTCTTCAAGCAGGTAACTAGTGACACCAAAAAGATCTACAAACTCTGGCAGTTGATCGAAGACTGGTGACTTACTGTTTTGACTCACCCTCCTTTTTCCAGCCATCCATTCTGACAGACAAGGTTATGAGTACTTTTTCTTCAGCCTTTAGGACTTCATAAATACCCGAGTTTTTGTGGTTTTGTGGTCCAGGGTCACAAATATTGAATACTCGTTTGAAATTATAAAAAAAAATAAAAGATACTTTAAATGTTAAATTAAAACCACCAGTAGGTGTCAGCAAGTCACTGATAAGTGAATAATTGCAATTGAACTTAATCATTTAAATGGTTAATTCAAGGAATGAAACACTGTCATTGCTCAGAGTCAGAGACGCAAAACTGTGTATGGTGGCTTTGTTTGGAATTAATTTTGTTGTCGAAATAGAGCAAAAACAGGCAATATGGTGTCTAAAACGCAAGTCTCTTAATTAACTTCTTGTTTTTAAAAAAAATCTACAGGCCTATGTAATCGTGCTGATTTGTGGAGAAAAAACGGCACTCTTCGTGTGATGTTGATTTACTATATGAAATTATATAAATATATAAAAAAATTTCCACCTTATATATTACATTTTGTGATCATCATAGACGTATTTTAACAGACTGAATCTTGCAGTGTAAGAAAGCACTCCAAATGCAAGCGGACTAGTCTAATCTACTAGATTTCACGGCATACTGTTTAGTGTTTTGTTTGTTTTTTGGCAAAATACGGATAATGTCAAATCGCACATTGTTAAACCAACAATTACTATATTATCGCAGACGATATCGCACACCCTGCACCACTGTCTTTTTGGCTAATTTGTGCACAACCTTTTGCTAAACTGTCAAAGCTTAATTTTAACCACCAATGCAACGATGCAAGTATTTACCTTACCTCTACATGATTGCGAAGGGCGATGTTGAGATTTTATAAGCTGCTAGTTTGGTCTCACTAAGCAAACACAGCTTACACTGCATAATAGAGCATACATATGGCCAGGGGTTCACTTAATTTCCTTCAAGTTCAACTTCAGCAGAATACGACAGGGTTTGGTTTTCAGCTGGGTCTGCACCATTAACGCCTGTCTTGTCCGTCTGCATCTTTCTTGTGATTTTAGCGCCAGTTTGTTCTCTTGCCGATTATTTACTAGTCATTTCCAGGGAGCGATTTTTTTTTCTATATGACGAATCACAACAACACTATACAGAGACCTGAGGAAAAGCTGGGATTGAAGTCCAAAACCTGACTTGAAATAACCTAACAAATCAATCGTGCTAAAGCGGTTATAAATGACAATGTAAGTTCACACAATCTAACTAACTTTAAACGCTTATTCTTAAGCAGCTCTTAATGTAGATCATGGATCAATTCGATCCACCATGGCAAACAGCAAATATATTTGTGCTGTTTAAAGGATTAGTTCACTATCAAATAAAAAATTCCTGATAATTTACTCACCCTCATGTCATCTAAGATGTTTATGTATTTCTTTCTTCAGTTACCTGAAGTCACAAATGCGCATTACAGAACAGAGCAAGGCGAGCATTTGTGTTTATAAAGCATGTAATTTTTTTTTTTAAATGACCGATTGTTTCGCTAGATAAAACACTTATTCATTGTCTGGTATCGTTTATAGCCATTTGAAGCTGCAATGAAACTGTAATTTTGACCATCAACCGTTTGGAGTCCATTGAAGTTCAGTATATGGAGAAAATTCCTGGAATTTTTTTCATCAAAAACCTTGATTTCTTTTCGACTAAAGAAAAAAATACATAAACATCTTGGATGACATGGGGGTGAGTAAATTATCAGGAAATATTTATTTGAAAGTGAACTAATCCTTTAATGCATTAGACAAGTTATGTTTTCCTCAGTGCATAACTGACATGTCACAAGTTTATTTTTCATCTGTAAATGTTAGAAAGTCATGCAAATATATCCATTTTGCTGTCAGGAGTGTGCTTACGCAATTGGACGAGCTGCTGCACGCATGTGCGCTACACAGATGGAGCACAATAATTCTGAGTCAAAAATGCATTTTATGACAGCGGTAACTGTAAAAGGACTATTGTGATTGGTAAATAAAATGTAAGTTAATACAACCATAATTATAGGCTCAGATTAGTTGATGTGTGTTTCTTATAACAGTTAAAATGTTTGAATTTAGTGATTTTGACTTTTAGTTTAGAGATTGTTAATGCTTTAAAAAGCAATGTTAGATTGTAATGTTCTAATGCTATCTGTTCTAACTATTGTAAGGTCCACGCCCTTGGCCCAAAGAAGGCATCGAATGGTGGATGAAGGTTTCCTGCGTGTTTGGTATTTTCAGCGTATAAAGTTATTAAATTTAGGATAAATTCAAATCGGACTCCATTTTATTAACTAATCTGACTCCATTTTATTATGACCTCAAATTTAGGTTGAAAGGTAAATTTGTTGTTTGTCTGTCTCTAATTATTCCAATTATTTTCTGAAATTTGATTATTCTAGTTAATTATTTACTTTATATTTACTCGTTCATTAGGAATCATGTTGCTCAGGGTGTATCACACCGGCCGTTGTACGTATTTGTGTGAAACACATTTTTTCTTTCTCTTCATGTTTCGTCCATTTTCTCCACTGCTAAAGAAACTCTTTAGCCTCTTAAAAGTCCTCTTTAGTTTTCCTAACAATTTTGGACATTAAGACCTCTTTTAAGGGTTAAGATGCTTTCTGGATTACTTTTTTTCTTTACTAGGATATTTTCTTTAATTTTAAGAGGAAACGGCCACAATTCTAAGAATTTTCTTAGAATTTTGTTACTATGAGTAACTCTTAGCACTAAGATGTTTCATGAATACGGGCCCTGATCTATAACAATACATCAGTTTCACTTTAAATACTTTTCAGCTACTATAACTTAAGTTATTATACATCTGAAATGGATGCAGACACCACATAACTGATGTCTATATTGCCAAAAATGTACAGTAGTCAAAATTATTTCAAATCAGTGAATTTATTAAATACAAAATAAAACATTCAATTCAGTTTAATACAGCTACATATAGCCAAAAATGTAAATACACAAAAGTAACAAAGACAAAAGAAAGCAAACAAAGCAATGTAAAGGCCTTTCCACACTATATGCGCGATATGCTATTGACTATATATATTTTACATGTTAAATATATATATTTTAAATAAATTATAATAAATACTAAATATCATCAAAGTCACAAGTATCATATATATAGACTTTACATAGCATCTATAAGCTAAAAGGCTGCATCTAAATAATAATTAGAATTAGCATCTACAATTAGAGTACAAAGACAAGCTACACTTGAAAATGTATTTACTTATTACAGTTTTTTACAATAATTTTTGCACTAATAACAGACACTTCATGCCATTTTTCAAAACTATAGATTCAAAACAGTCATTATTCGTACACAGGCTGTCCAATGTTCAAAACTTTGCATATTGTGTTCATATCTTTAAAGAAGCCTTGCATTTGCAGAAGCATTATTTCAAAATACTAATTTCTTATGAAATATCATAGGAACATTAATTTAGATCACCCACACAAGATATGCATAGTTTCACTGCTTAGCTGTTAGTACAATCATTAAATATAGTTGTTCAAAATATATAATACAGCTTTCATTATGGTTTTCCCAAAGACACTCGAATCATTAATCAAAATTGGATAATTATTAATGAAATAATCAACTCGCAACAGGTTTAAAAAAACTGTATATAAGAAAAAAAGATAAAACTACAGTAGGCCTACAGTAAAATGTCAACTGGAGTGTCCCTCACTGCACTTCTGTGTTTTTATCAAGACTGTCTTGTGGATTTGGCCACAGGTTCTCATCCACATCATAATGGATAATGGATTTCGTTAGCTAAATATCTTGGAATTTTTTTTCTGGTATGGCAAATACAGGCCTGACATTGGACATTGCAGGCATCATCTATGGCCTGGAGAAGAGGGAGTTGTTTGTGAGGAGCCTATTGAAAACCTTCCACCTCCATATGGAGAAAAACTTTCCAGTCGGGTTACAGTAAGGAAAGAGGAGTATGGGGGTAGATACAAGGTGATAAACTGCGGATGGGCCTGAAACCGTGATTGCTCTCAGTGCTGTTACTAGGAATTCTGGGCCCATTGCACTGATTTAGCTATGGGGTCCCTCAAAATCACATTCAGTGTGGGGTGGTAAGGCCCCCCAGAAAACATCGTTCTGGGTCCCTCTCCGCTGGCTCTCCTTTCATCCACTGGGCTGCTCATCAAACATATTAATGGTTTTCATTAGCTTCCAGCTCTATCACCCTCTAAAAATACATTTACAGTTTTTTTTACAATAAATTTTACACTAATTACAGAACCTTCATGTCATTTTTCAAAACTTTAGACACAAAACTCAAAACAGTCATTGTTTGTAACACAGGCTTTCCAATCTTCAAAAATGTGCATATTGTGTTCATATCTTTAAAGAAGCCTTGCATTTGTAGAAGCATTGGTTAAAAACACTAATTTATTATGAAATATCATAGGAACATTACTTTAGATCCCCCACACACAATATACCTATAGTTTCACTGCTTAGCTGTTAGTACAATCATTAAATATAGTTGTTCAAAACATATGATGCAGCTTTCATTATGGTTCTTCACATTCATACATCAATGTAATAGACTACAGAGAAAAGGTACAGACACTGGAATCATTAAACTAAATTTGATGTTATTGATGAAATAATCAACTCGCAACAGGAAAAAAAAAAACTTATACAAACTTACACTTATACTAACTTATACAAACTTATACGATACAAACAGTTGATTGTTCCATGGGCAATTTGACTGTTAAATTGTCTTTAAGGAATCTGTTAGGGAAATGTACTGTATTTTACTTATATATTTTTATGTATTTATGTTTTGGAATGTATTGTATGAGTCTCTTGTGCTTCTGATTCTCGCTGCATCCAAATTGCCCGCAAGGGATCTTAATAAAGTTTGACTTGACTTGACTAATCTCAACAATACAGAGTCTCACCAAAAAAAGCTGTGGGCCTCACCTAGGCAAGCCCGCATTGAGCCTGTTTAGGTTTGGTGTGGGCTGGCCCTAGCCCACTGTGCCCTCAAAAAGCCAGCATGGGCCCCACAAGGACATGTTTGCAGGGTTATAATCAGGCAAGAGGTGAGACCTGCGTAAATAGGGGGCAGCCTGTGGCCTAATCGATAGAGCGTAGGACTTGTAACCCGAGGTTGTGGGCTCGAATCTGGGCTCCGGCAGGAATTGTCCACGACTGAGGTGAGACCCTTGAGCAAGGCACCGAACCCCCAACTGCTCCCCAGGCGCCGCAACATTGGCTGCCCACTGATCCAAGTGTGTGTGCGTCTTGGATGGGTTAAATTCAGAGAACACATGTCTTTCTATCAGAGCAGCTTTCCAGCAGTGGAGAAAACTCAGTTCAGGGAACTGTTGTTGTTTTTTTTCTTGATAGGTCAGTCATGTTGATTTTGCTTTGTTTCACTTGCTTATCTGAGTTGGCTTTTCTTTGAATATGCTTGTGTGTCATCTTCAATCATTCCCATGGTTGTGTATGTATGGGACGGAGATATCAAAATAGGGGTGAGGTCCTGTTGGGCTATGGGTATGTTTGTTTTGGTGCTTTCAAATATCAACATTGTTTGGCAAAAATAGCTTTGTGCACCTTTAACAAGTAGCTATTATTTAAACTGGTATTGTGCAATATAAATCATACAGTCCAGAAATTATAAGCTCATTAGTCTGAAAAAACTAACAAAAAAGGCAAGGTGTAAAATTAACCAGGAAATCACAACGATCTTTGAGCTTCTTTAATTTTGGGTAGGATTGTACATCAGAAAAACACTGGGCAAAAATTGGGTCCATGCCAGATTGGCAAGGCACAAACCATTGTACAGGAAGTGTTTGTTGCCATTATTGCCATTAATTGTATGGCAGTATGGACTGCTTTTTCACACAGGGACACTTGCTGGTATATATTATATATCCATGAAAGATGTACATGAAAGATGCATTCCTTTGTGGTTTTTCTTGTTTCTGGAGGTTCGCTTTAGGAATTTATACATATTGACTAAGATCGTATGACATTAAAAAACTCAGAGCATTGGCAAACACTTTTCCACAGTATGTGTTTCTGCCCCAGATTACAAAACAGATTTTGTAGATATTGTTAATTATCATCTGACTCAACAATCCTCAACAACAAATGTTAGCCAGAGTCCGGAACTCACTGCACGTCTCCAGAGGCACACTACCTTAGAAACACTACCCTGTAGAGACACTCATGAATGAATCAGAAAGCACCGATCCATTTTTTCTTGGTAATGGAAGTTTACTTCCTAGGGCTGTTGGCTACTGACCTATTTACCTATTATGCAAGTTTCTCCTTATGTGAATGTGACATCCAAATAACCCCTAATTCCCCAGCCATAGTTCTGCAGTTGGAGGAGCTTTGGGATTATACTTAGAGGATCCACTTTATATTAGTTGATTTTATACATTGTTTATACATTATACAGTATCTGCATGTACTTACTTCTGTAGTTACGTTGTTGAACCTGGCCTCTACCCCAACACTAACCATATCCCTAAATATAATGAAATAACCACATATTTGGAACAAACATTCCAAATGTTGGTTAATAAACAGTGGCTTAATGTTGTTAAAAATTCTTAAATTAAATGAAAGTTTACAAACAAGATAATCACACAATTAAATACTCATTATCATTAGGGGTTTTCAAGACCCTTTAAATTATCATAAAAAATGCTAAATAATTTTTTCTAGTTAATGTACCACACATCTGCTGTTCACAAAAGTGTGTTTTTACGGTTAAGATATTCACCCACCTGGATAAGGAGAACAATTTGACAGATTTGAATCCTTTTTTATTATAATTTTTTGAGTTACAGATTATAAGGAGCTGCATTTTTGCTTTTTAAAAATCAAGACACTGCATAACAGTATACAACTGCAGAGCCATAGTGCTGATGAATGGAACAGGTACAGTCTTGAGATGCGTTTTTGAAAATGTAGTGATCATGCATGAGAGGCTGAAAACGCAGCAAGACAGTAATGGAAATTTTCTTTCTAAAGATTGCTTCGTCGTTGGTAAATGATGGAATGCATTTGCAGATATGGTTTCAGTGGATTGTAGATACAGATCCACTTCATCCAGGGCTCTTTATGTCTGTATATCTTTATATCCACTTTGAAATTGGTCATGTTATTTTGTCATTATAGTGTTTAGAAATGTACTATTAAAATTCCCTGGTCAACTTTTATTTTTCTATATAAATTGGAGAGGGAAAGAATGAGTATTTTATCTCAGGGTAACAGTCTTTGGAACACAGCTGAGACTTAGTTGTTGAGAAATATGATACAGCATTATGTAAAAACTGACTTTATGATCCAAGAAAATCAAAGGTAATGCCATGAGCTCAGAGGAAGGAATTAATGTTTGAATTTTGCAGATTCTGTTTTCTGCAGGGAGCGTCTGGTTTGAAACTCTGGAGAAATTGTTCATCAGATGGCTGTGTTTCCTCTTCTCTGCAGATGAGCACCCCCCCCCCCCCCCAAGAGACTAGTATTACACAACACACACATTACAGCCATCTAAATGGGACCTTAGACTTCTATTGTTTTTTTATTAAAAGATTTTTACTGTTTTATTAATATAATTTTAAACCTAAATTTCCCCAACTGGAGGTTTTATCAAATTTAGTTTACATTTGGGAACAACTGTTTTGTTTTCTAAACCAGTTTGTTAAGCTCAGTGGTTTGCCATGGACTTATAAGGAGGCAAATTCCCACCTTGTGAATTTTATAGTTTTTATTTTTTTCAGGCATATCTGCATTTTTAGAAGAAAAGTGCATTCCATGTGTTGAACAGGAAAACTGATGTTGTTCAAAATCCACAATAATTTTCTTATCCTTTTAACTAATTGTGATTGACAGTCACATAGTTCAAAACAGTACATCTTTGGTTAACATTTTATAATAGGCTAAAAAGTTATTTTTGTTCACTTTCATTATCAATTTACAAAACAAATTACAACAAGTATTTGCATGGTTGTTAATTAATTGCTGAACATTGAATCACTGAATGACGTTCATCAGCTTGTATGCGTCTGTGACCATTAAATTACTTTTTTCTCTAGGGAGGTGCTGTTCTCATTCACACCCTCTGCTCCACTGCTTCCTACTAGGCATGTTCCTTCTCAGAAAACAATGCTGACTCCTGAGTTTAATTCACAGAGAGCAAAACAAATAGTTTTATCTGAAATGAGTCATCACAGAAACATAAACTCACATCCAAAGAAACATAATCTCACCTCACATCCATACTGTAGCAGAATGAGACAAAGTTAAAAAAGGTAATTTGTGCTATCCTGGTGGGATTTTATTTAGGTGCAGAAATGGTGCAGTGCGTGGGTGACTGGTGAAAGTGAATGAAGTTCCTTAGTGACTTGAGTTGATGGGGAGGTGCAGTGGCACAATATCACAGTGTACATTTAGATAGTGAGGTAACAAGGCTCACTTCAGTCAGTTTCTGAGGAAAAAATAAAGTGATTTTGTTTTGGGAAGCACAGCATATTAGGGTTCTATCTAAAATAAAATAACACATATTTAGCCAGCTTGGTATCACAGTCATGTCAAGCGCAAAATGGGTTGAAACATGTTTGTTTGGGTGTTAAATAATGGAGCAAATAGCCGACCATTAAATAAACTACCAGAAGCCTTCGTAAATCTTGTTGCATGATTTATTTAAATATTCTCTTCCCATAAATGATGCATCTGATAGGCAAACTCCTACAAATACATATGCGATAAGGCCAGCTCCAAAAATAACTGCCCCGGCTCTTAATGCATGGCTTTTTCTTCTGGAGCATCAGTGAGCATTTTAATAGTCTGTAATAGTTGCATATGAGTCCCTTAGTCGTCCTCGGTGTGAAAAGATGGATCTCAAAAATCATACAGTCGTTATTGGAAAGGGTTCAAATACACAAAAATGCTGGAAAACCAAATTAATTTGTGGGATCTGAAGGATTTTTCTGAGGAACAGCAGACTGTTCAGGACATTTAACTGTTCATGACAAACAAGGGACTCATGAACAACTATCACTAAAAAAAAAATCACTTCTGTGGATCATTCAGGTAACACCACAGTATTAAGAATTAAGCATATGTAAACGTTTGAACAGGGTCATTTTTATAAATTCAACTATTATTTTCTCTTGTTGACTATATGTAAACATCTTTTATGTGAAATATCTCAGTACTAAATAAACAATAACATGCATTTTGTATGATCTCTCTTATTTTGGTAAAATAATTAACATTTTTCAGATTTCAGATAAGTGTTTATGTAAAGTTATGACTTCAACTATATATATATATATATATATATATATATATATATATATATATATATATATATATATAGAGAGAGAGAGAGAGAGAGAGAGAGAGTATATGGACATATATTACAACATTTGTCAGATTTGGTTACATATATATGTAAAATACCTATATGGATACATATTACAATATATATTTGTCATATTTGGTTATATATATGTAACATGCATGTTCCCATATAAATGTTACTATAGTAGGGGTGGGCAATATAGTCTCAAAATTATATCACGATATTTCAAGAATATTTGCGATGTTGATATTTATGACGATATACAAAAAAAATATGGAACAATTTTCATTGGTGATTGCAGCTGGCAGGCAGCAGCATTTATTAGTGCAAACACAATGAAGGGCATTTTCCATCCTTTTACAATGAGCTACTGTCATTGATGACAGACTACCTAATTCAAAGTGTAAATCTATTGTCATAAGGTGGCAGAAGCAGCATTATGGTGCAATAGCAGTGACCAGTGTTGGGCAAGTTACCTTAAAAAAGTAATTCATTATAGTTACTTGTCACAAATAGTAACTGAGTTACATCATTAAAAAAGTAACCAATTACCAGGGAAAGTAGCCTAACTATTGCGCTTCTTAAAAAAAAAAAGTTAAAATATGTCACATAACTTGGATGCCTCCAATATTAAATGTTAAATGAATGAAATGGACACTACATGGAATAAATTATTATTTTTAAACATTGCCATTTTTGAGATCACCTTCTTGAATCAGGCTTGTAAATAAATGCAGCCTTGCTGAGCAGAAGGGAATTATTTTAAAACATTAGAAAATATTACAGATCCCAATTTGAACACTATGTGTGAATGTTAAACATAAAATTATAATACTAACATTTATGAATGTTGATGGAGCTTTTATTTTGACGGAAACCCGCGGGAAGTCCTCAGAGCTTCTCTTTGTTGACAGCAGCAGATTTATAAATTATTATCATTACAATTTGGGAAGCTGCACGTATCATATTGTCACATTTCTTATAAAAAAATAAAATGGTTTAAACCATTATTATTATATAAACCAGATCATTATTTTTTTTAGAGTTTTGGACTCCGCTGACTGATAAAACAGCTGAAACATCATCTTTTTGTGTTCATTAGATGAAAGTAAATCATGAAACCTGAGAGTGACCAATGTGATATTTATTTTTCATTTCACATTTATTTGTATACCACTTCTTCTTTATACTATAAATTCACACTAATATTGTTATAGGGCAAAATAATAGAAAATGTCATTAAAGTACAGCACTAAGCCTATGATCAGACTAGCGACAAACATATTAAGACCCCAGTTGAGCTGAAAAGGAAACTGCCTGTCTTCTGTATACTGTAGTGGCTGGTCATTGGATGTCAGTTAGGCCTAGCTTAGCATTATTAAAGTACATTTGATCCTGCTGGTTTAGCAGCAGTCTAGATGTGGTTCTGGATTTACATTAGCTCTTGCTGTCAAAGACAAACATCCAGGGGACTCGAGAGCAACTGCTGTAGTCACACATCCAGCTCTCCCACATATGCTTGGAGTGTTGTTGGTTTCACCCCATATCTGTCACCTGACCTATTTATGACGTGTGTACTTTCATGTATCTATCTATTTAAAACCAGAGCTTGATATTAATAGCAATTCCATAACTCAAAAAATGCATGCACTTAAGCATTGTAAATTGTTTCTGAATGGACTGTTTTGTGTGGATCTGAGGAACCACTTATTTCCACTGTGATCTCACACAATGTTTCTGTTCAGTATACAAATTCAGTCAAGGGCAAGTAAAAGTCCTCCTAGGTAGAGACATATTCTAAGAAACCCATGGTAACATGTGAATGCAGCATGTGGTCATTTTTTTGCCTTGTGACAGCTAAAATAGGATACTAAAGGCAGTCAACAGTGGATTTAAAGAATAAGACAAACATAATTTTTTAACTTTTAAACTTGACATTAGCATTAACTGATTCCAGAGACATCGCAAGCTCTGTGTGCGTGTGTGCGCACACATGCAACCCATTAGAATGCCCCAGCAAAACAACACAGAGTATCATTTTATATATTCTATACCTATATTCTTTATATCATTTTATATATTCTCTAGAGTATAGAAGAGACCAGCACTTTTTTAAACATTGTAATAGAGTGTTTTTGCCTGGTTGGTTGTTTTGACTTAGCTTAAAGGTGTCAGGGTGCGTGAGGAGAGAGAGATGAGGCGAGGACTCAAATGCAGAAGAATGGGTCTTTTTAATAAAATAAAACAAAAAGGAACAAAAACCACCCCAAAGGAGGGAGGGAGGGAGGCAGGCAGGCAGGCAGGGAGGGAACTGTAGCAGTCATCATAACACACACACGACGAAAGACAACGGATCAGCACAGGACTGCAGACACCAGGAGGCTAAATAGGGAGACAAACGAGGGTAAAGAGGGAGACACAGGTGGAGCCACTGAAACAATGATTAGTTAACAAGACGGGAGGGGGCAGACAATAGACATGGGAGCACATGGCACCAACAACAAACAACAAGCCATGTGCTCAACACACAAAGACATCTGGTGGCCACCCCGGGCACACCAACAGGACCTTGACAAAAGGAGTAGTCCACTTCCGGAATAAAATTTCCAAATAATTCACTCACCCCCATGTCATCCAAGATGTTCATGTCTTTCTTTCTGAATTTATTTATAGTTTATAGCGAGCATTGTGAATCTGCTGAATTAAGATTAAGTAAAATGTCAACTAGAGTGTCCCTCACTGAACTGTTTTTATGAACCCTGTCTTGTGGGTTTGGCCACAGGTTCTCATCTACATCATAATGGAAAATGGATTTCATTAGCTAAAGATCTTGGAAAAAATGTTCTAGTATGGCAAATACAGGCCTGACATTGGACATTTCACACATCATCTATGGCCTGGAGAAGAGGGACTTGTTTGTTAGGAGCCTATTGAAAGCCTTCCACCTCCATATGGAGAAAAACTCTTCAGTCGGGTTACAGTAAGGAAAGGGGAGTATGGGCTAAATACAAGGTGATAAACTGTGAATGGGCCTGAAACCGTGATTGCTCTCAGTGCTGTCGCCAGGAATTCTGGACCCATTGCACTGATTTTGCTATGGGGCCTCCTCAAAATCACATTCAGTGGGGGGTGGTCAGGCCCCCCAGAGAACATCGTTCTGGGTCCCTCTCATCCACTGGGCTCTCAAACTCTCCTGCATCTCTTGGCCTGCCTCATCCAAAAATATGAATGGTTTTCATCAGCTTCCAGCTCTATCACCCTCTAAAAGACATTACTGTAACTATAGGAAAAACAAATACTGATAACAATGATATAACATTTTGGATATTTTGTTTCTCTCCCAACAACAGGCATCTTGAAACTTATCATACCTGAACATACTCAGTCCTCAGTTGCTTCACTTTCATAATGTTGTTCAACATTTTCCATAAAACTATGCTTCAAGAGTAATGCAGCAGTTACATAGAATTTTGAGTAGTTATAAAGTTATAAATCTGGAGTTTATTAATACTCTCTCTTGCAGCAGTTGTAACCTCAGCAGCTGACTTCATTGGCCAATCCTCTACTGGCCACTTCAGGAACACTGGCCCTCTCTGCCACACAGAATCTTCTTTGAGGTATTTTTGACTACCTCCCCTTGTGATAATATCTGCAATGTTTAAGTCACCTGGGATCCACCACCAGTCTTTCACAGGCGTAGTTCTCTGGATCTCTCCAATTCTATTTGCAAAGAAGGACTGGTAGCCATAGCTAGCCCGCTGAATGGCTCCCAACACTGTTTAGCTGCCCACCAGATGGAACCATTGGTCAATCTCCACTAGGCAGTGCTTCTCAATATATTTTCTGAGTCTGGCTGCATAAACCGCACCACACATTTCAGCCTTAACTGCTTCCCCTTTTTTATCCAAAGGAGTCAATTTGGCCTTGGATTCAACTAGCCTCACGTTAGTGCCTTGGTCTGTTTCCCAAATGAAATATGTTACAGCTCCATAGGTCTTATCGCTTCCATCAGAGAATGTTATTGCCAGAGGTTTTCCTTTCCAGCCTGCAGGTGTTATACCTCTGAGGAACTTTATCTTGCCAAGCTGAACATACTCTTCAAACTATTTAATGGCTTCTTCTCTGAGGCTTTCTGACGGTGGTTTATCCCATGTATCTTTGGTTAAGTTTCCACATCCTGCTTCCTGAAATGCCTTTCATACAAAGATAGCCCCTTTTTGCTTAATAGGCATGACCAGGCCAATCGGATCATACAGCCCTGCCACCTGACTCAATAGTTATCTTCTTGTCAGAGGATTACGAGTCTTGGCTCTAACCTCCTCTTTAAGGAGGTTTTGTTCTACTCTCATTTTCTTTTTCCGCTTGGAAAAATGAATTGAGGTCATGATGTAAAGTTTATTGTAATGAAGTTCTTAGATCGGGAAGAAGGAGGCGGGAACCGGCGAGTGTTCAGACACTTTAATAATAAAATAAACAAACACAAAATAAAAGCGGCAGCCCCTCATGGACAACTACCGCACACAAAACACAAACTAAAATCCAGGCCTGGTCCTCTCTCGTCTTCCACTGTCGTCACTCCTCCTTTTATTCCTTCCGTAGCTCCTCCGTGGGACTCGAGACCGGTGAGTAGCACAGGTGTCGTTCATTATCATTTACTCCACCAGCCTCGCTCCATTTCCATGGCTCTCTGCCCCACCCCACTCGTCACATTTATCTTCCTCTGCTAGATAACCAAGCCCAATGTCCTTGTTGTATTTATCCCTCAGCTGGTTTGGAATTTTCAGAACTCTATCTTCTGCTGCTGACTTTACCGACTCACCATCAGTAGGCTTCCACTTTTGGTTTGACCAAAACCAGTGCTTCAAGGAAAATCCTCTAGCTCTTAGGATCTCTTCAACACCTTTGGTTATTTTATCCAGCTCTTCCTGATCATTGTGGGATGATAACATATCATCTACATAACTATCTGCTTCGATAACTCTGCGCTCTTCATGTAGATGAGAGAACTTTGTCAGTTTTGCAGTTTCTCGCATGGCTAAGCGTGCAATGCACCCTGCTGGTCGGTCACCGATGTTAACTCTGATGACTGCATATTCTCCTATTTCTTCACTCTGACTATCTCTCCACAGAAACCTATGGGGATGCATTTCTCTGTCCTCCAACCATACAGAGTTGTACATTTTTCTGATATCTCAGACAGCATAAACTCCCATCCTAAATCTTAGAAGAACAGCTCTAATAGGATTAAGAACATCTGGACCCTTCAGAAGAAGATCATTCATACTCACTCCTTTAAACTTCTGACTACTGTTCCATACTAGGCACACTGGAGTAGTAACTGAGTGAGGATTTGGTGCAATTAAGTGGCTCACATACCACACCGGTCCAATCCAG
The DNA here is from genome assembly GCA_027422405.1 of Ptychobarbus kaznakovi. Taxonomy (NCBI): domain Eukaryota; kingdom Metazoa; phylum Chordata; class Actinopteri; order Cypriniformes; family Cyprinidae; genus Ptychobarbus; species Ptychobarbus kaznakovi. The sequence goes on along the minus strand of CM049797.1, from coordinate 4,127,972 downwards.
CTGTTGATCATGTCCTCAGTGAGCTTGATTGCTGCCCCTCGCTCCACCATTTCATGAACGTGAGCTGCATAAGCAATTTGCCACTCTGGCTCCCTCTTCAGCTGCTTTTCTGTCCTCAGAAATGTTGCCTCAACTCCACTTCTATTGTTAGGAAGGGAAGCTGGATCTTCAGTCCAGGGGTATTTTGAATGCCAATGTGGAGACTTGCTGTGCACATCTTCTTCTACATAGGTAAGAAACTTCTTTATAATTTCGAGTTCTCTTTCCTCTGCCAGTGTCATCTACTTACCACCTGGCTGACAGTTTCCACAGCGACAGGCTCCACACATCGGTTCACAAGCGGCCCCAATACTATCCCATTTCCACCATTCCAAGAACTCACGGTTGCTAGCAGCTGCAATGTTTGTCTCTGGTTTCCTGAGGTAGTTGGACTGACTTAGACATCACTTGCATTCGAGGTTCTCCCACTGTCTCTTCATATTTCACCGTAGCTGTTCTCATGGAGCGAGCAAAAGGTGTTTTGGACTCATATGCAGCTACATTGATTTCTTCAAATAAGTCTGGATGAGCTCCGCCTACTGTCTTTCCCAAAGGACTGTCCCATAAGACCAGATCCTCCACAACCTTCACTCTTTGCGGGGCTAATCTCCCTTCTTGGTGGCTAATAAGTAGTTAAATCGCTTTAGGTCTTACCAGTTCTTCAAGTATGACTTCTGTGAAAAATCTCTGCAATTGCTTCGGTTTGATGACTTTATGCACTTTAGCAATTTCATCCAAGCATAACAGAGGAGCTCATGCACTCTTTCTTTGTCCTCATCAACCTTGACTCTGACTCTAAGAAGATATTGCTTGGTCTTTACCTTGATGGTCATTTCAGCAACTCCATGCTCTATCAGAGTGACATCTTCGGTCCTTAACCTCAACCTTTCTGCAGCCTTTTGGGTTATCTAGTTGGTATCTGATGCAAGGTCTAACAAAGTTCCAATCTTCTGCCCCGCATTGGCTGTAACTTCCATAAGCATCATAATGACAGGTAGTTCTCGTACTCCACTTTCCTTTAAAAGTCCAACTTGGGTTTTTTTCAGTGCAAGTCAATGTTGCGGCTTTGTTGGTAAAAGCATTTCTGCATCGCTCAGCCAGCTCCGGAGAAAGTTCAGCTAAAACCTCCTCTTGCTCTGCTGTTAGCACATTTACCTTCCTACGATCCTTTAGAGACTTTTACTCACTGCCACTTGTGGATTCTCGTCTTGGACAGAGAAAAGAATGATGATCAGGTGCATGTTCTTTCCTGCAGTCTCTATTCTTGCACAATAATGTGTCTCTGCAGTTGGTGTAACCCTCATGACATTCAAGGCACTTTTTACATGCCCAATCCTTCTCAGAACAGCTCTCTTTTCAGCCAGCCTTAAGCTTCATACAGAAGAAAATCTTGTCTTTATGATTTACAGCTCCACACACAGTACACCCACCATCAGAACCTTTCTTTGTGGTTCTTGTAGATGCATGCCTCCCTTCAAATCTATTTTCTGATTTATCTTGTCTTTCTACCTTGTCGGTAATTCTGAGCTGTTCGAGTTTCTCAAGAACATCTTCCTGTTTCTTTAAAAACTTCAAAAGGAGGTCAAAGTGATTCTCTGGAGTTACACCATTATTAGGGTCAGTCATGAAGTTAAGCCAGTCCCTTTTTACAAATTCAGGCAGTTTACTCTCAATAGACTTGATCACGAGAGGGTTTTTTACTGCACCAGTGTTCCCAAGATCTGTCAAGTCAGATAGAGCTTTTTCAACAGTCTGGATCAAGTCTATCACTTTTCTGAGTTGATGGCTCTTTATAGCAGGAATTATTTCCAGTTCTTAAATAATTTCCATGGCGATTGTTACCTTGTTGCCATATCGATTTCCCAGCACTCTAAACACATCCTCAGCAGTGCTATAACTTGACAGCCTCAGGTCCTTAACAATTCTGTCATCCAAGCTATCCAGGAGCTGGATTTTCTTGAACTCTGCTGATCCAGTTGGTTCTCCTTGTTTCTGCAAACTTTCCCAATCCTTCTTCCAACGGAAGAAATCTCTCTTGATACCACTAAATTTAGGCAACCTAGTTTGTTTTATTCTCACAACTGGTGTAAACGGCATAGTTTGAAGAGCTGTGTTTGGGACTATAGGACTTGCAAATTGAGAATTTCTTTCAACATTATGTGCAGTAATAAACTCACCGTTTCTTGAAACAAGTCCATTATTCTCAACTCGTAATTGCTTTACTCTGCTCTCAATGTCCTTCTTCTCTGTTGTAGGAATCCATCGCTCCCAGCTGGATAAAGTTTTGATTGCTCTGCTCACAAGACTTTCCAAGTGAATTAGTTGAACTTCATATCCTTCACAATTGACACCAGCCACAGGTATTGAAGCAGAATGGTCACAAGCTTTCTCAGCTTCCTGGACTGCAACAGTCAATTCTTCTTGACCATATCTCTGCCACAAGTTAATCTGGACAATTTTTCACACCTCTTCAAGCTTTGTCTCACAGTCACCAACAGTCTTCTCAATATCTGCTGCCTGCTGCATTTCAAGTTCCACTTTCTCATCACTATTTGTGTTAGCTTCCAGCTCTGCAAACAATCCCATCTTATAGTCATCATTTGCATCAAAAAGTGCTCTTGCACTAGAAGAGAGTTTCTGGATTTCCTTCCTTAGTTCAGATTCAATAATTTTACTTGACTCTCGAATGAGAAGGTTTGCTTGCTTTGTAAAACACATCTTTGCAGTGGTTCTCTCTCTCTTAAATTGGTCCACTGTTTTCCCCAAGGCTTGTTCTGCCATCTTATTTCAAGTCAAGCTATTTGTCGTCTTAAAACAGCTAAATTCATTCACTGATGACTTATATTAACAATGCTGATTCTTGTCCTTTGCATCAGCTATATTTTCTGGACCATCAGCCTTTAATCTTTTTATCCACAAGCGTTGGTTATTAAGTGTCAAACATCTGATTCTTCATCATTGAAGCAATTTATTGAAAATCTTTCAGTAACAACTTGATCTTCCTTTGCTTATTTTCAGAGTTAAATTCAGATGCTTAGCTCAGATGCTTAGCTCAGATGCTTAGCTTAGATCTGCTTAGATTTTCAATAAAATGCTTCAATGATGAATAATAAGATTTTTTAGTTATTCCATGCACCCTCAAAGTTGTTTGAAGCCTTTTTCAAGTTTGGGCAGACATTGAGGCTGAGAAGAAACCCTAGATAACTTGACAGTATCAATTGATAGTTAGATCATTATAATGAAATGAATAGACATTTCAATTCAGATGTAATGTGTGAGCTGCATTTTGAAATAGTAATACTTTGATGTTAAGTTGTGTTATTTTGAACCTGTGATTTTAGTTCAATGAACAAAAGATCTTTGGCTCATGTGTATGTATGTAAGCATTTTGAAAAAGTGTTGTGTTTTGAAAAATGCATTTTGATCTTCAGTTGTGAATTATGTGTCTAGAGTTTTGAAAAATGGCATGAAGGTTCTGTTATTAGTGCAAAAATCATTGTAAAAAACTGTAATGCAGAGCCTGGACATTACATTGCCTTCCCTTCGGTTTCAATATCTACTTGAAATCTGCTTTCCATCCCAACTTTAAATTGGATATGATCCCTTAGTGGGATTCTAATATCAAATTACTAAATAAATAAATGTCATGATTATACTGTCAATAAATCCCCAGGCTCCACCGTCGCTCCCTCACAAGATGTACCTTCGCCTGAATTCTTATCATGGCCACCTTTTACCAATTCTCTCATTCATCAAAGGTGGCCATGAATTCTAATCATGGCCACCTTTTACCAATTCTCTAATTCATCAACACCTTCCATAAAATCCCACACCACACACAACATCTTTTCCTGGCTTTGCCTTTGAAGTATTGGATGATCTACTTACCTGTGCTACCTACCTCTATGTTGTCCTTCTCGTCTCCATGCCAGTGGACTCCTTCTATTAGCTCCAGTCTCTGAATCTGTTCCCAAACACATGTAAGTGCAAAAGATATCCTTAATTCAAGTATCAGTGATATCCTGTGTGTGGTGTGTGTGTGTGGGTGTGTGATGCTCCTTGTCTATATTGGACTCTTTCCCTATTGTCATGATAGTTGTTTTTTGTTCATATACTCACCTATTCGCATGGCTGTATTTCAATAAACTATCAAATTGTTACTCACAACTTCTGCGAGTCTGCGTTTTCTGACAGAAGACCAGACCAGCACCGAAAGAGTAGAAACTATTGTGAGTTCTACAGATAATGATCCATTCAAAGATATAGTGGATTCCTTATGCCATTGTCTCACCTTCTGTCACCACCACACTTGTTGTTGCACTGGTCACTTTTCACCATTCAACAATGTCACCAGTCTCATGACCAACCCAGCACCCTACTCTGGCTCAGCGGAGGAGTCTAATGGATTCCTACTACAATGCTCACTAGTCCTTGAGATGCAGCGGTACTGCTTCACAATTGAGAGATAAGATTTAAATAATAATTTCTCTGTCATTTTCAGCTGCATCTTGCTGCATGTGATGATGCCATAGGATTCGAGGGATTTATCCAGCTGGCCATTTGAGTTTCCCATCATATGCAGGGTTGTCTGGCAACCTCCCAGGGTCAGCAATGCTCCTCTCCAGGCCAACCAGGGCAAGCCTATCTGCCAGAACCCATTTAAATAGTCACTACTTAATAGAACTAAATGGTTCCCTTGGCTGGGCGATGGCAACAGCTGACCCGGTGTTTATGTTTTTTTATTGCAGTGCACTGCAGTGTAATCACCACATGCCCCATATGTCCACCATGTCCTTCTGTGAGTTTTATAAAGAATATGCGTGATAATTCCACTCCTCTTACTTCCAATGTGATAAAGAGATCTGAAAATTACCCCATTATTTACTCACCCTCAATATCTGATATGACAAATACAATCTGAGTTGTATTAAAAATTTCCTGGCTCTTCCAAGCTTTTGAAGCACAATAAAGTGCATCCATCCATCATAAAAAGTACTCCACACTTGAAGTGAACCAATATGTGTAAGAAAAAATATCCATATTTAAGACTTTATAAACTGTAATCTCTAGATTTCACAAACTCGTATACGCACATTCACAAGACAGTGACAAGTAAGAAGTGACAAACGTGCAGAGAAGATATAAATCCAAAATATAAATATTAACAACGGTCACGAATTAGAACAAAATTAATATTTGTACAGAAAAAAAATGGAAGATTTTGATATAAGCCAACAGGAGACTGGTTTTCCTTTGCTGTAAACAATACTTGGTTCTCGCAAGAATAGCATATTTTCACCAAAGCTTACGCTATACCTATTTCATCCACTGGAACACTCCAGCAAACTCTGCCATCAGCTCAGCCTCAAGAGAATCATCTGTGCAAGGAGTTTCAAGGTCCAGTCCATAACGGGTGCCAGTCTGGTATACTATGCAGACAATTGTTTTGTAATTTATAAATCAACCCATCCCAAAGGAATCTAATAAATAAATAAAGTCGAGACCTAGTCAACACCCCCTCCATGTTCCAGGACTACATGCACAAAAGTGCTCCGGGAGTACCTTTGTCATTTCATGTTGGTTTACGTTAGCCAACACTCCCCATTTTGAGACTCACAGTTGAAAAACCTAACCTAACTTAAAATTATAACAGTTGCTGACTTTAGTGTGCTACACACACAAATTTGGCGTCTTTGGAAAGAAGACCCTTTGGGCTTTTCTATCCATCATCCATAGTTGATAATGCTCAAAAAGATAACAAGTTATAGAGACTAAAGTGCTTTGAAAAAAGTGTACCACACTGAATTAAAAAAATATATTTCATCTAAAAATACATGAAATAAGTCCTGGAGCAATCCAGAAAATGAATGGGTTGAAAGTCACATATCTCATGAGTTCATATCTCAAATCTGAAGAAGATAATGAAAAATGAGATTTTCCTGAGACTATATATAGCCATATTAAACTATTTTAGTCACTATACATACCCCTGTATGTTTTATTATGAAATTATGAAACTGAAATTATGAAATTATTACAGACAGAATCTTAGACATCATATAAGTGATTTATTTGACCACTAAAACATAAAATAAGAATAATTTGAGTAATAAAAAGAAAGAAAGAAAAAAAAATTGCTTTGTATGTAGTACATACTCACGTACATACTCTGATTGCCAGACATACACTGATATGGCCAGACATTCACACCGATTGGTGGTAATAGTCAGTAATCACACACTGATGTGCGGTAATACAGATGATACTCATACAGATATGGGCCATATAGTCCATTATGGCCGATCGGCATTCATAGTGATAGCCGTCATTCAGTCAGAGTAATCACAGCTGATTATCAGCCACACAGATGATAATCATATAGCTACAGTCACATTCCCCATAAAACACACATACACATATTTAAAGAAATGTTGAAAAAAAAATATTTTTTTTATTTTGTCCAAAACGCCGATCGCTAAGTTCCACCCCCATTAGATGACAGGTACGTCACAGCGTGCGTCACAGCCCTCACGAGAGAGCGCCAGAATTCAAATAAAAAAATATCCGCTTTTTTGTTTCACAGTTTTTTGGGGGATGGTCTCATTCTGTGTGTAACACTGTATAATACAAAACATGTGTTTTTTTACAACCAAGTTTTTTTAGCGTGAGCTATTCCATAACGGATACAAACAATAAGTCTCCCTGAAGAAAGGAGACGTAAACAAAGGAATATCCATCCATATAACAACGTTATTGCTTCATTGGACTAAAGTGCTCAATGTGATGTTGTTCCATGGTTCTGGTCCCCCAAAGCCACTTATGCTTTTCATCAGCTCAAACAGACCTTCATCTGTGTATTACTACTGACTCATTCAGATCCCAACAAGCCTTTCAAAATAGAAGTGGATCCCTAAACCACCAGTGTCTTTCCTAGCAGCAGGGGACACCTTCGAGGCTCCATCCATTTGTCGCCTTCTCCTGTACACTCCCCTTGGTGGAGAGGATTTTTTTATATAGGTAATTGAGAACTCTTAGCTTTTAACCTGGCTCTGGAAGCGTTGAGGCATTGGCCAGAAAAACACATCACCCCTTCGCCCCTCCAGTGTCTCTGCAAAGCCAAGTGTTTGAAGTCCCACCAAGCACGCTGGTCCCTGTTTTTTTAGCCATTTAAACTTCTGTATATGCTATGGCCCGTGTACCAAGAACAGTGAAGCAGACACATTATCCATAATTCATGCTCCTGATGATACTCCACAGTCTCCTGGACCCATCCTGGACCATAAACAAATTGTGAATCCATTTCATTGGTCTCAGAATGAAGATCAAGCCTGTACCTCCATAGATCCTCGACCGAGTTGTCCCCCTGACCGCCAATACATCCCCAAAGATCAACACTACAATATCATCCATTCTGTGCAGTCACTGGTCACCCAGGGGCCAATCAAACCCTCTCATTGCTACAAGATTGCTTCTGGTGGCCCAGCATGGCCAGGGATGTCAGAAAGTTATATACTTGAAATAACCTTGAGCCATCTCTAAGTCACCTCGCCAGTTACCAAAAAATCTATCCTCGTTCCAGTGGTTCAGGGAACCCTCCAACATTTCTTCAGTGGATTACTGGTTCCAAGAGTACTATCCCATGTTAGTACCATTGTTTTTGTTGTTGTTGTTTATTTTTTCTGTTGCATGATTATCATGGATTTGTTTTGCAAGGAAACAATGTAGTGTTGTTCTGTACAGTAACAAAATAAAAGTAAAACATATTTAAGTGTTATGCAAAAAAGGGGACTTAACACTTTAAAGCCCTAAACACACTGCACAATTATCGGCTGTCCCAGATTAAATATTGGCATCGTGAAACAATTATGGCCAATCAGAAATCGCTGTGATTGCTTCCAGTCTTTCGTCTGGGACAGCTGAAAATCGTGCAGTGTGTTTCAGGCTTAACGCATACAATCACAGACATTTAAATTCACATAAGCGCAAGAAAAACATTACATTTATAGTTTGTAAAATTACACACCAATGTCTTTTTTTAGAAGTGGCAATAATGATGCTTACAAATATAATCTGACTACATGTTTTATTGATATAATACACTCTGTGTAGGTAACTATAACATTTACTCTGCTCTTCTCCCAGTTCACCGGAGACTTACTTTAGTGTCAGGAGGAGAGGATGAATGTATGTGTTGTAAATCCCAAAGCTTGAATTCAGCGCTAACTAACATGGCCATTATAAAAGAGTTTAAACTTTCAAATACATTTATTTGCAGACATTTCAGCATGGGAATATCAGATATGTAATAATATAGTGAGCATGTTTGTGAATTGTAATAATAAAAAATGATACATACATAAATGCAATATATACAGTGCTATTGTGGCTGTGGTGCATCACATGACAAGCATGTGTGTCGCCATGGAAACAATATGGCAATACATTCTAAAATAAGGTCACTTAAAATAAACTCACCCTGGGCTCAGCTAGAATATTTTAAATTCACGTGTGAAAGGGTTAAATCAAGTAGTAATTATGTGTGTCATTTAACATTCATGCCACTGTTGTAGAATTAGGGCATGCTATGGAAAATATTGTTAATAAGATAAAATTCACTTTTACTGAGACAGTAAAATTAATTCATAATTGTCTCATTACCATTACATAATGTTCCAAAAGAGAGGGAGAGAATTATGAGAAGAAAGCAATGAGTATGTTGCATAGCAACTAGATGACTCCTGCTAGAGGATATTCAAGTGAATAATGTAAACAATATGTGTATATTGTTCCTTCAACATAACTTTTGTCTTGCTACATGAACAATCAAAAAACACATGTTTTGTGCTATTTGAAGAAGAAGTAGTTTTATTTATATAGTGCCTTTTCATAAATCAAGGTTGCTTTAAATAATATATTACAAATAGGCCCACATTTGCACACAAACACCACATGTAAATTACAAATACATGAGGCGACGTATGGCCACATTATTAAAAATACATATTAAATAGATACAATAACTTAAGTATGAGAGACAATCACCAATCAGCCACAACATTAAAACCACCTGCCTAATATCATGTAGGTAATGTAGTATCAGATGCATTGAGGCGTGGACTCCACAATATCACTGAATGTGTCCTGTGGTTTCTGGCACTAAAGCCGAGCTCACACTGTGTGATTTTTAATAGTCATTTACGATTGTTGCTTGTCAGACTGTACAAACAAGATGATCATATCACACTGTGGGATCTCAGTTGTCATTAATGTCAGACTGTACAACAGTCAAGACATATTAAAAACAGGTGCACGCATTAATTAGCATTAATTCTGATCATGGCTTGTCTTGAAAAACAGAGACAGTTTGGCGTTTGTTGTATGTGCCAAATCTCCTGACACTGCCAGAATTTCATCTGAGGTCAAATTTGATCGCAACAACCATTAATCCGCTGTCGGTGAACATGTCAAATCACTGATAAAAGACTACACATTTTAGCCTAGGTTTATAGGAATCTTTTAGGAGTTCCAAAATTTGTCTCAGATGACCAAATCATGGCCAAAATTGCACAGTGTTAGCTGTGCTTATGTCATAGCAGCAGATTCTTTAAGTCCTAAAAAGTGCCACATGGATTGGATTTGTTGGTCCAGCATAGATGTTCAGTCAGATTGAGGTCTGGGGAATTTGGAGGCCAAGACAACACCTTGAACCCTTTTTATGTTCTTCAAACCCTTCCTGAACAATTTTCGACATATGGAAGGGTGCATTTCCTGCTGAAAGAAGCCATCGCTATTAACAAACATCATTGTCATGAACGGCTGCACATGGTCTGCAACATTCTTTAGGTTGGTGGTACAGTACATGTCAAAGTAACATCCACATCAGTGCCAGGACCCAAGGTTGTCCAGCAGAAAATTGCCCAGAGCATAACACTACCTCTGTCTGCCTGCCTTTTTCCCATAATGCATTTGCTGCTATCTCTTCCCCAGGTAAACAACATGCACACACTTGGCCATCCACCTGATTCTAAAATGAAAGAAGTAAAAGTTCACTTGCTGCCTAACATATCCCACCCATTGACTGCTGCCATTGTAACAATATAATCAATTGTATTCACTTCCTCTGGCAATGGTCTTAATGTTATGGCTAATCATTGTAAATACATTGGTCAAAAGTAGTGGTAAAACTATATTTGCTATACAAATCTATATACAATGTGTTACCCTGATTATATTTTTTTAGTATCAGTTTAAATATAAATACATTTATATTCAGCATTTCCCCTTGACTTATAACTTAAAATGCTGTCTAGCTTGGAAAAAAAATTATTCTGATTTGATTGAACTTAATAGAGACGTCACGTCAAAATCCACTTTGAGTGTAAACTAAATGAGCCAATGCACATTGGCATGCGATTATTGCATCCAGCTGCCGCTGATCACAGCGTGAGTATAAGTAGGCAGCAGGTGCATCGCATATTCAGGTTTTCGCTGAGAGCCAAGCTGGGATCCGGCCGCTCAGTGGTGGTATAGCAGCCATGGCGACGGAACATGAGGACGGAGGACTGACGAATTAGGATCCCTACCAAAAGGCCACGACACTGCCCTTCCAGTGTCCCGTGGAAGCCTCCTGCACCCCTAATTTTTGGCGCAGGTTAGGGCCCCCATAGGAAGACCAGTTACTGTTGCTATGGCTCTACCCACTCAGTAGGACTGGATAACACTGGGAAACATACCTGTTCAGCTTAGAACAGGAACGCTGCGGAGCCTGCGGAAGCCCCAACCTTTCTGAGGGAGGTTCAGAAGCAGAAACCGGAGCGCCTCAGTGCTTCTACCCGTTTGAGGTGAGAACACAGGAGGAAACCAGTTCCACACGAAGGCTATATAATCTAGCAAACGTGTTAGGGGTCACCCAGCCTGCAGCTCTACAAATATCTGTCAGCGAGGTGCCATGAGCCATCACCCAGGAGGACGCCACACTTCTTGTAGGGTGAGCTCTCAACCTGAACAGGCAAGGCAAACCCTCTGCCTGGTAAGCCAGGGTGATGGCGTCCACTATCCAGTGGGCCATCCTCTGCTTGGAGACGGCATTCCCATTCTGCCGGCCTTTGTGACAGACAAAGAGCTGGCCTGAGGTCCTGAAACTTTGCGTCCTGTCAAGGTAGCATCTCAATGCTCGGACGGGACAAGCAAAGCTAGGGCTGGATCTGCCTCTTCCGGGGGCAGCGCTTGCAGGCTCCCCACCTGGTCTCTGAGGGGAGTAGTGGGAACCTTAGGCACATAGCCGGGCCGGGGCCTCAAGATTATCTGGGAATCCGCCGGTCCAAACTCTATGGACGAATCGTCGACCGAAAAAGTAGAGTTTTTATTGAGAGGCTCGACTGTCTGCAAAGGCTCGAATGGGCCCTGCTGTAGTGCTCTAAGCACTAGAGACAGGTCCCAAGAGGGTATGGAGGGGTGTGGAGGATTCAAGCTTCTTGCCCCCCTATGAAACCTGATGATGCAGGCATGCTTCCCCACAGACTTCCCTTCCACGGGGTTGTGATTGGCAGCAATCGCAGCCACATAGACTTTGAGGGTGGATGGACACAGCCTTCGCTCCAACCCTTGCTGCAAGAAGGATGGCATGACTCTGATCGGGCACTTTCGGGGGTCTTCTCTGTGAGAAGAGAACCATTCGACGAACAGGTTCCACTTCAAGGCGTAAGCATGTTTCGTAGACGGCGCTCTCTCTGAAGTCATGGTGTCGACTACCTCTTGGGGTAGGTCACCTAGAACCTCCGCGTCCCATCCAGGGACCAGACATAAAGTTTCCAGGGGTCTGGATGTGGGTGCCACAAGGTGCCCCATCTCTGAGTCAGTAGATCCTTCCTCAAAGGAATCTGCCAAGGAGAGGCTGTCACGAGGAGCATCAGCTCCGGGAACCAGGTCCGAGTGAGCCAGTATGGCGCCACGAGCAGGATCTTGCTCCTCGCTGATCTTGCACAGTGTCTGTGCAAGAAAGCTCACTGGGGGAAATGCATACTGTGATGAGTGGGGAGGGGCCGAGAACCATGGGAACGGAGCGAGGCTGGTGGAGTAAAATTACAATGAACGACACCTGCGCCACTCACCGGTCTTGAGTCCCACAGAGGAGCTTCAGAAGGATAAAAGGAGGAGTGACGAAAGTGAAAGACGAGAGAGGACCAGACCTGGATTTTATTTTGTGTTTTGTGTGCGGCAGTCGTCCGTGAGGGGCTGCCGCTTTTCTTTTGTGTTTGTTTATTTTATTATTAAAGTCTTTGAATGTTCGCCCAAACAAAAGATTATCCACCCGGCCCTCCTCTGGGGGTTGGAGAGGTGCACTTACCATCTCCCAAAGCAGTTTCCTCTCTCTCTGGGTCACCCGTCCCAGGGCCTCTTGCTCCTCCGCTCACCGCCAGTTGACAGGGGCCATGACGGGCGGGGCTGACCGCTCCACCGGGGGTCCCCCATGTACCCCTAGCTGCACCACCATCGAGGGTGGTGAGGGAGGAGGAGTTAGCAGGTTTGTTTCTGGCAGTAAAATATGCCATCCCCAACCTGTAAGCTCCCCATGCACCTCTGGGAGAGAGGCAACCGGTAGGGTGCTGAAAACCAGCAAAAGCTACCCCAAGAAACCATTCGTCCAACCTTGAGGGTTCGGGACACGGTGGAGGTCTCCACTCGAGCCCTACCCTCTCGGCGGCCCGGAAAAGCATAGCCGTCATTTCCAGATCCCACTCAGGCATAGCTACCGCCGGAGCAGCAGCACAGCCGAATCTTCCTCTCCAGAAGCTCCGGCTCACCCTCCGATGCAGCGATCGACATCCGGTCATCGGGAGGAGCGCCAAGGATACTGCTGGTACACTCATTGTAGAGGGCCCAGCACATTCCATTGGCAGCTCAACTGGTTGCGGAGCGCAAGAGGAGCAATGGTCCCTCGAGGGTTGATTCCCTGGAGGGTTTGCCAACACTGTAATCCTCAGACCACCCGTGCTAACGCCTGAAGTAGACCTCGCCTGTTTGCAGCCAGGACGAGAACTAGATAGAGATGGAGGCAACAGAGCTCTGCCCCTTTGTCGAGGTAACGGAGCCTGGCCCGCAACTCCGAGATGAGCATCCACAATGAGAAGATGACTCATCCACGAACGCCACCTCAGCATGCTTACTGCCCAGACACGTGAGGCAGCGATCGTGACCATCACCCAGCGCCAGGTAAAGACCTCATCCAGAAACGCACGGGGGACACATTGTCTGAAGCAAGACCCAACTCGTCTTTACAAAGACGTAACGTTTAGTTTGCCAGATGCAAATTTGTCTTTAAAAAGACGCACCCATGAATGCTCTTTTAGGGAAAAAGCTCTTTTAACATGCTGAAGCCCATAGGGGAGATGGTCGCCTGCAATACAAACAGGGGGTAGACTACAGTCAGTGGCCAACTAGCACTTACATTCTGTGTGAGATTAAATAACTAGCAGGTGGCCTCTACATTTATCATTCAAAAACAAAAATTAGGACTGAAGCTACACAAAATATAAACTGATCAAGTTAGTACTAAACTCTGCAGAATGTTGGTGCTTCATGTGAAGGACTGGAGCTGGTAACGCCTTCTCAACTCATGGCACAGAGTCAAATTTGGCGCAATGCGTAACGTAACATCTGGTTCTGGTGAAAAAAATAAAAAACATTTATCTAAATAATATTTTTTTCTTCTCTTCCATGGAACATGACACACAGCAGACACACAGACATAGCTGGACACAGGCTGCAGTCTCCTGGACTGTTTTTCTCAAAGCAGTTCTGTAAACTTTCTATGAAGTTTGTTGCTATTGATCTCAGTTTCCTTCATAACAAGTCTAAAGTTCCACTTTCTAATACTGTTAAGGTTTGCATGTACATCTTAGCCTGTTAACATGTTAATTATGATTTTTTTTTATATACCACAAACAAACACACAAATAAATAGTTAGTCAACAAATGAGTACTTTAAGGTAACACTTTCTTAAGGACCAATTCTCACTATTAACAAGCATGCATATTACTAGCATATTGGCTGTTTATTAGTACTTATAAAACACATATGTATGCCTTATTCTGCATGACCCTATTTTAGATCCCTTACTCCGACCCATACCTAAACTTACCAACTACCTTATTAACTACTAATAAGCAGCAAACAGGGAGTTTATTGAGGCAAAAGTAATAGTTAATGGTTAGTTAATAGTGAGAATTTGAAAGGACTTTGTAATAAAGTTTACCTATTTTTAACACAAACTTTATGGCAGGAGTGATTTCAAGGAGAGCTTAACATACAACTTTTGTATATCCCTTTAGCTCAAATGGTCACAATATCCAAGGGGCATTTCCTAGAAAATATATACTTATAAAATATACATCTTCATTGCACAATCGTTTATTGTACATTTAGTTCATCACCTACATACTGAATTATGTGATATCTTGTGGTGAGATGATTCACATTATAAGTGCAAAAATAGGAAAACTAATCTAAAATAATTAAATTTTGTCTTGTTCTCATTACAACTGTCTTGCTTTAAATTTAGATATGGGTTCCCACTCTTTCATTTTTTGCTTCATATACTGGTAATTCAACTTCTCAAGATTAATGTTTGGATGCCAAATATTTGGATACCAGAAACTCTGTCCAGTCTGACATCATCAACATGATTCAATATCACACGTTTCCATTCCTGCAGAACATAAAAGATCATCATTCACCACTGAGTCAACAGCTCTGACTCCAAAAACAGACATCTTTAAATGGTTATTTTCCTACAATGGGCCTCATTCATGAAACAATATAAGTAAATTCCTCGTAATTTGCGCGTAAACCGGACCTTCCCGAAAACTCTCCTCCGGATTCACAAATGCTTCGTAAACGTCCGATTTGATAGTTAAACATGTGTATGTTAATGAATCCCAATCTTTTGTAAATGGGGGGCACGTGCACGCTCATTCACAATTAGCATAATCCGCGCCTATGAATTCTGACTGACAACTATATATGGGCATCATATTATCAAACGAAAATAAGGATTTCAACATGTCCTCTCAAAAGCGAATGAAAAAGAAGAATTTCTCATTTTAACAGTGGGAGGGATGAAAAAAGTGGGATTCATAGATCTGAAGTGGCATAGATGTATTTACACACAGACTCGAATGCATTTAGCATACCATTACAAATGCAGAAATAATATTTTGATAAATAAGACATAAAATGTTGAATACTCATTTGAAAGTATTTAAAAAATACAAATAAATCAAAAGATTCTTTAAATGTGAAATTAAAACAGCCAGTAGATGTCAGCAAGTCACTATTATGAGAGTCATTGCAATTGAACCGAATCATTTAAACAGCTGATTCATTCAAGAACGAAACACCGCCATGTTGATCAGAGACGCAAAACTGTGTATGGTGGCTGTGTTTGGGATTATTTATGTTCTCGAAATAGAGAAAAAACAGGCAATATGGTGTCTAAAACGCAAGTCTCTTAAATAACTTCTTGTACAGGCCTATGTAAACGCAAGATTTACTACTATATAATTTTCTTCCCAATCTTCAATTTTGTTTTGAATGTCACTCCAAATGCACAACTTGTACTCACGACCCACTGTTTAGAGTGTTTTGTTTGGTTTTTGGCAAAATACTGATAATGTAAAATCGCACATCGTTAAAACAACAATTACTATATTATCGCAGACGATATCGCACACCCTGCACCACTGTCTTTTTGTAAGGTCTGTTTTGGGTTCTGTTTCATGTTCTTGTTTTTCATGTCTTTTATTTTGAAGTTAGTCATGGTTCTCGTTTGTGTCTTGCTTCCCTTTCCCTCATGTCTTCATGCTATTGGTTCCCTTGTTCAATGTGTCATGTTCTGTTTGGTTGTCATGTTCATTGTGTCATGTCCCCATTGGTCTGTTCTTGTCATGTGTCTCTCAGTGTTTGGTATAAGTAGCCATGTCCTTGCATTTAGTTCTTGTCGTGTATTAATGTTTTAACCTGCTGTTGGTGAGTCAAGTCCGTTCATGCTTTGTCAAGTCAATGTCAAGTCAAGTCTGTCTTTGTTTGGAGTCTGTTTGGATGTTAGGATATCACATTGTAAATAAACTGCACTTGGGTTCATCACAACGCTCGCCTTCAGTGGACTCCATTACAGAATACACGACCCCTAAAATGAATCCAGCAGATACGCTTGTTCAGCTTCGCCAGGAGAACCGGCCCATTGAGGATTATGTGGGGGACTTTTGTGGGCTTTGCAACCAGGTAGACTTCAACGATACGTTCCTCAAAGACATTTTCTGTTTTGGCTTGGAAAGGAATATTTCACGGGTAATGCCACGCAATACCCTTTGCATTGCGGTTGAGTGGATCTGCTTTCACTGTGGGTGTCATGGAGGAACATGACACTTCCCCAAAGCCTGCTAACGTCATGTCTGCTATGCCAAGGCCTGCTATCGTCACGCCTGCCAAGCCAGAGTCCGCTCACGTCATGCCTGCCAAGCCAGAGTCCGCTCACGTCATGCTATCGTCACGCCTGCCGCTCCAAGGCCTGCTATCGTCACGCCTGCCGCTCCAAGGCCTGCTATCGTCACGCCTGCCGCTCCAAGGCCTGCTATCGTCACGCCTGCCACTCCAAGGCCTGCTATCGTCACGCCTGCCGCTCCATGGCCTGCTATCTTCCAGCTCACGCCACAGAGCCTGCTCCACGCCATGCCAGAGCCTGCTCACGCACCGTCCACGCCAGAGCTGCTGCCGTCCACGCCAGAGCCTGCTCACGCCACGCCAGAGCCTGCTCACTCCACGCCTGCTCACGCCACGCCGTCCACGCCAGAGCCTGCTCACGTCACGCCGTCCACGCCAGAGCCTGCTCACATCACGCCGGCCTCGCCAGAGCCTGCACCGCCATGGCCCCCTGCTCCGCCATTGCCCCATGTTCCAGGCCCACCTTTGCCCCATGCTCCAGGTTCTGTTCCCCTTCACGGGCCTGGCCCTCCATCCCGCCCCCTGGACTACGTCTGTTCCGCCTCCACTCCACCACCCTCCTGGACTTTTTGGATTCTGTTTTTGTTTTGTTTGGGCGTCAGGAGCCGCCCTTAGAGGGGGGGAAATGTAAGGTCTGTTTTGGGTTCTGTTTCATGTTCTTGTTTTTCATGTCTTTTATTTTGAAGTTAGTCATGGTTCTCGTTTGTGTCTTGCTTCCCTTTCCCTCATGTCTTCATGCTATTGGTTCCCTTGTTCAATGTGTCATGTTCTGTTTGGTTGTCATGTTCATTGTGTCATGTCCCCGTTGGTCTGTTCTTGTCATGTGTCTCTCAGTGTTTGGTATAAGTTGCCATGTTCTTGTCGTGTATTAATGTTGTAACCTGCTGTTGGTGAGTCTAGTCCGTTCATGCTTTGTCAAGTCTGTCTTTGTTTGGATGTTAGGATATCACATTGCAAATAAACTGCACTTGGGTTCATCACTACGCTCGCCTTCAGTGGACTCCATTACACTTTTTGGCTAATTTGTGCAAAACCTAACATGTTATTTGTCCTGTTGCTGTGTGGATGTTTTATAATGAACTTTCCAAGACATTGAGGGATGATTGAAGAATCACCCTTAATTTATTATTTGTGTGCACAGAGCTTATGGGACTGTGAACCAAAAGATAAAGAGTTACCCAAAATAGAACTGGAACACATTTCTAAACACTTAGCTCTATTAATGGTGTTCACCTGAAGCAATGCTTTCAGTCATTCTTAAGAAACATTTAAAAACACAGCTGTTTTGTGTCAGTGCTTTAAGACTGATTCCAGACTGTTGTTTTGTGAGACTTCATGTGAAGTGACCAGTGTCTGCGATGAGCAGCCTCATGTGATGGTGCAAAACAGCTTTAACAAGAAATTCTGTTGAAAACAAAACGAAGAAAAATAGCATATGCTGGTTTGGTATGTTTTGAAGCATAGCAGCTGGTTTGAGCTGCTTTAAGCTGGTCCTTAGTTGGTCCTAAACTGGTTTAAGCTGGTTATGTGCTTGTCCTAAACTGGTTAGCTCCTGCTCAGGACCAGCGCATAACCAGCTCAGGATCAGCTTATATCCATCTTAAAAAAACAGCTCATGACCAATAAGGACCAGCTTAAACCAGCTCTAACCAGCTGCCATGCTTCAAAAAATACCCAACCAGCGTATGCAGGGTTTTTCAACAGGGTAAGTGCATGAGTTTAGAGTGCACTGGTCAGTGTACATCAGTATTGGATGATGGAAAATGTATTTATTACTATTACACACTAGCCTTAGGCTTTTGTAACAGCACAACAGAATAAAGTAAATGTAATACCACATTGAACTGTATACTGTTGGCTACTGCACAAGTGACTGAGAATGCGTGTCTGTAGCTCTCATAAACAGCCAATACTGTCTTGTGTCCCTTTCTTGAAAGAGATTAATGGTATATTTACACACAACAATGTAGCTACTAAAAACTGAATTTTCCTTTTTTGTGTGTGTGTGTTTTTCACATACAGATGACAACTTGGTCAAAATAATCCCTGTTCATATTGGATGTGTGAAAATGACTTAAAACACTGTATTTTGCATGCCAGGCCATTAGTTGGCAATGTCACTTTGTAAAGAAACACTATGCAAACATGTGAAATGCGTACACATGATGTCACGATTTTCATAAATTTACGTTTTCGTAGTTTGCGCAAAGATGATAACAGCATTGTTTTCCAAAGCTTGCACTTCAAAACCTGAGGTCGGTTCTTCATACGTTGCTAACTCACGCTGGATTTGATTGTTAATTAATTGGCATGATCTTGGATTGTTTGGTTCTTCGAAGTTGATCTTGGAGTTGCTCTCATAGCAACAGGTCCGTAACCTTAAAACTGCCCGGGAGCAGGCTCATTTAATGTAAACCGGAATTTAATGTGTATTTTTAAGCTGAAGTGATACTCAAAATCTGTCCCAGCCACTGCTACTTTATTACAATATTACCCTACTGATTCAAGACCAATAATTGTAAATGAATAATAATTTAAAAATAATATTATAATTTGAATAGTATATAATATTATAAACACAGCCAGTGTTACTCATTGAAAGCTTTATTAGTGAAGAAATAATTACTTTATAATTGTATTGGAGTCTTGCACACATGCTATACAGTTAATCTGAGTCATGCGTTAATTTGAGACAGCTATGGGAGTGGCTTGATTGAGAGCAAGAGATGCAGATAACATGACTTTGACCCTTAAGAAACTTTAACTAATGCTGGGACGTAACATATCTGCTTCAAAGATAAAAGAAAATTAATTTCTAATTATAACATTGAAATAAAAAATGAAAAAGCCTGCACAAATACTAGAAATCATGAAAATAAATAATTGTGAATCATGTAAATAAAATAAAATAATAAAGCACATTTGCATTATCTATTATAACATTTGTTGTTTTTTTCACTTGGTTGTTTCCTTATAAAGCTTCAGAAATTCTTCAAGCCTTTTTTTTATTATTATATGATATCAACATGTTGCTGTCTTGCCACCAGCTAATCGCTGCATTGCTAATCGTGGTTTTGAGTATTGATACATCTGCCCTTTTCAGGGAATACAAGAATGCGCAGTAATCTCAAGCAGCTTTATCCAGATATTTTAATCAAATCCACAAGTTTGTTTGAAGAACCAAATTAGCCAGAGATCAGTTATTATGATTAGAAGATCTTTAGTCATCTCAGATTTATTAAGCGAGGTACGAAGAACAGAGCCCGGTTTTCAAAAGTTTGTGTATTCAGGCCCCCATAATGCTGCAGTTGTGTAAATGAATGGCCAAATTGATAAGAAATTTGCTATTTGTAGTTTTAAAAAGTATACTTGTGTAAATCCCCCCTGAAACAGAACCTGCAGATTCACTCTGTCATGTTTGTGTCACGATCTCGGTGGGGGCTGCCTTACTTTTGTTGTCCTGGAGCACATGGCCTTTTGTTTTGACAGCTCACCATGTGCTCCGCTGTCATCGTGGTGTAAACTCCGCCCCTCTTGTTATCCTATTTGATAATTCTCCCTCCTCATCTGCACTCTATTTTGTCCTCATTATCTCTCCTTTATCATGCCCTCATGTTTGCTGTCTTGTGTCAGTCCATTATGCGTTGTTCTGAAGGTCAGATCATCTCGTTGCGGGTTGTGCTATCTGACCCTGTCTCGTTTTGTTTATTTTTTCTAGTCCTGTCGGTTTGGCGCTCCTGTTTTTGCAGTCCTTCCTTTTTTTACACATCTGCTTCTCTAGGACTCTGGTCGGCTCTATGCCTTGGCTTTTCTCTGCCCGTATGCCCGTCTCTTCAATGTGTCCCTCCCCGAATCCTCTCTGCTAGCACCTGGCGCATCCTCTGGATTTCGGCGGCGGCTGTCTATTGCCTACTCTCCGCCACTCTGCCCCGCTGGCTCAGCTGAAGCCAGTCTGATCTTTGCGCTGTGCAGTGGACTATTTGCTGGCGGTTTATGCCATCCGGCTGATTTTTTGGGACTCAGCATTTTTCTGTTTTCACTGTTTCAATAAATTTTGAGTCATTCACCTGCTGTTGGATCCCGGTCTCGTTTCTGACAGTACGGACTGACCATGATGAATGAGGAGCTTGTTCGATCGGCCATTGCTCATCAAGGAGCTCTCCTTGGCCACCAGCTCTCGGCCACAACTCAGGAGGTTGAAACCCTCATGGCCCAGGTAGCTGAATTAAGCGGCTGCTTCCGTGAACTTCAACAAAACATTCTGTCATCCTCCGCTTCAGCAGCCCCCTGCCTCTCTCTCACCACGATCGCGAGCCCGAGCCGCACGCCAACAACACCCTTATATGATCGAGATCCAATTTAATTTCTGGCGTTTTTATCTCAATGTTCACTGGTGTTCGCGCTGCAACCATGCCGATATGCTACAGAACGGCTAAAGATTGCTTACATCATTACTCTGCTGACGGGAAGGGCTCGTGAGTGGGGGACTGCCGTATGGGACGCAGGAGCCGCTGTGGGACGCAGGAGCTTTTTCTGAATTTCCTTTGGAATGAGTGAGCTATGTTTGTGTGAAATGACAAGGCTTTTTGACCGCTCTGTAAGAGGGGATGAAGCTGCATCCAAACTAGAATGGCTAGGGTGGTAAGTGGAAGACAGCCTTCAATACCCCCATGGAACACTATGAATACCTGGTCCTTCCATTCGGGCTCACTAACACCCCTGCTGTCTTTCAGGGCATGGTCAATAGCGTGTTGGGAGACATGATTAACCAGTTCGTCTTTGTGTACCTCATTGATATTCTGATATTTTCTCCATCCCTTCAGGTACACACTCAGCATGTGCGCCAAGTCCTCCAATGGCTGCTGGAGAACCAGCTTTATTTCAAGGCAGAGAAGTGCGAATTCCATGCAAAGTCAGTTTCATTCCTGGGCTTTATTGTTTCAGCTGGGGAGATTAAGTCGGATCCGGCCAAGGTCGAGGCTGTCGCTAAGTGGCCAGTCCCCGACACTAGGAAGGCTCTGCAGTGTTTCTTGGGCTTCGTTAACTTCTACCGGCGATTCATCAGGAACTTTTGCCAGGTAGCTGCACCCTTAACGGCGCTCACCTCCATTAAGGTACCGTTCAACTGGAGTGCTCAGGCTCAGGAGACCTTTGATAATTTAAAGTCCCGGTTTATCTCTGCTTCTGTTCTCTCCATTCCAGATCCCGAACGGCAATTCATTGTTGAGGAGGAAGCCTCTGATGTCGAGGTAGACGCAGTCTTGTCCCAGCGTTTTTCTAAGGCTGGGAAGGTGCACCCTTGTGCATATTTCTCCCATCGCCTCAACCCGGCTCAACGTAATTACGACATTGGCAACCGGGAGCTGCTGGCGGTTAGGTTTGCCTTGGGTGAGTGGCGTCACTGGTTGGAGGGGTCAGCGCAACCCTTCTTGGTCTGGACGGATCATAAGAACTTAGAATATATCCGTTCGGCCAAGAAGCTGAGCTCGCGCCAGGCTCGCATGGCACACTTCTTTGACAGATTCGACTTCACCCTTTCGTAATGGCCCGTGACCAAAAACGTTAAGCCCGATACTCTATCCCGCCAGTTTGAGCGGAGACCCCAGCCAATGCCATACTCTCATAAGAAGTGGTGGTAGGGGCTCTCTCCTGGGATGTCAAGCGGAGGGTGGAGGAGGCCAGAGGAGGGGTGGAAGTGCCAGTTGAGTGTCCTGCGGGTCGTTTGTTCGTGCCGGAAGCGCTGTGCCCTGAAGTCCTTCCATTGGCCAGGACGTCAGGCAGTTTGTATTGGCTTGCTCTGTTTGTGCCCAGAACAAGGTCTCAAACCATCCCTCCATTGGTCTACTCCAGCCCCTGCCCATCCCCTCTCGTCCCTGGTCACACATAGCCTTAGATTTTGTCTCTGGCTTACCCCTTTCTAGAGGTTACACCGTTATTCTCACGTTGGTGGATAACTTCTCTAAGCTGGTTCATTTCGTGCCCCTTCCCAAACTCCCTTCTACCAAGGAGACCAATGGTAATTGACCATGTCTTCCGGATCCATGGTCTTCTGGTTAACATGGCCTCTGATAGGGGTCCTCAGTTTGTCTCCTGTTTTTGGCAGGAATTTTGTAGACAGATCGGGGCCTCTACGAGTCTGTTGTCAGGTTTTCATCCCCAGACCAACGGACAGTGTGAGTGATCCAATCAGGATATCAAGCGGGCTCTCCACTGCCTGGTGTTCCGCAATCCTGTCTCTTGGAGCCAACAGCTCACTTGGATTGATTATTCCCACAATACTCTCCCAGTAGCCTCCACAGGTATGTCACCATTTGAATGTTCTATTGGCTATCTACCTCCCTTGTTTCCCTCTCAGGAACCCGATGCTGCGGTACCGTCTGCCTTGGTTCAGGCCTGCAGATGGACCAAAGCAGTGGCTGATCACCACAGGATTCCGGCTCCCCGTTATGTCAGTGATCAGAAGGCTGCCTACCAAGGACCTGCCTCTCAAAGCTGTCTCTCGCAAGCTTCATTGGTCTATTCCAAATAACCAAGGTCCTTCATCCGGTTGCGGTACGGCTCAAGTTACCATCCTCTCTTGGTGGGTTACACCCTGTTTTTCATGTATCCAGGGTTAAACCTGTTTTCAGATTTCCTCTCAATGCCAAAATTCCATCCCCTGACCCCCCACCCCACCCCCGTTGTCGTGGCAGGGGTTTTCAATACCTGGTGGACTGGGAGGGTTACGGTCCGGAGGAGAGGAGTTGGGTTCCGGCTCGGGACATTCTGGATCGGTCTTTGATCGACCTGGCCTCTGGAGGTAGGTGTTGGGTCACCGATGGCACATTGCGTGCCCACTGTCTAATCTCAAAGCCCCCTTCGGAAAGGAGCTGGCGCAGCCCATCCACTATCGCTTTAGCCTCACTTGTAGTTGGTACACTGTGAGATGTTTGTCTACAAAGAAACAAGGGAAATAATTACAAATTACTAACTATTAGCAGATTTATAAATTGCCATTAACATCAACTGTACATTAATACTGTTCTGTTCTGTCAATAATCAATTTATACCAATTGTATTTATCGGAGAATATGCATATATAACTCAAATATATTTCACAGAAATGTCTGTACTCAAAGTGACAATATGTTCAACACTAACACAATAACGATCTGAGCAAATCCCGCTTGTATATGTAGTTACATAAGTAAACACGTATGTGACAGCTACTGACATAATAATGATGACTTGCGGTCGCAAATAACCGATCAAACAGAACACCGCGAACAGTAAATGTCAGAAATAGCAATAGCATGCATAACATATAATAATTGCATACAATATTGTTCAGGCTTACTTGTATTATATGAACACATTACAGAAAACATAGCAGCAGTATAAACAAAGACAGACAGCTGTCTTCACTGGCAAGTAACACTAATAATCGTCCCTCTAGGAAACATTAAATTAACTTTAGTTCCTAGTTCTTAAAACAGGCTTTTTGACAGGCTGCATAGCCAGATACCACCGTGTGATTCTCCCGTTGACATCTTAAGTCTTGTATATAATTATTTTGGATTCTCAGAAGGATGGATATCTAAGGAGCGAAACCTCAGTCTCTACGTCTCTGCACTGATATCATACTTCATGAGGATGGCTGCCTTGACCTTATCATACTCAATACAATCATCCAATTGATGTCCTCAGGTTCGGCCATCAGACACCCACATTCGAAAATAACGTACTGCGTACACAAAACCTGACCCTAAACCTAAGCCAATGTTTCCCAAACCTGTTCCTTAAACATACCAACAGCATACCTTTGTGTCCCTGTTTTTTTTTTAAGACTTTTGTTTTGTAAAATGTTTGCTCCTTTTGTTTCTGGGTTTGCTTCCTGTGTTCAGTTCCTGTTTGCCCTGCTACCTTGTTTGTCGCCATAGCAACCCTTGTTAGTTTCCATGCCAACTAATCACCCATACCTGTCCCTTGTCAGCCCCTGGTTATCTTGTGTATCCACCCGTATTGCTGCTACATGTATATACCCGGTACAACCCGTTTGCACACCCCTCCTGCACATCCCTGTCGACATTACTATTTATTAAGTCCCTGTATACTGTTTTTTGCACATCTTATTTGTTTTGCACATCTTATTGTTTTTCCACTTTTCAAATTTTTTTATTGCACATTTTACTCTATTTCTTTTTTTTTTACTTATATTTATATATATGCTCCTGTGTTGTGTTACTTCTATTTAACATTTATTTATTTTTGCACTGTCCACTGAGCGGACCTGATTTGATTTGCATTTCACTTCTGATTATACCCTGTATAATTTAGTATGTGACGAATAAACAAACCTTGACCTTGACCTTATTTTTCAACATGGAAGTAAGCTGTTTTCTGTGAATGTGCGAGACTGCCGATTCATTATAGGGAAATAACAAGAAGAATATGCAGTAAATGGCAAATCTGTTTGCTACAAACCAGTGTGTTTATAACTAAGACAATACGGTAAAATAAAACAATAATACATTAAAAAAATTAATAAATAAATACCAGTTTGCTGTTTCAAGCAGCATAATGAGCTGTTTTGTACAGCTAAAAATAACTGGAAGCAAATGACACCGGAAGCCAGACACATTAAATTTGCAAATGGCCATGGACATTCTTATATGACATATAAGGTGGACAAATACCCCTATGTTTGATCATGTTCTTTGTCTGGTGTTGTCCCTTGTGGATGTATCTATTCACTTTTTAGCTTAAAATTTCTAATCAGGATTATGAATTAGACAGACTTGTTCTCTTCAACTCAAATCATCCAAAGTCTCCTCAGAGTATAAATATTTTCGGAAATGGGTGTTTAACAAAGTGAAACTTCTAGATGTGGGTGGTATTGAGGCCTCAACTGCATCTGTAAAAAGTCCATGTGTTTTGATCTTATAAGATTAATTTAGTCTTTGTTAGGATCAACATGTGAGAAATTAAAATTTATTTGTAACTGTACCATATTAGGGTAGCTCATTGAGATACACTTTCACCTCACAGCAGGAGGGATCCTTGATATAAGAATATGTATTATGTTACTGTGTAGCCAAAAATACAATAAATCATATGCAGCACCACTTCAAGCACTTTTGGCATTATACTTTTAAAATATGAAGTAGAACTATGAATGATGTAATGTTAAATGACTCAGGGCTTGATTAAAACTTTAGCATTATAGACTTCAGACTTGACATCTCTGCCACCTAGTCACCAACAGTAGCATTTAGATTATTTTTTTTCTGATGTCTGTGTTGGTGGCCACCGGCAGTGTGAGTCGTGTGAGTCACATCAACTATATGATGGAGAGAGACAGGGTGGGGACTAATATAAAAATAGATGACTGAGCAAGGTTTGTCAGTGAACTTTCCTACTTGAGCAGAGCAGGAGGTTGTTGTATGTCTATCCCGTTGCTAGGCTGCTTCACTGCGCAACTCACAACTCTCCTAGTGTGAGACCTGTAATCTGGTTAAAAAAAATCTTGATTTACATTTACAGTTTAAGTAGGAGAAGATAATGGATTCAATCCTGGAGAATAGTGGATGAGTTGAATGACAGCAAGAGCAAAACATGACATTCCATAAACCTTCTAAAAATATTTATTTGAAGTTTATGGTGGATTAAAATAACTGACCAGACTTCTTCAAATTTGGATCATTCTACAAAGCAACTATTTGTTCTTTCACATAAAATATTTATTGTTTTATTGCCATTTGCAAAAGCTCATACACTGCACTTTTTATGAATTAAGTTGGAGCGTTATGGAAATATCACTGACATCTTCATATGCGTCACATTAACTTACACAGGTTATTTCAGTCCATTTGCTGTTATTCAAATAGTCTTTGTCTTGTTTCCACCCTGATGACTCACTGGTGCGGTTGAGTTGCTTAATGTCACATTGCAAATGGAATTTTACAATGTATAACAACTAATTAAAGTGGAAGTTCAAAAGACAATTTAAAATGATGTAATGGTGTCAAAATTTGATATTTTGTTTATTTTGTGAAGATTTTGAATGATTGTATGCTTTGCCTGTGTGTGGGTAGAATGCAACGACCATGCTGTTGAATTTAGATCTGTTTTATTCAGGCTTTCTAAACATACTGGAGATGTATTTGTGGAGTTTAAAACTCTGAGACAAACTTTGAAAAGCTTTATTTATTTCAATAAAAATATTTATTTCAACCTAAGAGCAACTCAAGAGTCTTCGATAGCTTTGCATGACATGCTTAACAGTGGCGGATTAAGTAATGAATTTTATTATATGAAAAAAAAGAGTATTTGGGGTCCATAACGTAACAGCCCCTACAACGGCCATCTAATAAACAACCAAGGAGTATTGCAATTGATGATGATACTGATGATGGTGGTTGTGTGTGTGTGTGAGAGAAAATTGTTGATTCTGCCTTGTCTATAACATAAACATCTTATTTAAAATGATCTTCTCCTCACATTGTTATTGTAATAAATATATTTGTTAGCTTTAGTTAAGAATGAACAGTCTTCACATTAACAAAAGATGCTCTGACTGTCGTTCCCTTTTTAGTCACACTTGTTTGGAGTTCTCACTATAAACTAACCATTAACTATGACTATTGCCTCATTAAACTCCTGTTTGGTGCTTATTAATTATTTAAGGTAGATGTTAAGTTTAGGTATGGGGTAGGATCTGAAATATAGGCATATTGATTCAGAATAAGGCATTTATGTGTGCTTTATAAGTACTAATAAACATACAATGTATGTTACTAATATGCATGCTAATAAACAACTAGTTAATAGAGAGAATTGGTCTCAAAACTTTTAGGGACCAATTATCACTATTAAAGTTGTTTATTGGCTTGAATCTTATAGTCCCCTTTAGAAATGTTGGTGACTATAAGTAACAACTATATATATAAATTGACTCATTACAGTATTAGTATACTGTTAGGTTAGAATTAGTAGAATAAGTTAGCATGTGACTGCAAAGTTATTTATGGTCAGCAGAATTATGGTCATCTAGGCTGGGCCTCATGCCCAGCTGTATTGTCTCATCAGCGTGAGTCTGGCAGGATGATATATGAGTAGCCCTACATCACTCCATCTGTGGTCTTAGCATCTTTTAAAGGTGACAAGCACTTTGTATTGTCAGGTGACTTGGCTTGAGGTGGCACCATTTGCAACTACGTTTACATGGTCAACAATAATCAGATTTTAACACGATTATGACAATACTCTTATTAAGAATCGACCACGTAAACAGAGATTTTTGATTACTTTAATCCTGCTAAAGTCATATTCGAAGTAAACAGGAATCCAATTAAGACCTGGAGTATTCCTATTTTAGTCGCATTATTGAAGTGCAGTATAGACATGTAAACACCTTAATCAAACTATTACCATCGTGTAGGACTTTTCGCCGCATTTTGCAACAGGATACACACACGGCAGTGGTCAACCGTTTGACAGCAAACAAAAGAGCATGGCTTTAAAAATGCCTTCATCTGTTTGCACGTATAGTCTGACAAATAATTAACTGCACTTGAAGCTTTTGCAAAATTAAAAATGAAACACCCAAAACTGTATATGGCATCATAACGAAGACAAACTATATGTTTATATGTGAAATTCTGCGTTCAACGTTGGATGGACTGGCTTGGGGACATAATGATGTGTGCCATTATAATCTATATATGTACTTTAACATGTAAAACAGGAACATGAAAGCAACATTCTAAAAGCAACTTATGTAAACAACTTAATCATAATATTGTCTTATTCAGAATAAGGTAAATAATTAGATTACTGATGCTCATGTAAGATAGTCAGTTAGTTATGACACAGTTATGAGTCCTGGCATGTATGTTAAGAGTTGGTTTACCTGATAATTGCATTGACTGTACTGTCTGGCGCACCATGTAAGTCAGAGGAGGAGACTGGAGCTTTCATTGTTGATGCCATAGCTTTGGATTGAAAAGGAAATAAAATAATGGGTGAGCAAAGGATTTGGTTGAAGAGCAGAGAACAGAAATATTTATCTCAACAAGATAAATTGTCCTCAAACACTTATGGAGTGGAGAGATGAATGGGTGTGCTGTCATGCAACCTTTTGAAATACAAAAGTAGTTAAAAATGGACCATTATATTTATTCAGTGTTCTTTTGCAATCTAAAATTATTACATAGACCCAGGGGTGTCCAACCCTTCTCCTGCAGGACAATGTCCTGCAGAGTATAACTCCAGCCAGCTCCATCACACTTCCCTGAAAGTTTCTAGTGAATCTGAAGATCTTGATTAGCTGACTGCAGGTATGTTTAATTATGGTTGGGGCTAAAGTCCCCAGAACCGTGGCCCTCCAATGACAGGTTTGGACACCCCTAAAGCCAGGCATGCACTGTGCCTGCACAAATTTTCGTTTGATTTTAAGCCATTTTCTGAATTGTATGACCCATTATTTTCAATCAGGGTGTGTTTATTTCACATGTATAGTGTGAGCAGTGAAGTTGCAGTTTGACGATCTGACCATATAGTGTGAGCACATAAATCCTGAGCTTTGGCTTTACAGCTCATGTGATTTACTCATACAGTGAGGGTTGTATTTAACAAAAACCTTGCTGAAATTGCAATAGTGCACAGCATGCCTGGCTTAAGTCTATATTTATTTAATGACCATGGAGGAACTGTATAAGAGCGCACTTGCAAGGTAAAGTACGGCACCGGAGGGCGTGGCGAGTTGAAGGCACCAGAGAGCGCATTTTGGACGAGGGCTGGAGGGCGCTGACGAGGAGCAGGACTTAGGGGAGCGAGGAGCAGCACTGGAGGGCGCTCGGGTAGCGCGGAATGGACGGAAACAGCGGAGGCATCGGTGTAATAGTCTTGCACAATAACACAAAAGACACATTAGTCAGATTTTCCTTGAGAGTAGGTAGGCAGACTGATTAAGTTGTTTAAGGGCCATCGGTGAACTGGACGGAACAGCGGAGGCATCGGTGAACTGGGCGGAACTTCCTCATTTGTTAGGTCTTCACAGTCATGGGATAATCTGCATTCTTTATAATTATGTCATTAAAGATATCTATACATAACATTCTCATATTAAGTTGTAAATCAGCACACATGATGAAGTTGTATTTTAGCATACAATTGCTTTCTCATGAGGAGTAGCATCGGTGAGCTGGACGGAATCCCAGCGGAGGCACTTCCGGTGACTGGGCGGAACCAGCATATTTAGACTTGGAGGCATCGGTGTTAGCTCCAGTTGACGAACAATACAGCCGATTATAATTTCTCAGGAAATGAGCTGGCACGGGACCAGAAAGGAATCGGTGAGCTGGACGGAACCAGGGAGGATCGTCATCATTGCGAGCGGGGAAGTCACCTTCGCCGCCGGCGGCAGCAGGCTGATGATTCCCGGCCAGTCCCTCGCGGGGATGAAAATCTGGAAAAGCCGCCTCCTCCTTGGGTTTGGGTGGATTCATTACTGTCGTATCTGTCATGATGTATTGCACGGAGGAGCCAGGAACACGGAACGAGGAGACGAGGGGAAATTTCTAGAACTGTGCTAAAATTGTGCTAAAACAGTACACTTGAGCAAATGATTCAAATTCTTAGTTGAATACATTTGTTTAATTCCTGAATGAGAAATGAAATATACTGTACTTTAATCTTAAGAATGATTTCATGTATAACAAACCACTGCCAGACAGTTAGACTACAAAGCATGTCTACCAATGGGGAGTCAAACCAGTGAAGCACACTCCATTCAAATACTGTAATGGAATGTTAAGGAGGAGGTGAAGTTGCTATTTTATAATGACCCTCCTTCGCCACTACCGTTGCTTATACTTCCACTTAACTAACAGGGTATTATATTTTTTTTACTTTGTTTAAAATAAAACAAATTGCACTCACCACAAATGGAAACCTACTGAGACAATTAACCCCACTCCTGGTACCAAAAAGATGTGGCCGGGATAATGTACTTACTCAGGAGTAAATCAAATATCATCGGACATCTATAACAAAAAGGGTTCTTTATTTGTGACCACAAAATGCAAAGACTGTGGCATTAATGACAGAGATTTCCACTTGTAGGCAAGATCAAGAAATGAAATATATACTGAGGAAAATAAAAGAAACCCAATTTTCCGACAGGGAGTTTGCTGGGTTTTCCCCCTCTTTTATACAGTAGAGACTTCAAAGTTAACGATATATACAATATCAAATCAAAATAACTGATACAGGCCACTCAAATATGGTCCCCTTTCAAGTCACTCTCTCTCTTACAGGAATTTAGTCAGGATCACTTTTGTGACAGTCTCCCTTCACAATTCAAATGACAGTAAATAAATGTAAATGAAAAACACAAGTACAAGTTTTCTTGTTAAATACCCTGATAAGCAAACGGTAGTGGCTTATGATGCTGTTCTGAATAGATAACAAAAACACAAGAACAATTTGTGATATACATAAGCATAAGCCAGACACAATTCTATGTCCCAAGTAAATCATTGTTACATTTTTCACATTCTTCTTAACATTACTGTCAATGTTTTAATGTCTTAACACAGATTATTGGAGTACCCAGATTAACACTAGGCTCACACAGAAAAAGTACACTGCTCATTAACATTTCCCTGAGTGAAAATAAATATTTGGATTAAATACATAAATAAATGTCACTCACTGTTGAGCGTTGAACCGCACAGAGATCCACGGAGTCATCGCTCACGTGTGTCTACACGTGTACTCGTTCTCCCCTCTGATATTATGTCGTTAAAATAGAAAGAGGTACATTAAACTTTCTTCTCAATATCGTAACGATAATATACGATAATCAACCAGTAAATGAACAGAATAAATAAACACTCACGCTCAATCTCCGTCACTGTGAACTACACGGTCTCACCATATGAACATTCCTCGCACACGGAGAAACGCGAAATACAACCAATCACCAGCCAATCCAACAGCTGAACAGTGACGCTCTGAAACTGCAATGGGGAATTCCCTTTTTTCCTATGAGTATCGTAACGTTTCTCAACTCGCCCGTGCTCAACGCGGATCAGCAAGGCTACACTCTGAGGGAAACACAGCTTTCTTCTTCTCTCACTACAACACGGCACAAAGCACACATTGGCATCCCAAGCGGCAGGGAGGTGTTATTACACACACTTTTTCCCTGGTCACACTCTCCCCTGCCATAAGTCAATGTCCTCGTGGACTTCCCTTTTAACTGTCCACAGAACTTTCTAGTTTTTCAGACGTATACATTACCATGCCGGCCAAAACTTGAGACAAAATGTCTGGGGTGAAGGAAACTGCATTGCAAACTGACTTGGGCAGGCTATACAGGTTACTGTGTATACCCGCTGTCTGCATTTGAGACCGACGCGGCACCGGGACTGGTATTCTTGGCTCAACTGGGGCAGCCAACTTACTCCTCGAGGCAGGGACTGGACGCTCCCTAACAGCATCGGGAACCAAGTCTGTAGGTATCACTTCCATGCCATCCCCTTCTTCGTCTACACTCCTCTCCACCGCCGTTATGGTTTCATCAGCACTCTCTTGTTCTTCAACCTCGGGTACATCCAAAACATCTACCAGTGTACTGGAGCATTCTACCCATTCATCTCCTGAAGGTATGGATTGCCCCTCCACCGTACGCTATGTCTCTTCCACCACTATACACTCGACATCCGGAGACACTGATATGTTTTCATCCGATGGACTGACAACTTCTTTTGTAAAGCGTACTTTGCTATGCGGTGCTGGCACCGGGGTTGGTTGTGGACAAGGTTGAAGATGTGATCGATGGACTCTTCTTTGCACACCACCTCCGTCTGGCTCCACCACATATGTAGTTCCTAGAACATCCTTCACTACGTAGACCTGTGGCGCCCATGCATCCTGAATCTTACTGGACGGTGCCTCAAGTACACTTGCTGTCCAATAGCAATCTCTGGGCATGCTTGGCATGCATTCTCTCGAATCTTACGCTCCCTGTCTTATTCGTCCCAACAACGCATCAACCGGAAGGTGCGGTTGTGTACCAAACAACATGTAATATGGAGAGTATCCCGTGGAGGAGTGAGGTGTCACGTTAGAAGCATACACCAATTCCGGTAAGTGTTCAGGCCATCTCTTCTTCTTGTCAGGGGGTAGCGAGCGCAGCAGGTCATGTAGAGTGCGGTTAAACCGCTCACAGTGGGGATTCCCTTGTGGATGATATGGGGTTGTCCTTGACTTCCGCACCCCATACAACCTGCAAAGTTCCGCAGTGACTGTGCTCTCAAAGTTTCTCCCCTGGTCGGAGTGCAGTCTCTATGGCACTCCATACTTGAGAAACCACTCTTTCAGGAGTACCTTAGCGGTGGTATCCGCCTTCTGATCACGTGTGGGGAATGCCTGACAAAACTTAGTGAAGACGTCCATCACCACCAGGACGTTTTCTCGGCCGTCAGAGGCAGGCTCCAGAGTGATAAAATCAACAGCTACCACTTCCAGGGGTTGGGAAGCCAAAAAAGGGGTCCAGGACGCCCAAATTTTAGGCTGCGGCAACTTAGCAAGCACACAGCGATGACAATTCTTCATCCAGGTGTCTACAGCCTCATACATCCCTGCCCAATAGCACCTTGGCTTGAGCAAGCTCAGGGTTCTCTCAATTCCCTGGTGTCCCATTTGATCATGGACACTCTGCAGCACCGGCTCAACAAAGCAAGTGGGAAGTAACAGCTGTTGACACTCACCTAGGAATACATCATCCACCACACGATAAAATAATCCTTCCTCTTCCTTAATCTTACCCCACTGTTTAAGCAATGACCGCACTTGCCGGGGCAGTCCCCTTCTCTCATGGGCTGAGGGCTTCCTTCTGGTATGCCAAAACTGCTTCAGTAGTTTCAGGAAAGGATCTGCATCTTGAAGACGACAGAGCTCCTTAGTGTATCCAGGTAAGGTCGGAGTGTTTCCAAGGGCAGAGTCTGGGCTAACTTTTCCCTCTGCAAGCTCCCCTAGCGCTGGTCCCAACACGGTGAGATCTGGGTCTATGTCTGTTCCCCCATGTAGCTCACTACAAATGGCCACACAGCCATCATACTCGGTATCTTCAACCACTACCTCCACCTCTTCTAGCCCCGACCTTCGGGAGAGAGCGTCAGCAGCTGTATTACAACGACCTGGTCGGTAGCAGATCTCGAAATTAAATACAGCTAGTTGTGCCACCCACCGCTGCTCCACTGCTCCCAGCTTCGCAGTGTTAAGGTGACAGAGCGGATTGCTGTCGGTGAGAACAGTGAACCGAGACCCCAGCAGATAACCCCTGTACTTCTCTACTACAGCCAACTTTAAGGCCAGGATTTTCAGTATCATGCTGCTGTAGTTGCGGTCGTTACGTTCAGCGCCTCTCAGCCTCCTACTTGCATAGGCAATTACTTTCTTCCTTCCATCCTGAAGCTGGTAAAGGACCGCACCCAGGCCCAAATTACTGGCATCTGTCTCTAACACGAATGGAAGTGAGAAGTCGGCATATCCCAGCACTGGAGCGCAGGTCAGCTCCTTCTTAAGATGCTCAAATGCCTGCTGGCATTCAGATGTCCAAGAGTCTTGAAACAACTTGTCACATTGGGACCCACTGCCCTTTTTGGTGCACAAATTCACAACGTCGTGCAAATGTCCTGCCACCCTGGAGAAGCCTGCGATGAAACGGCGGTAAAAACTGCAAAATCCCAAAAAGGATTGCAGTTGCTTCACTTTGCTCGGCACTGGCCACTGCACTACTGCACTAAGCTTGTCGGGGTCAGGGCCTACCCCTTGGGCAGAAATTTGGTGTCCCAGAAACCTCACCTCCGGTTGGAGAAAGTGGCATTTTTCCACTTTGATCTTCAATCCTGCTTATCTTAGGCGGCAGAGCACTGTTTCAAGTCTAGACAGGTGAGCCTCGAACGAACTCGAATAGACCAAAAGATCATCCAAGTAAACAAGCACCATCTGGAACACTAAATCACCCATTACGGCCTGCATGAGTCTCTGAAACTTACAGAGACCGAACGGCATCCGCACATATTCATACAGTCCGAATGGCGTGACAAAGGCAGTTTTATACTGATCTTTCTCATGCATTGCTACTTGGTGATAGCCACTCGCCAGATCTATGGTTGAAAACACTTTGGCATTACACAGTGCGTCTAGACTCTCATCTATTCTCGGCAGGGGAAATGCATCCCGCTGGGTCTTCGAGTTCAGTTTCCGGTAATCTACGCACAGCCGCAGACTCCCGTCCGTTTTCCTTACTAGGACCACCGGAGACGCATATGGGCTTGAGCTCTCCTTAATATTCCCCTTCTTCAACAATCCGGTAATATGCTCCCTTACCTCCTCAAACTGGTTGGGAGGTATACGTCTGTATGCTTGAGCAACAGGCACATCATCGGTCACAGGAACCTCGTGTTTCACCCGATCAGTGTACCCAAGATCCTCATCACGCACTGCGAACACGTCTGCATACTCCCTCAACAATGCTCACAATTCTGCCTGCTGATTCGGAGTCCCACCTATTTGTACCCTGTCCAAGGGACACTGCCAGTCACCTTTGGTCTCCGTCATCGACCTCACGTTGACAGTGACTTCCTCATGATCTCTGGAAATCCGTCAAAATGCTACGTCACAGGCCTCACTTTCCACTTGATGACCTCGGGACAAAACCCCAAGCCTGACTTTTGGGGGAAGCCACACATCTTCCAGTGCCAGATTCAGAACCCGTACAGGGAACACCCGTCTATCAGCCGACACCACCGTGGGCACGAGAACCAAACCCCCTGGCAATGCCACTGCCCCAGGTTCAAGCATAATCACACCCTTAGTCATGGGTAACTTCTTACTTGCTCGTGCTTGAACCGTGGCCACTGAGGCCGCAGGTACACGTGTTCTATATCTTCCTGCTATTCGAACTGTCGAGTTTGCTCCGGTCAGGGCCTCCCCATTCACCATACTAAAAGCATCCCGCCAATCTGAGACTAGTGATCCCGCTAGTGCACTATCAAACTCGGCCAAGATCAGCTGTTTGCAGCGCTGAGCAATATTCATGCAGAGAATGCCTGGAGGTGAATTATCAGGTTCTTCTTCCTTCTGGTCCCGGACTATCAAGAATCCGCAGCCAGGTATCGTTACTCCCATCACCTGAATATCCAACTCAACATATCCCAAATATGGGAGGGGCAGTTTATTAGCAGCTGTAATCCACAACCACTTCGAGGTGCTGTGCATATCCCTATCCTCCCCATGTAAGTGTTCTCTAAAAAAGCTTTCTGCCAATGTGCTCACATTGCTGCCCGTGTCTAAAAGACACTTGACACTTTTTCCCCCTATGCTGATTTCAACCTCAGGGCATTGGCCCACTGCCCGTTCCAAGAACCGCTCCTTAGTCAGTGGGCTGCTGCTTGAGCCATGGACACCCCCTCTCATTGCTCGGCTCTGCGCAATGGAGGGACCCTGTTTCCCGGTACCAACGTTTCTGCTGCGGCCGACCCCTGGCCTTCTTGATTGTGCTGTGTTGTGCACTGGCGGGCTATATGTCCCACACCCTCACACCTCAAGCAGATAGGCTGACCATCTCGAGTGTATCTGGGCCTAACCTGAGCCCTTTGGGGCCTTTCAGAGCCTACACTTGTTCTTTGAGTTGTTAGGTTACGGACCGCACTAGTTAACTCGCTAATCGCTTTTCCCTGTTGTGCAACGGCTTTCACAACATCTTGCAAAACAGCATTCAAATCACCTGAAGGGGATGATGCACCCTCCCTTGTGGATCTTACACCCTCCTCACCGCCCAATCCCAGCAGGTAACGACTTTTAGCGACACTCGTCCCACGTGGACACTCTTCCGTGCACCACAAGAGAGCTTCTTCCCTCACTTCGAACAGCGTCACCCGAGGCCGGTCCCTCACTAGCTTACGCAGTTCTCGCCGGAGCCTTCTCAATCCACTCATTATTATGGAGTCCCTGATCCCTTCCACAAACTGATCCCTTAACGCTAGCTGTGCATCAGGCACCGCATTTGCCGCCAGCCTGAGAGCTGCATTTAACATTGTTGCCAAGGTATGCGAATACTCCCTAAGATCCTCCCCCTCTAACTGTCTTCGGGCATAGAATGCAAGTAACAGCTGAGGGGTAGTCCGCTTCTCCCGGAATGCGTTCCTCAAGTACGCAAACAGCTCCCGAGACCGTGCATCCTCCTCCCCCACACACAATTTAACCTCATCCAGAGCCGATCCCCTCAAGTGTGACAAAATAAAATCTACTTGATCCTATTTACTTAGTCCTCTTACCCGTATAACTCGTTCGAGTTCCTCGATAAACTCATCTACGGTCTGGCAATCTTTACTAGCGTCACCACAATAAGGAACAATTTGCTTTTCACTGGGAATATAGACATAAGACCTGGTATTAACAGTGCTCAGCCCAGCGAGTGTCGACATCACCTGATCGTGTCTCCTCCCCAGCTCCTGTATTTGTGACCGCAGTTGTAAGAATGCATTATCTCCCTCACCATCGTCAGCCCTACATGCGGCGCCAGCCCCTGGGCGATCCTCCTCCCAGGTGGCTCCCTCCTTAGAACCACCCGCCTCCATAATCCTATGCCTCAGTTATAAAGGGTCTCAGTCTCTGTAAAGTTCACACACAAACAAAGTCTGATGCGGCTCCCTTGTTCCAACAGGTCCTGGCACACTGGCTCCTGGTTGTCCTGCAGTTCTTCCTTGTGCCGCACACAGCTCTCTCTGCAGCCTCCGGAATGTGACCCTCCTTCGCCACTACCATTGCTTATACTTCCACTTAACTAACAGGGTATTATATTTTTTTACTTTGTTTAAAATAAAACAAATTGCACTCACCACAAATGGAAACCTACTGAGACAATTAACCCCACTCCTGGTACCAAAAAGATGTGGCCGGGATAATGTACTTACTCAGGAGTAAATCAAATATCATCGGACATCTATAACAAAAAGGGTTCTTTATTTGTGACAACAAAATGCAAAGACTGTGGCATTAATGACAGAGATTTCCACTTGTAGGCAAGATCAAGAAATTAAACATATACTGAGGAAAACAAAAGAAAACCAATTTTCCGACAGGGAGTTTGCTGGGTTTTTCCCCTCTTTTATACAGTAGAGAGTTCAAAGTTAACGATATATACAATATCAAATCAAAATAACTGATACAGGCCACTCAAATATGGTCCCCTTTCCAGTCACTCTCTCTCTTACAGGAATTTAGTCAGGATCACTTTTGTGACAGTCTCCCTTCACAATTCAAATGACAGTAAATAAATGTAAATGAAAAACACAAGTACAAGTTTTCTTGTTAAATACCCTGAAAAGCAAACGGTAGTGTTACTGTCACTGTTACTGTTGACATTACTGTCAATGTTTTAATGTCTTAACACAGATTATTGGAGTACCCAGATTAACACTAGGCTCACACAGAAAAAGTACACTGCTCATTAACATTTTCCTGAGTGAAAATAAATATTTGGATTAAATACAGAAATAAATGTCACTCACTGTTGAGCGTTGAACCGCACAGAGATCCACGGAGTCATCGCTCATGTGTGTCTACACGTGTACTCGTTCTCCCCTCTGATATTATGTCGTTAAAATAGAAAGAGGTACATTCAACTTTCTTCTCAATATTGTAACGATAATATACGATAATCAACCAGTAAATGAACAGAATAAATAAACACTCACGCTCAATCTCCGTCACTGTGAACTACACGGTCTCACAATATGAACATTCCTCGCACACGGAGAAACGCGAAATACAACCAATCACCAGCCAATCCAACAGCTGAACAGTGACGCTCTGAAACTGCAATGGGGAATTCCCTTTTTTCCTATGAGTATTGTAACGTTTCTCAACTCGCCCGTGCTCAACGCGGATCAGCAAGGCTACACTCTGAGGGAAACACCGCTTTCTTCTTCTCTCACTACAACACGGCACAAAGCACACATTGGCATCCCAAGCGGCAGGGAGGTGTTATTACACACACTTTTTCCCTGGTCACTTAATGCTATCTTATAATTTCCATTACAAATTATTAGTAAAACATGTCATGAATGAAGCCCCTCTGGTCTCCACTTCATCTGCCACTACCCGCTGTAAATCACCATTGTTCTAACACAGTTATCATTCAATTATCTTCATCGCCTGCGGTATTTAAAAAAAGTCCTGAATTTGGGTTTACACTGATTTTTCCAGCAAACCGTTGCTGCTCACAAGAAGGTATTTCAGAGTAACTCATAATCCATAAAGCAGCTTTATATGTTATCGGTGGGTTCCACATCAGCTCCACAGAGCCCCCTCTTCCAGTTTCAGTTTAATTTAGCCCATGGCAACCCTGGCATGCTATTCTGGCCGCGTGAGAGATTGCAGAATCTTCATGCTTCATTGTTTGCTGGTATTTGAGATGTCTCAATGAGTTAATAGTCTCAATGAGTCCTCACAAAGTGAGCAAGAGTTGAATAAATCTGTAAATAAAGTAGAATTAAACAGGATTAGAAGGATGGCAAACAAAATAATCTTTTATTTAGAAGCTATTATTTCAGTTTTGGGGAATCATTTATTAAAGATTCAATATTGCTTGGATTAAAGTAATATTAATCTTTAACTTATGATTTATACTTTGTTAACGACTCGTCCAGCGACCATCAATATCAGTATATCTTTAACAATTTTGTTTATCTTGCTTCGTGGCCAACGATAAAACAAACAAAATTAGTAATTTATCAAATTTGAACTATGTAACGCAATATATGGCAAATAGTTTAAAACTTAGCAGCCTAAAATTGTACTAAAACAGCCCAAGACATCATTCTTTATAAATGAAAGAAGGTTTATTTGCTAACTGTTATTCTACAATACATGGACTAAACTTAATAAAACACATATACACACATGAACATATGCACACATACAGTACATACGCACACACATAAGCAGTTTTGCGGTTAGAAGAAAGTTTAAGGCTAGCACTCTTTTGCTATCTCGTAACTTTAATTAGAGGAAGATCACAGCAGAGACTTTGCTATCTTTACTGCATACAGACCAATTCATAATTTCAGTAGGAATAGAGATTTTCTCTCAGATGAGATGGACAGCTGGTATTTCCCTCAGATGGCTGAGGGAATCCCGGTGGCTGATTGGCTCTTTGCGTGATGTCACTGAGGGAACCCCTCCTGCAATTGGCTTTTGCCTGGTTCTTTGAGAAAGAGAGGCGACCCTTGAAGTTCTTCTCTGAGTTCCTTCCGCGTAGTTTCAGGCTATCAATGTTTCTTCAGGAGTTTGACTAAGTATTTGTAGTGTTGTTATATTATCGACCAGATGTTATGGTCATGGGCGCTTCGAAGTCTTTGCAAGTCAGCATGCTTGTTTTAGAGCTCTTACGGCTTTGACAAAGTCTTTGAGTTCTTTAGATGGTCAGCTTGATGGTAAGGCGGTGGTCGATCACTTCCAGCGCGATCAGTGAAGATGAAGCCGAAGCTTCCAGCAAGTCATCGAGCAGCGATTGAGAAGAAAAAGCCAAAGCTAAAAGCTATTGTTGTCCATTTTAAACGGCTCGATTCGGGTCCACCCACGGGCGGCTGTCCCAATCAGATTGTTCTTGTGGGGCGGAGCCCCGCCCCACACGGCTTCTTTCCGTGAAAGAAATACCTCTAATAACTTATCAAAGTATTCATCATTCGTACAATGCTGAGAATTGACATATAGTTCACACCAAATTGTTGCATTTATCATGACCATTTCTGAGAAATCAAACTCAACATATTTCACACATGTTCATAGATTTTCCTGCTAAAATATAAAAAGGGTTCAGATTAAAGATTAGAAATAACACATCATGCTTATAGAAGACATAAAATACAACCTTTATATATATTGTCTCTTGAGTATGTTGCTATAACATCAGCAGCAACTATTAATGGTCTTTTGACGCACTTTGTTTTATGTTTTAAATGTTTTTAAATGTTTTAGTCTCTGTCTGCTAAGAGACAAACAAGAGTGATGTGGGAAGCACAGCAGAGAGTGCGAGGGTCCTTTGGAATGTAGAGAAACGGGATGTGGAGGTTCAGTTCGAAAGTCTCACCATAAAACAGTCCTCCATTATTCAATTATACGTTAAATGGTCATCCGGAACCATGTCCAGATAGAGAGTTCTTTTGTCCTGTTTCGGTTTAATTATGGTTAAGTGATAAGAACCAACAGTGAGATCCTGTTCTGGAAAACATCCAGATGTTTCCCTCAAATCTCTCCTATTTTTTAGAGGTCTCCTGAGATAAGGAGACTTAGGGCAGGAAATTGACCAGTCAGTTAAATGCGGATCGCTCATGTATTAACCTTTTATGACTTGCAGATTGCTGGGAGTATATTTTGGTATCTAGATGTGTATCTATTCCCCCCTTTATAGAGCAGTAATAGTTTTCTTTGAAAGCGCTGCTATTTTTTTCTGGTTCCGCATGAGGTGCAGTGGTCATATGGTACAAGCCGTAGCTCTCTGAAACCTCCCAGTTCACAAGTTGTAATCATGACTTCTACGAGGACATGAACACTTTTTACAAGGTGGCATCTTGTAATTACAGGCAGTTATTATGGTATGGAATGAACACTTTTTGCCATGGATGACTGAATGAACCAAGCTTATATAGGGTGAACAAACAGGGTTAGTGAGAAACAGGTAAAAACAATAAGGCTTTTCACACTTGAAATTGTTAACCCTGGGTCATCCAAAACCCTGGATAAGCGGAATCCTCGGTTATCTGTAATCATGTTTCACACGGCTCATACTATACCCGAGGTTAACCCTGTGTATTCATTAAGAGACGTTTCACTGTACATTCCTAAACCCAGGGTTAATGTTCTTATTTGAATATTTCCAGTGTCACTGTCACTGATTGGATGAACAGCTGGCAACCTGTTAACACGGCTTTCCCCGCGTCTTGCCAGTTATTAAAAACAACGTCGCCGCTTATGTCTGTAGATCAGCGAAGATTGAGGAACAGCTGATCATAGCTGTGCAGGCAGGGATATACATTAAAAAAAATGTAGTAGCAGGGCTACTCCAAGCCATTTAGGGATGGAAATCCATTTATCCTTTGCTAATCCATTTGTTTCTGCTACTTCGTGAAGAGCGCAGGTCATGGTTGCTTAGCAAAGGTAGACGCCGTGGGAGAGCAAGCTACAGAGCGCTTTGGAGGAAGGATTAAGCTGCGCACTTAGCGTTTTAAACACGATTTTGGGTGTGACATGTGAACGGCCTCATGAGATGCACAAAGGCAAAAACACAAAGACCATGACAGAGTGATAGTAGTCTGGGGTGGAGTTTCCTCTAGTGGACAACCAGGGCACTCCAGCTGGTGATCATGACATGGCCTCCATCCTAAGGAGCGGCTTCCAGATGCTCTTAACATGGTCAGAGAAGTCAGGACAGAGGGTTCAGGCCCCGTTTACACTACTGTGTTTTCGTTTTAAAACGCATAACGGTTACACTCGTTTACACTACTCCTGCGAGTAGCCCCGTTTTAGTTTGAAAACTCCGGTGTTGTGTTTCAGTGTAAATGGACCAAAACGGAGGCTTTTGAAAACGATGGTGCGGCTGCCTACACTTGCTCTGTGTATTCTTGATGAC
The DNA here is from genome assembly GCA_027422405.1 of Ptychobarbus kaznakovi. NCBI lineage: Eukaryota > Metazoa > Chordata > Actinopteri > Cypriniformes > Cyprinidae > Ptychobarbus > Ptychobarbus kaznakovi. The sequence continues at coordinate 4,085,745 of CM049797.1, read as the reverse complement.
CATGTAAACAATAGCATCATGCTCATTCTTGTACCCATAGATGTGTTTGGGTAGATTCCCCATTCGACCGCTCCAAGCATGCAGACATGGCCAACATCTAAATAATAGGGTATCTACCTATACAGGTGCATCTCAATAAATTAGAATGTCGTGGAAAAGTTCATTTATTTCAGTAATTCAACTAAAATTGTAAAACTCGTGTATTAAAAAAATCCAACGCATACAGACTGAAGTAGGTTAAGTCTTTTGTTCTTTTAATTGTGATGATTTTGGCTCACATTTAACAAAAACCCACCAATTTACTATCTCAACAAATTTGAATATGGTAAATTTTCTGCAGAGAATAAGGTAGAAAATTGACTTTATAGTATCTGTATTGTAATAAATGATATGTCAATTAGCACTGCATCATTCATAAATTATATTTATTTATTGCGTTTATTGTCTTAATGTTTCATCAGTTCATTCTGCTTTTTATTCAGCTCAGCTGCAGATATAGCCTGGCATATTCTTTGAGCGAGAGATAACTTATTTTTCAGTGTGAAAACTTCTTTATCTCATTTTCATAAAATAAAATGCTATAGTATTTATAGCATTTTCCTCTCCATCGGCAAATTATGATTCTGAAAGAAAAAGTGCCGATGTCTGTTTGCTATGGCAACAAACGCTACTTTCATGCATCTGATTATTAGATAATCAGTTTCCTTCATACATTCGGTTTAACTACATTGTTAAAACACATGTATTATGCAATGGAACTGTGCGTATGCTTTAGACACTTACATTTTTTTCTCCGTCCATGCAATAAATGCACAGCCTTCGACTGCTCAGGTTATGTCGTCGGTATGAGAGCCATTGAACAGCTACAGAAAAGTAAAACTACTTCACTATAGCATTACTGGCTAGGAGTTATATGAGACCACACATCAGCTGCTCATACAGCAGCTCTGCTGTTGTATCAGCTGCTGACACAAAATGTATTAGTGAGACGAACTGCAAGCGCAATCCTGTGACAGGCGGTTAGGTTGATAGTGGAGAGCGTGAAGGAGAGATGTGATGTACAAACACTGTTCAAGTTCTCCATTCATTCGTGCTTGTAGTAATTTAATATGTATATATTTTGAAAGCATTGAATCGCTATTGAAATCGCGATTCATTCGATTCTTAGCATTTTAAATCGAGTACTGTCAGAAATCAACGATTCACGATTCAAAAATCCATGTTTCAAGATCGATGCATATGCATCGTCAGGGCTTGTAATCGATGCATCGAGAAAATGAGTGTATCGTTACACACCTAGTAAATAACGTAGAAAGCGCATCCTTGTGTTGCGGCTGATACAGAAGAGCGTACGCAGTTTGCGTCCAGTGGATAATCTCTAAAATGGCGCTACGCGGACGCGGAGAGACACAGGAGACGAATTGTTGAAAAAAAGTTGTTATATTTTTTGCATCTTAAAATTCAGATTGAACCACTGATGGCAGATGGACTATCCTGATGATGCTTTTCATACTTTATGTGCCTTGACAGTGAGAGTTACTTGGCAGTCAATGGGACAGTCACAAGCCTCCCGGATTTCATCTAAAATATATTAAATTGTGTTCCGAAGACGAACAAAGCTTTTACTGATTTAGAACGACATGGGGGTAAGTGATTAATGACAAAATGTTCATTTTCGGGTAGTGTAACCCTTTAAGAATCAAACCAATTACTTTGGTTTTACTATACCTACTGTTTGAGCTACAGAAATGCTCACACATTACATTGTCATTCTTTTTTTTTACACCTTAACATTTTTATACTCATTTAAGTATATTAAGTCAATACATCAGATGATATAACTCAATTTGGTATATTCAGCGAGGTAATAACGTAATCAAAATGCAGTAGGGCTGTCAATTGATTACAATTTTTTATCAAATTAATTACATAATTACACAATTAATTAATCTAATAAATCTCAAAATAAATTTGACTTTGAAAATACCCACAAAAAATTATTTACAGTTATTTTGTGTTGAATGAGAAAGTATCAAGTAGACATTACACATTTTTGCTTTAGAAATAAATATTGGTAACACTTTATTTTAAGGTGTCATAATACAGAGTAATTACCAAATTAAGTACTAAGTAGTAGCCGTTGTACTTACATGAAACAAAATGTACTTACCATATAACTAAGTAATGGAACAGCCTGTAATTAGTTTGCAGTTATGTAGATGCTACTGTTACACATATGTAACAGGCCAAGTCTGTTACACAGCTACTTGTACACTTAAGTACAATCTTGATACACTTTATTTTAAGTAGCTTATGCGTGTGTAATATTCTGTAATTGTAATGTAATTAGAAAGGTATTACATGTATTTAAGCCATGTTCTGCTGAGTTAAATCAAACTAAGGTGCAGCTAGATAAGGTGTACAGTATAGATACACATGAAGTACACTTAAGTACAATATTGATACACTTTATTTTAAGTAGCTTATGTCTGTGTACTTACATATATAATTGCATTGTATAAAGTCTGCAACACATATGTAACAATCTTCTGGTTACATAAGTAGCTGTGTAACATACTCAGTCTGTTACATATGTGTAACAGTAGCTGCCTATTACATCTACATAATTACAAACTGTAAGTACAGGCTGTTCCATAACTTAGTTACATGTTAAGTAAATTTTGTTTCATGTAAGTACAACGGCTACTATGTTACTACGCAAGTACTTAACTAGGTAATTACTCTGTATTATGTACACCTTAAAATAAAGTGTTACCGAAATATTTAGTTTGATTCAACATAAAATTAATTACACATAAGTTTTTAGGCTATAACGGCCTAATATAAAAAATAGAACATAAAAAAGATAATTTGAGAAACATCTCAGTAATTTTTGTTCACACAATTAAAGTAATTAGTAACCAGAACAGCTTTGTTACCAACAGTTTTCAAAATACCTTATTTTATGTTCCACAAAAGAAAGGACATGAAAGGACATGAGGATGAGTAAATTATGAATTGTAGAATTTTCATAACAAATGTATTGATGTAATGTGTTAAAGTGACAGCCCTAAAATTTATTTATATAGAATTTTAACCAGCAATAACAACCAAATGCTCCACTCCTCACCACTACCCAGTGTAACTACAAGTCTCAAGTATTAAAAATATTGAACATTAGCACTATCAAGGCTCTCTCTTTTCTCATATTGCACAAAAACATGTTTAGTAATATCAACAATTTTACTCCCTCCATTAAGTCTCATGCAAAGCATGCTGGGAACTGGAGTGTCTGTAACATCAACAGCAAAAAAATTTGAGTACTTGATTGGTTTACATTCACCCCACATAATTTATCTCAATAGATTGCTGTTAAATAATATAATTAGTGAAATGTGCAAAGAAATCAAGATCAAAAGAGAAAAACAATTTTGTTTTGTTCCCTACCTGAATTTTCTGTTGTTGTTTTTTTGTCTGTAACTAACAAGCAGACAGCTGCTCATGAGTGCATTCAGATCTGTCAGGTGGCTATGACTATTGTGAAGCTCATTCTGATAAAGTGTCCTTGTTGGGTTGGCAGAGCCACTTGCAGCAATCGAGGGCCACGGGTTCTCAGTGGCGGTTGGCAGGAGAGCCAATATTTCCCTAGCAACTCACTGAAGAGGTCACTCAATTGTTGCTATTTGCAGTGTTGAGACTGCAAGCGAGGCAAACCTTACATTAAAGCTCATTCACAGAGATCTCCTCTACGAAAACAACACATTCTCCTGGGATTTGTTTGATCCTCAGTTCTAAAAGATGGGAAATCCTATGAAAAAGGGCTTGATGAATATTACAGAGAGGAATGTTATGACATAAAGAGGAATCCTGAAATCAAATGTAAAACGTTTCTCGCTCAAGACTATTCTAGTTATTTTCCATACACCACATTAGCTATTCATCTCAGTACTAGTCACAACACCATAAAATGTAATGTTATATTTAGGGTTATATGCTGTGACATTGCTTTCATGATAATTATTTTCCCCACCTTAAATTACTATAAAGATAAATCTCATTGTAATGCATCCAGATGATTTACATTAGTTTTTTTTTGTTCAGTAATGAATATTTGTAAAAAATAAAAATAATAATAATAACAATGCCAAGAACAAAACAGACTCAATTTTTTTGAAGCAAAATATGATTTAGTATTTCTTTCTTTTTAGTGTGGGATAAATATTCATCCTATATAAAAAAATAAATATCCAGCGATGCTGAAAAATACAATGCAATTCAAAATTGTGTAAACACGCAAAAAAAAAAATACAGAAATAAAGTGATAATAAAAGAGAGGCAGGATGCAATGTTGTCTAATTTTACCATCTAAATGTTTTATTTGTGTTTTGCAATGACATTTTGCACTTGCTATCTTAGGAGATGTATTGGAGTGGTAAACAGTGAAAATGATCAAATACATTTCATAAAACTACTTACAAGCAGTGTACGTCCAAGGCAGAGGACGACCATACCTGCTCTGCCCCGATTTATAACAATACAGGTCATTTTATAGCTTTAAGGTTCACATATTTACATAGGTACAGCAACGCCTCAAGGCAAACCCACAAAACCTTGTGTGTTTTTATCTTTTTTCTTAAGAATTATATATACATTCATTAACCCGGCTGCCTGCTGCCAGGGAAACACAGTTACAATAATTTGTGTACTAATGTAATTCTTACATTACCTGTAACTTACAATAAAATTAATACAGAGCTCAATCTATTGTCTTTTTCATAAAAAAGGTAAACTTATCAATAAGATAAGTCAACAAATAAAAATAATAAACATATTGCACTTACATCAGGACAGCTGTGGACCTGGATCAAAGTGGAAAAGGGAAATTCAGCTGAGTGCAATGAGCAAAGCAACCAGTGAAACCTCTAAATAAATAACTAAATGTTTGTATTGGTAAAACATGTCGTCTTATCAACAAATATAGGGAAAGATCCTAATTGACCTTGTGCCCTATCAAATATAGAGTGCATGATTAAACCTAAAGTCCGGAAAAACAAAATTGTAAGTGTTGAAACAGAAGGTTAAGTAGGTCTGGAAGCTTCATAGTTGAGTGCCATAATGTCCTGAGAATATTGTCTCTTCCGTTCTTAATGTGGAGCTACAATGAATGGCTTATTGGCTTTACATACGCAGCTAAGCATGTTTTGTATAGTCTTTAGAGACCAACGACAGTCCATTTCAAGCTCAGAGCGAAATGCTCCAGTCTTCAGGTGCAGTTTGGTCCATTCCTCTAGAGCGTTTTTACACTTATTTATGAAATGTGTATTAAATTAGGGTTGTGCGATCATTTTTTGCACCCCTTCATGTGATATGGAGTTGACAGACATGGAGGAAGGTTCACAGGAACACCACTGAGCGATAAGTGCATGATCATCAATGTCTTCTATGTGCCATCAAGACATCCCACCCCGTAGGCACAAGACATTTCTGAAATGTTCAGGAAAGTCATCATGAAATGGAGAATAAAGAGAGGTGCAGTGCTTGAGTAGAAGAAGAAAAACCTGCTAAACAGTACCCAGCTGTCTTACTGTGAAAGAGGCAATAATCACCTCTTTTGCCTCCAGTACACTCGGATAACCAATTAAATAAATAAATTAAAATGGGAATAACCAGCATTATTCAGCATGGTGGTGCCCCACTCGTCCAGCGCCATTAGGTCGGTCACACTACCTTGTCCTCTATCTTTCACCTCCTGTAAACGAAGCCTTGTGAATTTCTCCATTCCCTGTCTTTTCCCCACATTAAGAGATAGAATGGCTGATGAGAATGAAATGCTACGTGAAAGAAACCTCTCCAATGCTACTTTATATAGTCTCTCTTTCTCGCTTTCTCTCTCTCTGTCATCTTAGGAGGAGGATGATGTCGATGTGGTGCTGAGTTTCTTTTGATTCACTAAGTCCATGTAGAGTTCTGAACGCAGAAATCGAGGGTACGAGTCTTTCTCCATCAGACCATATATCCTCCTCTGGGCCAGGTCGAAGCAAGAGCGATCAATGTTTTGCAAGTTTTCTTTGGTATGTTCCCTGGTGTAGGAATCCAAATTCACCTGGAGGACAAACAAAACGCCATTACTTCCAAGTCATTAGGTGTCTTGATTCATGCTACCTCTAGGTCACCGACAGTTTAGCCAGAAAGCATGTTTGCGGGTATCCCCCAGTCCATATATGGACCGTCTATAGACCTTGTGCTCCAGGAGGGCCACCTTCCAGTAGAGTTCAGCTGTATCCCTAATTAAACACATCTGAACCCATTGATCAAGGTCTTTGGGATCACTAGAAACTTCTAGGCAGGTGTGTTGGAGCTAAACTCAACAGGAAAATGGCCCTCCAGGAGCAGCAATAGACACCCTTGGTCTGATGCGGAAATGGCAAATCGCTACTTCCAATGCAATATGACTGACTTTATGCATCATCCCAAGTGTTTTATTTATATTCCACATGGAAAAAAAGTCATGTTTACATTAACTATGAAATACTTTGTGCTTACTATTTGTGGAAATTCTGACAAATCATGGAGACTTAACCTAATAAACACAACTTTTGGTTTCTATGACATTTTCTTTGAAACCATTCATGAAGATTGACACACTGAAAGCTATTTAACTTTACAAAGGAGTGAAAAAAATAATTACATATATTTGGTAATTTAGTATATAATTGACTATGGTTGCCAAAAGTTTGATTATTGTAATAGGTCACCACTTGGTGTTCATTGAAAAGTCAGGGTTCTGAAACTAAAACCAGTTGAGAAATAAACTTATACTTAAATATATATATATATATATATATATATATATATATAATCCTGCTCCTACATGGTACATAAAACAAGCTGTGGTGGTAAAATGGTCTCTATCCAGTAGCCAGAGTAAGCTGAAATCTGAACTGGACTTTACACTGAAAGAATTTACACTGAAAGTCAAAGATCTGGCAACTTGAAATTACACAGAGCTCAGGCTTCTTTAGCCTTACTGCTCGAAATCTGATTTTGAATTTCCAAGCTGCTTTCCAAGTTTGCAAAATGAAAACATGCACTCATGCTATCTGCTGTGTGTTGTACGGCCAAGAGGGAGACCATTAGTCAGGCATGACATCATATCCTCCATGACTGCTTCTTTGACCAATTTTTTAGGCTCATGACACAAAGCAGATTATTTTAAGAACATTTTCCAGCATTTTTTTATGCTGCTAATTACAGAATGGTAGCATTGTGTATATGCTAGTGAATGGTACTCTACAATTCCCAATTAATATATGGGGTGACTTTTAGTGTCAACCGCTCACTTTTCTGTAAGATATGAACTAAATATGAGACTTCATGCTCACCTCTTTACAGGACTGAATGGCAATGAATTCCGCAAAGATTTTCTTAGCTTTTGATGCCATCTTGGACTGTGATTTAATCTTCTTGTAATCGTCACAGGCCAGCCAGAAATCCAGATTCTCTTCACTAAACTCTGTGCGCAAGAAAGCTCTAAACGCCGCCAGCCCATCTGATGAGGGAGAGGGAAAAATAAAGAGGCAGAAAAGGGTAGATGTTATTGGATGGATAAACAGAGAACCATGGCAACGTCAGCCTTCACTGAAGAGGCAGCGCCTAGCGCCAAACCCTGAGTCACTACTTAACGCATAAACATAGAAACACACTCCAACCAATGATTGAATTCCCCTCTGAGACTCCTGCTGCCATGTCCAGGGCTCCATTAAATATTTTCATAATTATTCTATTAATATTTTTCAGCATTTCTTATTTTAATTAAGTTCCTGACTCACTTTCAGGGACTCAACTTGATATTCAAATCCATTATTTGTACTAAAGGTTGCTGTAGCTGCCAAGCACAGGAAGGTAAGCACTGCAGCAAAATGATAATATTTGAACTGATTTTAGATCATCTTTATGTAACCAGCAATACTAATGAAGTAGTTATATTTTATGCAATACAGAAGAAAAAAAATACAAATAATTCAGTTTACGATTATTTCACAGCACATCCATCAGTGACTTCCTTGTACAGTGGCATTACACACATTTGTACTGACATTTTTTAAGATTTTCTTTCAGATCAAAAGGCGCCCAGTATTAAAATAGACGGAAGTGTGGCCCTGTCCCAAAGCACTCAATCACCTTTCCGTTCTCATAAGAGCCTGCTGATAACAGCATGTGGATGATCTCGGGTTTTCATATGAGGGAAACAATCGCTGCAGAAAAAGACATCTCCTGCCTCAAATCTCAGGATCTAATTGCATCACAAGCACTTTCAACATCACAACACGAGTGAATTTTAATAAAAAACATGATATGGATGGTGGGCTTTTGTCTGAGTGCTTTGCTCTGTGGTCTTTCTCTGACTCGTATGTATGGATGTGGGATTCAATTAATCCAGGATTACTATGAGAGTCATTGACCATGTTCAATAGACTGTTCATTCAGTGACTCAGAGCAGGAAGTCGAGAGAAAGCATGCATGCTTAACACACTGCAACAATAAAGTCATCATCCCTGTGGATTCAAGCCAAGCCAAGCCAATGGAATTCATGAAATGCATTCAATATAACAAGTTCATCACATACATGAGGAAAGGAAATGACATAAAGAGAATATGTCTTACATTTGTGGATGAGCAGCTTTTCCAAAGATTCTCCCCATTTCATTGCCTCTTCTGGAGTGGGCCTGCAAATAAAGGCAGAACAGTTTTTCAGCAAACCCATCTCTGTCAGGTTTCTCATTGTGTGACCCATTCGAAGCTCTGCCCTTCTCTTGCTTGAGTGTGTGTGTGAGTGTCTGAATAAGTCTCTCTTGGATGGCCTGTTTTATACTTCACTGTGGAGAGGAGGGGCTAGATCAGGCTGCTCCAATAGAATTACGTGTCAGCCGGAGACTCCGCCCACAGCTTCTCTCATAGACTCATTCTGCCTTCATTGTCTGTCTAAACTCAGCTCCTACAGTCTGCAGCTTTAACACTTAATGTGACACTGCCAAATAAGGAAACTGTATCTAACAGGGGAGTGTTATTTATCATAAAACCATCAGTCAGAACATAGAGTGCACTTAAAGATGTGCGCTTTACAACTGTCATTTTTATTTTGACCTATACTTACAACTTCTGTGCATTGATTTTTAGATCTGCACCATGAAACATTTTATAGTCTGCAGTTAATAGCTGAACACACTTAAAATACTAATACTAACAATATCATTCATCTCCGCAATATGTGTTTTTGCAGAAAATATCTAATTATAATTTAACCCTTTGATACATTACTTACTCTACATTAGACAGATCTTTTAAAGACATTTTAACTATCACAGTATATTAATATTATATCAATGATAGTTAAAGTTTATTTTATTTATTTATTTTAATGTGTCTATATAGTTATATTTATTATTATTATCATTATTAATTTGTTTTTATTTCTTGACAACAAACTGAACTAAAAGTGTTTAATTAGTTTTAGATAGCCTTGTGACAAAGTGGTCATACACCATGTGTCTGTGGAATATGGAATATCTATTACTACCATCTGTCTTTACTTTTACAGTACAGATGAGTAACTCTCTCAAAATTAATCATTTATTTTGGGGAAACACTAAATCAAAGGTTAAAAATACATGTTAAACTATATTATTTATATTTGCAAAAAAAGCACTTTCTAAAGGTATTCATCTAAAATACATATTTGTAGACCTTTCTCAGGGTGTCTGTCTCGTTCATCCCACACACATGAGCAGAGAGCCACCAGCTGGATCATTACCCAGGAAGCAGGTGGACATCACAAATACACACACACACACACACACACAAACATGCATGCTTACTTGATAGACTTCATGGATTTGTCGACAGGGGTGCTTCCGGGAGACTCATTCCTCCTCCTCAGGAAAGCGAGTCGGTTCTTCATGTCTTTGGCCCTGCACAAAAATGCACAGAAGGGAAAGAGTTGAGTTCTGAAGGTGATAAGCAAACCAACAAATCAACCGGAGTCATGGAAAACACAACCCCATAAATCCAAATCAGATCGTCTGTGCAGTAACCCATAAAAAAAGCTCCTTTGCCGTACATGTTTTCCTCAATCCGCAGTTATCAAAGTTGAGAGGACGTTTAAAGTATCTGGATCCGTTTTGAGAAACTCTTTCTGCCTCTTGTCAGTCTTTCTTCCTTCTCGCCCAGTCCTGTGTCTGAGCGAGAGGATGAGTGAAGGGAGGGTTGTGCCACTCTCCATACCATCGCTCTGCTGTTCAGGTGCCACCGGGAGTCCCGGAGGCCCTAACCTAGGGCCGATGGGCCCTGGGGACCACTGTGGAGTGCAGCTGGATCTCCAAATCTCCAAAAACCTGACTGTTCACCCCTGCATCCATGTCTCATGAGATGCGCGCTGAGCTCCGGAACCTCCAGATGCCCGTCCTCCCTCTGCCTGACCTCATGTACCGCTTCCAGAGGAACAGGCTTCACACAATTTCCGCCCACTGATTTCCACTGTGGCTTTGCAGATCCTCTGCCCTCATCATCTCCATTTGACCTCTCGTAACGCAGGCACAGGCTGATGACAGTACCAAAAAAAGAAGCTGAATCCCATTTTTGGCCCTCCCAAGGCCACCGTTCCCACTTAAAGCACACACTTAGTGTTCCTGCGGACCATGATTGTACAATAGGCATGAGGTGTTATTAGATACAACATAAAGTTTCTACGACAAAAATTCTACAAAAATGCACAAAAATTATTCTGCCTTGTAACATAGTACATCAGCGTAATTGTTCATCTGTTCTTCTATTTGCAGTTGCTGAACTACATACTTGATGCTCTGTAAATTGGCTGCTGTATAACAACTTATCTAAACAGAATTTAGTGTCAGAACTATTCATTTTGTGATCTGACACTGTTCGTTGATTTATTTAGTTATTTTTCCAGACAGTTGGTATAAAAATATTTTACAACTGTACGTAGACGACTGTTCAAAGTAATTGTTGTTTTGTGGGTTTCTGCTAGTCACCAAGGCTGAATTTATATAATAAAACTGAAACAATTTGAAATAATTGTTTTCTATGTGAATATATTGTAAAATGTAATGTATTCCTGTGGTAGAAGCTGAATTTCCAGCATCATTACTCTAGTCTTCAGTGTCCCATGATCCTTCAGAAATCATTCAAATGATGATTTGCTGTTCAAGAAATATTTAATTTATTTATTTATTTTCTTTTTTTCTGAAAACTTATATAATTTTTCAGGATTATTTGACTAATATAAGGTTCAAAAGAGTTTATTTGAAAACAAATTCAGCATTTATTTGAAATACAGTTATTTTCTAACAATGTAAATGACTTTCCTGTCACTTTTGATCAATTTTGATTCATTATGGCAATCATACGGTATTTATGGAAGTAATAGTTGGTTATGCAGTGATTTGCGTCAACAGTGTGAACACAGAAACAGCCTTTGCAGTGCAAATACCAGAAATGAGTCAAATTCTGTAATAACCGCTGGCTAATAATCTGACCAAAAATCCTCTGGCTATGATGACGGAATGCGTAGACGAGCTTCAACAGGAAAAAGGAAGTCTGCAACTATTTATGACATTATGTTGCCCTGTAGGCCGGAGCTGCTAAAAATTCCCCCTCTTTAAAGAGGACTAGCTGGTGACCATGCCGGTCAAAATACAACACCAGGCTCTTCTCTTTCCAAGTAAAATTACAACACAAGTCCTGAGCGAAAAGATCATACATCAGGATTACAGAATTCAAGTAGTTTAATTTAAACTATAAGTACCTATAAGAAACTATGTTTGAGAAAGAAGGTTACAAAGCTATTTTGAAAGCTATGAAAAATCAACTTCATGAAAAAGTATGCCAGTTATTAAGTCTAAATGCTACACACCTATGACTTATAATTGCGGACATACAGCTTGCCTTATTTAATACATTATTTATGACTGGTGTTAACCTTTGAGGATGATGCCAAAATAAAGTTTTGTCAGATTTGGATAACTGGGAAGAATAAATGCGTAGAGTTCGTTAGTAGAACTTCAATGAGAATACAGTATTCTGAGAACTTTATTCTGTCATAATAATTGTAATATTTTAAACAATTTAAACTATCGTCTAAAATCTTACAGTCAAATCTGTTTTATATTAAGATCTGTGATATTTGACAAAGACATTTACACAAACTTTTTTTTTTTTTGAATTATCTGGTGGGACATAAGAATGCGAAAGCGCTCAGAATTTAAACCCTCCAGAGTCTTCTCAGATAACATCATAACTGCTGAAATCATCAGGCTTTTTGGGAGATAAACTGACTCACACACATGACTTAGATTTCAAACAGCTATCAAAACATTGAAAATGCCAAATAATGAAGTATTTTGGATGGATTCGGATTGATTGCAAATTTGTATGTCAAACTTTGCTCATTTGCGAAAGAAACCGAGTAGAGGAAACAAATAAATCACAAGATATTTAATTCCAAAGCTCTCTTTGAATAAAAATAGAGCTTTTACAAGGAATAAACGAAAGTTGGCCAATAGGAATGTGTCAGACTGATTTATTTGTAACTTACAGTGGGAGATCTGGCTTGAAATGAGAAGGTTTGAGAAGGAGGGTGTTAGATCATATGCACAAGAGGAAAGATTCTCATCAGTTTATGGGCCCTGGAAAATACTTCGAAGTGTGATGTAACATTTTAGGATCCAGGTCGGGTTTCACTGTGATCTTATGAGCTGTGTAGCTTTAACGTAAACAGATGAATGCAAACTAACAGTCCTTTGAGTATATAACTTAATGTAGACAGTGGCATAAGGCTGAGTTTGTCCTCATTAAGCACGCTGAAATCGACAGGTTTTGTAAGGCTCTCAGTGACATTAAAGGCAATGCTGCCACCTACTGGATATGATCATTATCAACACTTTATATGGGATAAAGTTGTGACACTACCAGTATAACCACTTAAAAAACTAGCTACAGAAATAGACGTGCTAGTACAACAACAACAATAAAGTAAAGAAATAGACATTTTACATCCAATCCAGTTTAAATGTGTATAAGAATTGTGTTAAATAATCATACACACTCACATAGACTAAATCCAGAACTGTGGCAACGTCTCCAATATGTTTCAAGAAACCTTCCTGAAAAGCTATAGTACTGTTAAAAGTTTTAGGTACTTGTGTAACATGACTATGCTTTCAAAAATAATGTCATAAATAGATTTGTATTATTATTATTTAAAATCAGTTAACCTCTATTAACTAAATCAAACCATTATTGACCACCCTTTGCATTTAAAACAGCTTTTGTACTTGGTACAATAGCATTTTTTTCAGGTAGCTTTGCTAGTAGGTATCTTGAAGTATATTGGAGATGTTGCCACATTTCTAGGTTTATTCTGTCTCAGTTTGTTTTTTTTCTTTATTCAGATGGACTGGATGTTGATGAGATCAGATCTCTGAGTGGAGCACTGGCTGTTGTCAGACTCCTTGTGGATACAAACATTTCACTGGATTATTACTATGAATAGCAAAAGGAATGTTTGGAGATATAAACTGATATTTATGTATTTGAGAGGAAATAAACAAAGAAGGTGCTTCACAGAGACATTTTTAAATTGGTTATTAATATATTTTTCTTCAGTGTGCCAGTAGAAAATATTAATTTCCTTTAGCAAATATTTTGAACAATGTGTCCTACAAGATATAGTATGACCCACACAAAGTTCTGATCTCACCATAATCGAATCAGTCACACTAAATTTAGAAGTTGGCAACTCCTCCAATATGCTTGAAACATCCATCCATACTACAATATGTTTATCATGATAGAGATAAGAAATGGCCATATTCAACCATATTTAACCTGTCAGGGGCATAATAATAAACAATCTTTTCTTGTAAATATAATTAAAGTGTGCCAGTTGTAGCAAATTTTGTCAATGGATCAAGGGATATCTAGTAACCTGATCATATTTAGTGTCTCTCTTTTAGCCACTAACAATTCACATTCAGTGAGCATTCCTCTGTGTGTGTGTGTGTGGGCATGTTTATGTGGTTTATGAGGACACAAATTTGTATAATGACATGGGTATGACATAGGTATTACAAGGAGAAGGTGATTTATGAGGACATTTTCAGTGTCCCCATAATTTAAAATGCTTATAAATCATACAGAGTGAGTTTTTTTGAGGGAAAATAGAAATGCACCGTCTCCTGTGAGGGCTAAGTTTAGGTGTAGGGTAGGTGTAGGGCAATAGCACATACAGTTTGTACAGTATAAAAACCATTACGCCTATGGAAAGTCCCGTAAACCATAAAAAACAACTGTGTGTGTGTGTGTGTGTGTGTGTGTGTGTGTGTGTGTGTGTGTGTGTGTGTGTGTGTGTGTGTGTGTGTGTGTGTGTGTGTGTGTGTGTGTGGAACAAGGAAACACCCTCTGGCCATTCAGTGTGCCACAGTGTTGAGATTCCACACTGCTTTGCAACACCGTTATTAATGGCCATGTGGCATCAGTCTGGCTGCCCTTCTGCATGAGAAAAATCCACGCCATGCCAGTGAAAATGTGTTACAGAGTATTAGTTCAGCTATAAAAAGAGGAGGAAAGAGGACTGAAAATCACTCAAATACTCATACTTGACCTTCAAATCAAACACATACTTGGCCTTTTGGCTCAGATCAAGCATAGTAACAGTGCTGTTACAGTACTTCCCAAAAATGTAGTGTGAGTAGAGAGCATGGGGTAAGATGAGCTTCACCAGAGAAAAATAAGATGCACTGCACGCCAGGTTTATTGCTCTTTCATAGCTATGTTTCATTTAAAGGAATAGTTCACAAAAAAAAGAAAAATAAGAAAAGAAAAGCTATGCATTAAGAGCCTGAATGCATGCATGAATCCTTTTTGAATTTGAAGATCAAGGTAAATGTAACTTAATTTGTCTTCTGGAAAACATGTAAGTATCATGTGTAGCTTCTGATGGGCAGTACTAAATTAAAAAAATATGATATTTAGGCAAAACAAGAAAAATGTACTCATCTTCATTCTGTTCAAAAAATTGTAATGCATGGCTTTTCGTTCTGGAGCATCAGTGAGCATTTGAATCTTCTGTTATAGTTGCATATGAGTCCCTCAGTCGTTTTCAATGTGAAAAGATGGATCTCAAAATCATACAGTCATTGTTGGAAAGGATTCAAATACACAAAAATGCTGGAAAACCAAATAATTTGTGGGACCTGAAGGATTTTTCTGAAGAACAGCAGAGAGTTTAACTGTTCAGGACAAACAAGGGACTCGTGAACATCTATCACTAAACAAAAAAACACAGCTGTGGATCATTCAGGTAACAGTATTAAGAATTAAGCGCATGTAAACGCTTGAACGGGTCATTTTTATAAATACAACTATTATTTTCTCTTGTGGACTACATGTAAACATATTTTAAGTGAAATATCTTATTCAGGTCAGTACTAAATAAACAATAGCATGCATTTTGTATGATCCCTCTTACTTGGTAAAATAATCAACATTTAGCATATTCTGCAAGTTGAATGTACACTTTTAATTTCAACTGTATATATTTTTTTTCATTCACTCTTCTAGCCAAAATATCCATAATATTCCATAATCCATAATAACACTTCCTCCACTGAAAAAAGTCCATCCCCTGTTGTCCTCACATCAAAATCCAACAGCATATTTGTTTAGAGCTGTTTCGGATGGTTTTCATTTGTTAAGGATGCTTGAGCTCTGCATACTTCTCACCTGATTCAGACCAGATGTCTATTTCACTGGAGAAAGCAATATAAAGGACTTGGTTTGGAATTGCAAATGCCATAACGATGGATTTGTTTCTTACAAATGCACAGTTTTTGGCTTCACAATATGTTAATTGATGTACTTGTGTGGATAACTTTTGGATTATTTATGTTTCTATCAGCTGTTTGGACTCTCATTCTGACGGCATCCCATTAACTGCAGAGGATCCATTGGTGATTTAGTGATGTAATGCTACATTTTCAATTCAATTAAATTCAAGTTTATTTTTGTAGCACTTTTCACGATACAAATAGTTGCAAAGCAGCTTTACAGGAAATTAAGTTAATGTCAAAAGCATAAGTCAAACTTGGGGGGAAAAAAACGATGAAGCTATTGGACAAATGTTATATACTAAAGTTGAACAATAATATACATTTAAGTGAAGGTTTTGAAGCAATTAAACATCTATTACATGATCGCAAATTATTTTTCACACCTGGACGTTGGCTTCTCCTACTAATTCAATACTTTTGAGACAACATATGGCATAGTGCATGATCGGTTGCATGTCCAGTTGTGTCAGAAGCTGTGCAAGCGGGTCATATGCAGTTGGAAAGGACATTAAACGTGACTGCATTGCTTGAGGGAGGCAGCAGTCAAACGTCTATCATGCTTGAGAGATCGTGAACCCTCATTTAGATAAAAAACATTGGGCTAATTATCAAGCAGAAGCAGCTGCTCCCACGCCTCCTCACGGCACAGGCCTGTAATCTCTCGACAAGAAGGACACGCCCTCACTGGAATTTCTCAAATTAGGATGCTCTGATCCAGCTCCTCTGAGCCTGTTGACAGACATTTCCCCACGGCCAGCCCTGCAGTGTAAGCCAGAGATAGAGGAGAGGAGATGGTTGCAAGCCACAATTATCTCCAGGCTTTGCCAATTCCCTCTCTGCCTGGCTCATTTTACTGTCCATTATAGAGCCCAGAGCTATTCCAGGCCGTGAAATCAGGACACTTGCTGTGGGAAAGACATTTAGAACGTGACAACTATTGTGATGACTAGCGGTTGGACTTCAGTTTAAAACAAATGCGGTGTGGAGTCCAATAGGTGTCCTGTTTCTAAAATGCTTATTTTCTGAAACAAAACACTGGTTTAACTACGAAATATGTCATATCTGTTCAAGCAATGTGCTTTTGTGTCTGTGTATTCTGTGCATAATACATTTGCTATTATTAAGTACTGTGTACATCTCTCACCCTCACTTTAATGTCTTCTTCGGTGCCTTAATGGAGACCATTTTCTGGACTTGAAAGTAAACAATTAATTCAATTCAATTAATTTAAATTAAATTAAAAGTCTAAAATAAGTAATAAAATAACTAAAAGTTAAGTAAAAATAAGCTAAATAAATATTTTTTTAAAATACAGTATGATCCTTACATATATTTGATACATTTCATGAGATTCACGCAAACAATTTGTTTAATCAACCCAAAGACACTTTAAAATATGTGAAGAACACCAGGAAAGAAAACATGCTCAAGTTTACCGACATATTTAAACCAACAAAAATAGGAAAGACACTTTCGGGTTAATGAAACCTCGAAACATCAAAACCCAAAAGAAAGAAAAGCTGAAACATCAGACCTTCATGTGAATCTCTCCCAAACGCCCTGCCAGACGAGCCACAGGAGATGTGAACTCCTGTCACTCTCATCTTTTCCCTCTTCTAAAGTAACCTCATGCTTTCTATTTTTACCTCCCTCCTTCCCTCATCTCATTACTGTGAGAACTCTCAGAGCAGCAGAGGAGACAGTTATAGGAGCATTTGGTCCCTACCTTTCAAGGTACTTCTCAGAGAAATCCACCATTGTGTGTAAGGTGTGTGTGAGGGGTGGAAGAGCAGGGTGCTGGGACAGTCACATTCCTCTAACCACACACAGAGCCTCTGTATCTTTATATAGCACAGGATCTTAGGGAGGCAGAACTAGTGTGAGCCAATCACAGGCCAGATCTCCACTACCATAGACTGCTGCACTGTGTGTCAGTGTGTTTACAGCACACAAACTGTTCCACCTACAGTCTGTCTGTCTACATGTAGCTGATAGATGTTTTTATGTTAAATTGATTGAACTGTATAAGGAAGTGGATATGTGGATATTTCAGTTGGTGTGTGCGATTGCCATTTTTATCTATTTATCTATGACGTTATGCACATATATAAAGTTTTTTCTTTTTCAGTAATAAATTAATATATTTATACTGCTTGGATTTATCAAATTGATCCAATGTGACAGTAAATAATTATATATATATAAATAAATAATATATATATATATATATATATATATAAACATCACGGTTTCCACAAAAATAGTAAGGAGCTGAACTGAACTGATTTCAGCACTGATAATATTCGCTAATACTATTCGAGTATCAAACAGAATTTTCAAATTGCAATAATATTTCAGAATATTGCTGATTTTAATTTATTTTCAATAATAAATGTAATCAAATAAATGCAGACTTAGTGAGCAAAAAAATACTGTTTGTAGATTGTTGGCATATAGGTACTTTGGTCTAATATACACTCACTGGCCACTTTATTAGATAAACCTTGCTAGTACCGGGTTGGACCCCATTTTGCCTTCAGAGCTGCCTTAACTCTTTGCGGCATAGATTCAGCAAGGTGCTGGAAACATTCCTCAGAGATCTTGGTTCATATTGACATGATAGCTTCACACAGTTGCTGCAGATTTGTCAGCTGCACATCCATGATGCAAAACTCCCATTCCACCACATCCCAAAGGTGGATTGGATTGAGATCTGGTGACTGAGGAGGCCATTGAGTAAAGTGAACTCATTGTCATGTTCAAGAAACCAGTCTGAGATGATTTGAGCTTTGTGACATGGTGCGTTATCCTGCTGGAAGTAGCAATCAGAAAATGGGTTCACTGTAGTCATAAAGGGATGGACATGGTCAGCAACAATACTTAGGTAGACTGTGGCATTTAAGCAATGCTCAATTGGTACTAAGGGGCCCAAAGTGTGTCAAGAAAATATCCCCTACACCATTACTGTTGAGACAAGGCAGGTTTGATCCATACTTTCATGTTCTTTACACCAAATTCGGACCCTACCATCTGAATGTCGCAGCAAAAATCGAGACTTATTAGACCAGGCAACGTTTTTTCCAATCTTCTGTTGTCCAATTTTGGTGAGCCTGTGCGAATTGTAGCCTCCGTTTCCTGTTCTTAGCTGACAGGAGCGGCACCCGGTGTGATCTTCTGCTGCTCTAGCCCATCTGCTTCAGGGTTCGATGTGTTGTGCATTCAGAGATGGTATTCTGCATGCCTTAGTTGTAACAAGTGGGTATTTGAGTTACTGTGGCCTTTCTATCATATATAACAGTCTGCCCATTCTCCTCTGACATCAACAAGGCATTTTCGTCCACACAACTGCTGCTCACTGGATATTTTCTCTTTTTTGGACCATTCTCCCAGTAAATCCCAGTAGATCAGCAGTTTTTGAAATATTTAGACCAGCCCGTCTGGCACCAACAACCATTCCACGTTTAAAGTCACTTAAATCCCCTTTCTTCCCCATTCTGATGCTCGGTTTGAACTTCTGCAAGTCGTCTTCACCATATCTAGATGCCTAAATGCATTGAGTTGCTGCCATGTGATTGGCTGATTAGCCATTTGTGTTACCAAGCAACTGAACAGGTGTACTTAATAAAGTGACTGGTGAGCGTATTTATTATTATCCAAAAGTTATCTACCATTTGTTGTACATAAAGAAAACACATAAAAGTTAGGTTTCAAATTCTAAAATAGTTATATTGTCCATAAAAAATACTAATATTGTGACACTATGACACCTGTGTGAACTCTTGGAAAACTGCCTCAAATCATCCACTAAAATCACTTCCACAAATGCTGATCAAATATCATGTTTTTTACATCTATGTCTTTTACATTAGAGCACATTCTATGGATAGTTGAGACCATTAATTATCACATACAGTGGCTTTCACCAGATGCCCAATAATTTAATCTCAGTTGAATTTGTCTTTGAATGGAAACGCTTAGTGCTGGGCGGTATGACCAAAAATGTATACCATGGTATTTTTCTAAATGATATCGGTTTCACGGTATATGACGGTATTTATTTTTTTCATACATGACCGGGTGTTAACCACATTTTCTACTGACTGAGGAAAAACTGCAGTAGATTGACTTACAATGCCATATTTTAGTGACATGATGAGCGAATATTGTAGAAAAATTACACACTAAATACAGGGGTTAAAGCAAAAAAAAATATTTTGACTGAAAATCTTTCCTCGGCCAAACCCCATTCCCCAGCCATACGGCTACAGTCACACACCCAGTTTAAGAGCTGTGTTTTTCTTCTTGTAATTAGGAGCGTTTGTCCTCCTAATTAAAAAAAAATTGGAGCGCCTTCTGATCAATAATAAAAAATTCTGATCAAAAATGATTCTTCTTAATACGAGGTGACATTTGACTCCTTAAAGTGACTTACAGGGGTATTTTCTTTTTACCTTTGCAATGGCATAATTTTCATCTATGTCAAATTAAAAAATTGTATGTTAATAAGTTTTTTAAATGTATATTTAAAACAATATAATAAGAAGTACAGTAAGACAAAACAAGTTACCAAACATGAAATTAGTATTAATAAAAAAAATTACTACAGCGGTGGCACAGAAGTAGACAAAAGTGTCTTGTATGTACATTTTCAGACGTTTAATGAGGATCTGATGTGGCATGAGTGCAATTAAATTAATAGATTCATGTCGACATTAATGTTTTAAATATACATTTGCTTTTAGAGATGCACAACGGCTCAGCTGTTACTTTATTTTGAACTATTTTTGTTGAGGATATACAGCAAAATCATGCAGTACTTGTTTATTGATGTGCTGTATTAAATCAATATATCACATTTGCAAACTCCCCTTATAATTATTAAAAGCTGTCACTCTCCTTATCGCGATCTGTGGGCGCACAGAAATGGAGAGCGCGTGAGTGAGTTCTAAAGACTCAAAAGCACGTGCAAATGTAATACATTCTGTCGGAACCTGCTGAAATGAGTATAATTATTATTAATAGCCGCAATCCCGCTCCGATATTCAAGTTCTGCTCCGTGTTCTCTGATAAGAACCCGACTGTGAATTATGCGAGCGGCGTTACTATGTTGTATTGCAGAACAATAACAGTGTGCTACATGTTTCCTACATGTTTCTTTCCCCTCAGTAATGATAACGTTTAAATGGAGTGAACACGGAGCAGTTTTTCCATGAGCGGGAATGTAAAACCCGGAGTGGATCCAGAGCGGAGTGATTACAGAACGCTTAGAGTGGAGAGAGGGACGTGCTTTAATCCACTCCAGGCTTTGATCACATCCCCCCTCAGCAGACTGAAAACACCTCGTCTTTCCTTAATTTAAGACCTATTCAAGCTAAAATCAAGACAGTTATAACACTATTTGAGAAATGCAAGCCTATTTACGGTCTTAAAATTATGAAAAGTTAATTTAAGACAGGCAGGAACCCTGCAATTGACGGAAATCCGTCATATCGATGGATAACATTTGTGTGTGAGAGACGCGGGAGCTGATAGCAGCGGACGGTGGATATTTGTGGCGGTCGATGTGGATATTTTGGATGACTTCTCTCTCATCACGTGCTTCAGTTTCGGAACTTTCACGCTTAGTAACATACAGCTGTATCCTCGCCAAAATGCAATAGTGAAAAGAGACCCCTCTCTAACAGTGTCGCGTTCCGAACGTTATTTAAATGACACCGGTATTGTGGTATTTCATAAAAAAATGTATATCATAAGAAAAATAAACACCGGTATTCGGTATGAACCGGTATACCGCCCAGCACTAAAAATGCTCATAATGAGTTAATGTGATGACAGGCACTCCAGCCACCACACCTGAGAAGTGCGCTTGCAAGCTCATGTTGACAGTGAAGGTTAGAGTCTGCAAATGCATCCTGTAACATGAAAGCAGCTGTGTCCTGGGCCCTTGGGTGAGTCACGGCTCAGCTGTTTTCATATCAGTTGAATATGTAGACCGAGCACCTGTCTCTTTCACCAGAGGTCTGCAGTTACACTGATCTCAGATGAGTGCTAGGCTGTATCCGAAATCGCCCCCTATACCCTCATTCCCTATTCCTTACATCAGTCCACTCATAAAGTTCACTTGAAGAAGTGAATGAAAACGAGTGAATTTGGACACTAGTACACCGGAAGGACTGCCACTTTTGCATAGTTTGCTTGCTGTTTAATAATCATTTAAAACAGGCCGCTCCAGTAGTACGATTAAATGATTTATCTTGAACTCTGTCACGGAAATTATGTATAAACCCTAATAGTCAATTTATAATTAGTTTGTACCTGTGTTGTATTACACCGTGGACGAGCGCTTCTAAAATAAATTAATTAATGATTCAGCTGCAGGCGCCATCTTCTGGCGAGACGCGGGAATACATTCGACGAGCGACTCTCACAATGCATTATGGGGATTCTCAAGCCATTGGTTGTACACTCGTTTTTGCGGTGCATTGTGGGATTGAATGAGTACATTCGAGAACATCCACTATGGTTTCGAACACCACTTAAAATGGCTGTCCCCTCAAATAGTGCACTATTTGAGGGTATAGGGGGCAATTTTGGATACAGCCAAAGTGTCTGCTTTCTGTGTCTAGTCTGCTGTCATAAACCAGGTGCTAAAAAGATCGTAGAAAAAAAAAATCATGAACTGCTCTGTGTAGGAGGATTTTTCTTCTTCTTTTTTTTCTTATTCGCCTTATTAGGAGCTTTTAGATCAGAGTTAAAAATGCTTCTAGCTACTTAAAATCTATTTTACATGCAGTTGTGTTCTCAAATTAGAAGTAGAAAATCAAAAAATTGTCTGTATTCTAATTTGACTTATAAGGTGCATGTTAAATGAATCAGCCGCTCTTACAGGAAAAATAAGGTGGATACACCAGTCTTTGTACTTGACAGTAATTTACACAATGTAGAGAAACACTATTTCAAAACAACCATAAATTGTAGAAGAAAAATAAAATGTGTGAAAATGTGTTACAACCATCCAAGTCTCCCCTTTCCAGTCTCGTTTCTGCCACAATTCACAATATAGAGGGAATTCAGGTAAAAGGTGCACTAGTTGTTCACCATCTGAAATAATATACAAGTTATCACTAAACATTAAATTACTATGTGCAATATTAATGAGAATATATTGCAAGCAGCAATGACTGGACAAGCCCAGCATTGGAAGAATGAGCAGCCAAAGAAGCATGATGACAAAAATAATAATGATAATAATAATAATGTCAATTTTGATGCCATTTTTATGTTTTGTTGCGTCATATGTGTTTTTTTATGTGTCCTTAGACAGAGCTCTTACAAAGGTGTCTCTAGGAACTAAAATTGATCAGCTACACTGTCAGCGCAAGTGCTTTCATATTTCCTTGAATAATCTACAGATAGTTGCTTCTCAGTGAGATACTTGACCTAAACTTTCCTTACAAATGTGAGAGAATATACAGGTAATAAATTAAGATCACTCAGGAATCCTTTTATATATTGACCAAGCTTAAATACTGCTACCTCTTTTTCCCATATCCTATAAGTAAACATTCAGAAAAAACATTTAAATTTCAAGTTTCCCAAACAAAACTCCTCATCATCTTTTAACATTCTAACCTTTATATACTGTCCACCAATTTGGTGTATAATTGCTCATATGAAGCAACTATGATGAGATAAGAGATGGAGATGATATAATATGATATCAAAAGTTACGGTAGATTTTCAACAGTTGCTGACATGTTGTCTACATACTGTTGAAGATATGTAAATTCAGGGGAGAGAAGAGAAGACATTTGGTGTCGTATTCCTGTTTAATATTGTGATGTCAACTAAATGAGACTCAATTTCACATACATTCCACAACACAGTGCTGCCCACATTCCATTCTCGCTAGAACAATCCTTCTGTTATTGCATATGCTGCATTGTGGGCATTCACTGAGTCGCATACAAAAACAAATCACGCGCGTGTGTGTGTGCGCGTGTGTGTGCGCGTGTGTGTGTGCGTGTGTGGACTCAACTAGGCCATCTTGGTCTGGGTATAAAGATTCCAGGAAGGGAACAATGGTTTTTAGTGTGGTAACAAAATATTTTAAATAAACACCTCCTGAACTGAAATGTGATAGGAAAATGGAGAAGTATTGGATCAGATAAAGGTGGATGCATGTTTGTTGACTGTCTTAGCCACCATCCCAGTTTCTAACTTAGATACTTTTGTAAAGTTGTCTGGATATATCAAACAATAGTGGGTGGAGTTAGAGTAAATAACCTTTGCCAACAAGACAGGCTGTTTGAACTTCGTCTAAACTGGCATTCTGCAAAACAAAGGATAATTAAACACAAATAAGGGTTTATTACTACAGACCCCACAACACTGCAAACCATGCTTTTAACTTAGTCAACTGGTCAATCTATGATATTTAGATTCTCTGTTGGTTGAATGACATGACACAGCTTAACTCACAGCTAAACTTTGGTATGCATATGGAAGACATATTCACGTGAGTTTCTGTTTCCAGTCTTGCTTTCACATGTGTATGAATGGAAGTGAATTCAATGCAAAGTCTAGTATTACTGTGACTTAATACAGCTGAAACAACAGAATCAGAACAGCTGCAAACTAGTAATGTGTATGTGTAAAATAAACCACTCCCATGACATGCACTACTTGCACTGAGCAATGATAAACTTCTGATTTTAAATAATGTGGCCAGTTATTTTATATGTATGTATGTTTTCAATGTGCTGAAGTCAACTAGTTCCCCAAATACCTCTTAAAATAAGTGTCTGCAAGAAGATTAAGCCATTACAACCTCTTGAGAGACAGAAGCGATATTCAGTCACTGGAATATTAAGTTTTAATCCCTCAAGCAGATCGGGGGACAGCATTACATTTTACATTTAGTCATTTAGAAGACGCTTTTATCCAAAGCGATTTACAATTGGGGAAAGCAGTGGCTGCTAAACATACCAGATAATTTCACCACAGATTAGCCGAAGGCACTAGTTCTGAAAGACAAAAAAATGGTGTCAGTACTCTAAACATGCCAAGAACTTGCCTTCTAAAATTAATTTATAAATAGAAGATCAGCATGATCAATAATTGAAAAACACTGTTAAGAAGAATTTAATTTATAGACATTTCGTCAAATTCAAAGTTCAAGATAAATCATGTTAATGACAAAAACATAATTTTTAATGAAACAAATTATGTAATAAAATGTATTCTCTTGAGTCTGTATATACAAAAGTTCAAAGGTTTGGGGTATGATTGATTGATTGGTTGTTTGACTGACTGACTGACTGACTGACTGACTGACTGACTGACTGACTGACTGACTGACTGACTGACTGATTTAAATAAATTAAAAGGTTAGTTCACCCCAAAATTGAATTCTGTCATTAATTACTTACACTCATGTCATTCCAAACCCGTAATCAGCATTATTTACGTTCAGTAGACAGCATGATGAACGTAAACAGTGCTGATTACTTTGTTTATGTTCAGTGGATACTCTCCAAAATTGCGGAAGATGGTAACTCGGGGAGGATATTAGTAGAATACATTATGTTATTTTTGTTTTCTTTGCGCACAAAAAGTATTCTCTTAGCTTTGCAAAATGATGGTTGAAACATGGACTATTTTTCCGATGTCCTTACTATGTTTCTGGACCTGGGAACATTGCAGTTGCATTGCTGTCTATAGAGGCTCAGAGAGCTCTCAGATTTGATAAAAAATATATTAGTTTACGTTCTGAAGATGAAGACGGTGCTGGACTTTCAGCATCGACTTTCGGTTTGCCCCGCCACTCACACTGAAGATGTTCAGGCAAAAAGAAACACCCATAAACTACTATGCAGCAAACATCCTTAATTACAGAAATGTGGCAAAACATCTCTGAAGAGAACCTCATATTATTAAATTTGAACATGCTTTACATATTTGGATCAACATAGGCTACATTTGTGAACGCACACTTTCTGCAATGTCTCGTGTCAAATAACACTTCCGTGCACGTCTTACAGACTGCAATTTGCAATCTCAACTTCATTGTGCCGTTACTCCTTTCGAGCAGAATTTCACAAAATTGGTCAGCTCCCGACAGCATCAGGTGTTTTATTATTGGTGAGTATAATTATTTTTTTATTTCAATAAATGTAATCGTTTAGCTATAATAATATTTAGGCTATAAATAATATTATAAATCTGGTTGGTTTGTATGATGACGAAATATGTAAATGACATGCGTGCGGCCCGTGAGACTTGCACCATAATGTGGCCCGGTGCAAAAAAAGGGGTGAACTGTTTTTTTTTTTTTGGGTGAACTGACTCTTTAATACTTCTACACAGATGGGATACATTAAATTCATCAAAAGTCACAAAAAAGAATTACATTTCCCCACCCAAAAAAATGCTGTCAAATTTCTATCTATCAAAGAAGCCTGAAAAAAATGTATTACGGTTTCCAAAAAATATAAAGCAGCACAGCTGTTTTCAACATTAATACTTACAATCAGAAATGTTTGATGAGCAGCAAAATATTCAGATTAATGATGCTGAAAATGTATCTTTGAGCATATATATATATATATATATATATATTATTTTGCTTGTAAATACATTCAAATAGAAAACAGTTGTTTTAAATTGTAACAATTACATATTTTACAGTTTTTAAAGCCTTTTTAAATATTTAATACTGCTGTACTTTTGATCAATTAAATGCCACCTTGTTGAAGAGAGATATTTTGAAAACTGAAAAAAACATTCAAACCCTAAGGATTTTTTAAAGATAGTGTAGGTGCCTGAATGTTGTTATCACAATTGCTGGACTAAATAGAATATGGAAGTAGTTTCTGCTCTTTGAGTGTGGCCCAAGTCCCATTTTTTCATCCCTACAGCACAGGATGAATGTTGACATTTGATACTAGATTTAAAGGCTTGCTGAAATTGTCAGAATAATAAGGAATAGTAAAAGTGACGACTGGTAACATTTTTTTGTTAAAATGAGTGTCACCAAGTCTGTGACTAATGTGACCTATTTTTTTATATTTAAATTTGAGTCACCATATCAAAAGAAACATTCTCTCTGAATAATGCAAAGTTTGATTCGGACAGTTCCAGTTCACCTTTCAGTAAAAACTTTTACTCTATTGTGTTGACCTGAGCACAGGGCAGTTGATGCCACGAGGATCCATTTAAATTCTATTGTTCTTTAAGTGTGAAAAGTGTTGAAAATACCTAAAGACACTTTGGCACAGTTCACACCTCACAATACAAAGGCACAGATTAACTGTCTGTGAAGAGCTTAACACAGTATCATTTACATTTATGCATTTAGCAGACGCTTTTATCCAAAGCAACTTACAGTGCATTCAGGCTATACATTTTTTGTCAGTATGTGTGTTCCCTGGGAATTGAACCCACAACCTTTTGCACTGCTAACGCAATGCTCTACCACTGAGCCACAGGAACACACAGTATCACACATTATTTATTTATTTAGTCATTTTTTAGCAGACACATTTATCCAAAGCGACTTACAAATGAGGACATTATAGAAGCAATCAAAACCAACAAAAGAGCAACAACATGCAAGTTCTATTACAAGTCTTGGTTAGCCTAACGCAGTACATGTAGGAAGGTAATAATATAATAATAATAGCATGATAAGACATGCACATTGCACACACACACACACACACACATACAGTACATACAAGCTCTAGTGAACTATGACAACACCATCATAACCATCATGGAATTGAAGAAGTTTGAGAAATTAGGACACAACTTGTATAGCTTCTTTTATAGCTTGTGCAACACACATAGACTGCATACAATGCTACCTTAAAATTTGGCCAAATTAGGTAAAAGGTAGTGTTTACTTCTTTAAATTCAAACACCTAACCAATCTAAATCCTGACTACAATCAATCTGATTTCACAATGCGCTACTATTGTCTTCAATCAAATGAAAACGGTCTCAAATACTGGTTCAATCTTATAAATCTCTAAGTAACACTTCATAATAAGGCTTCATAATAAGGCTTTTGTTAACATTAGTCAACAACAATACACTGAAAAGGATTTACCTGCAAACAGTTTCCACTCAGAAACTGCTAGTAAATTGAATAAACATTTGCAAAGAAATGGCAAATAACACATCGCATTAAGCATGAAAATGTGAAATAGAAAGACTAGCACTACCCCAAGAGTCTTTACAACTTTGAAAAATCCAATATATTACAATATAGTTAACATGAACTAACAGTGGCATTTTTTTATAGTTTATAAAGCCTTTACTAATCTTAGTTAATATTATTTCCCATATTTACTAATACTGTGCATTATTAGTCTTGTATCTGTTCGTTTTATTTAAATGACCCTAGCTAACTTGAAGATAAAATGAAAAGTTATTAAGTAACCTTAACAAAGATAAATAATACTGTAACAATGTAAAGCTTACTGTAAGTTTAAATATAACTAATGGTAACAAATGGGAAATAAAGTAATGTGTTACCCATCTCTTCAAAAAGCAAATCACGTCAGGGTCTACTATTACATTTGCAACAGTTGTCACAAAACAAAACTAGTGGACATTTCACTATTAGATTAAACGAGCTAATGAAGAACTAAAGACCAAAAATTAGATTTTCTGAGAGCCCTAAATTTTTCAAAACATCACATTAAATGATAAAATAAGTTAACTCGTTGAGACTAATAACTCTCACCAGCACCGGTGAGAAACATATAATGCAGAGAAAATGGGAATGAGACTTACAGGTTTTTGGATTTCTTCTTCTTGGTCCCGTCAAGACGCACGTCACAGCTGCATTCAGAGCCGGCGCTCAGCTGTGGAAAGACCAACAGTCGGCATCATCCAGTAAGGAAAGCAATGCAGAATTCCAGTTCCACAAGTAGCTAAACCAAGACAAGGTAATCCTCACTGCCCAGTACAGGCCATAGCTCTACACTGTGTGTGAGAGTGTGAGAGTGTGTGTGTGACCCTGGTTTCTGTAATCCTCAGCAGTGAGTGTGTGAGATTGTGTGCATATGTGATAGGCTCAGTTGGTTTCCAGCCATGCCTGGATTAAAGTAAGGGGCTCAGACCTTGGAGTCACATTACACTTCCTGTCCTCAGAGGGTTATAATAGGCTGAGCGGACCGAGGAGAAAACAGGGAGAGGGGGAGTGAATGTGGGCTGTCAATCTGAAGGTTTGAAACCACTTTGTATGGAGAACAATGAGCAATTGTGTGCAAGTCCCATCTTGACCCGTGGACTGGCTGTAGCCATACATGGCACAGACCTCTTGTGTTGCGACTGGACAATAAACAGCTTTTCTTGGCCCTCTCGTTAGACAAAAATGTCGTCTCAGCTCCTTCAGGATTTGTCACACCTCTGAAAATTAGGCCTTATTGAGCAAAACCATTGTTTTAAACCTACTGTATATAAATACCATGGCTGTCCTTTTTAATAGGTTGTTTGCACATTACGTCATTGCTGTGGCGCGAAATGCAGCTGGAGGGCAGGAAGATATTTTTCTCCACAGGAATCAGTAGCAGAAACTCAAAATGCCTGTGTTTTGCATTGTTTATGAATGCTCAAATCGGTCAAACGGAGAAAACACAAGGAGCTTTTATCATGTACGAAAATGTGTTGTTCATAAGGGGGGAGGGGTGGGGGAAGGTCAAGAAATTGACTGAAAAATGCAGGAAAAGTGGCTTGTAAACCCGTGTCTGCGGTCAGGAGGAGCCGAGTCTGATAATGCTTGTGAGTGCAAATGGTTAATATATGATATATTAAGATATAAATAGATAATCCAGGCCTGCCAACTCTCAAGCATTCAGCATGAGACAGTCAGAATTCACTCAATGCTAAACACCACATGTAGACCTGATGTAGACTAAATAAGATATTATTTGCAGTTCACAGAGCTTTAATGATTATAACAGAACATTGTGAGATTGCAATAAATTGAAGCGAGTGACAGCTTTTTAGTGATTATATAGAAGCTCTATTTACTCGCTGTCTACTCTAGGCTATTATCAATTCAGAATTTGAATAAAAGTTTTGCTTTACGTGCTGCTAGGACCAACATACACAAACAAACCATGTATGTCAGGAGTGACTGAAAAAGAGAATGGATGAGATAGAGAAAAGTCCATACTGTACTGGTTTAAGCGCTATAACAAGGTAAATGTATAAACAGAAAAACACAACATATGTTACGTGATCCTTGTTATAAAGATTAGCTATTTTTAAACTAAATCGAAATACTTGAATGCCATTGAGGCGGTGATATAGCCTAAGTAACTTGCCCTGATTGCAAACAAGCTATTTCAAAAGTGAATTCCGTATTTATATGAGGGATATATATGTCACTCCTGAAACTTTGTTGTATACAGGGTTTGTGGCCGAGGGATCTGTTAGCAGCACAAAAATAACTTATTTTAATTCTTAATTGATTATAGCCTAGAAAGAGAGCAAATAGTGCTCCCATGTAATCACTAAAAAGCTGTCACTCACTTCAATTTATCGCAATCTCACGGTTCCTTTATAATCGATGAAGCTCTATGAACTGCGAATAATATCTTATTTACATTGTGTCTATGTGTGGCATTTAGCATTGAGTGAATTCTGACTGTGTCACCCTGTATCATTATATATGTCTGTATTAATATCTTAATATATTATTACGTTACATCTTAATTATATTAACCATTTGCACACACAAGCATTATCCGACTCGGATCCTCCCGACCGCAGACGCAGGTTTACAAGCCACTTTTCAGCATTCATAAACAATGCAAAATACAGGCATTTTGAGTTTCTGCTACTGATTCCTATGGATAAAAATCACTTCCTGCCCTCCAGCTGCCTTTCGCGCTTCATCAGAACCACGTGATTGCAGACAACCTATTGTCAGGCCATTTTACTTTTGTCTAGCTTGTTGATGTTTTATAATAAAATGTTTCCTTTTTTTTTACAATTATAAATTAGCCTGAATTATTTTAGTGTTATTTTTTTATATCGTTGATATACTGTTACAGTTGGGTTGATATAATTTACCATAAAAAATATTAAAAATAATATACATAAATAAATTAATTGAACCATCCATTTTGTACAAACATTTGCATCCACACTTACAGCTACAAAAAACTGTCTATTAAATACATGTGCAAAATTGTGATGCATAGTTGTGATAAAACGGAATGGGTTTTTTTTTGCCGTGTATATCACAAATAAGTGTAAGGGTAAAGGATTATCAAACAAATAAACAAAAAAAGTAGGCTGCAAACTTGATTTGTGGGTGTTTTTAAGCAGATTAAAAGATTTGAGGAATGTATCACTAGAGAAAAGTGTGGCGTTTATTGGGCTATGGCTATTTTGTTTTAAAGATTTCAAAGTCAAATAAATAAATAAATAGTGCATGGATGAATCGTTCACAATAAAGCTCTATCTATTTTCCAAATGCATGTTATTTTATCAATAACATGCATTTATAAACTAGATATGGGAAATTATCATTTCACACCGACTGTAAGTCCATAATTTATATGAGGTAGTTACAACTCACCTCAGTACAGCGGTAGTTCAAAACAACTCTAAACAGAAAATGTTTATTATTATATTATTTACACGCATCTATTAGTACACCCCTTAGCATTAATAACATTGGTGGGCATGATTGAGCTCTCTTACAGTCAAGAAACTCTTTAAATGGGTAGTTCTGGATTTAGATGGGTAACCCACCCATAGTCTCACAGGGGTCAGAACGGTCAGGTCTGGCATCACAATAAAGCAACTAATCTTAGGACACTGAATGTGGGAAGCAAGAAACCCAGACTCCCAATGGAGCCATTTCTGCAAACTCTGATGCCAGGAGCAGGAGAGTTTGCACTACAGATTTTTTTTCTCTTTAACTCACAATTGTAAAATGCTTCTTGTGTACTACTGACATTAAAACACTGCAATGCAAAGATATTTATGCAAATATATGTTTGCATATTTATGCAAAGATATGCCACATTATATTTTTGAACACGTGAACACCTTTGAACACTTTGAACTGCAGGATGAAAAAAAAGTGGCATTGCACACATAAAGTGGCATGCAAATGTTTGTGCACCCCGAGTTGTTATTTATTTTATTTACTTGCTTGCTTAAAAATTGAATTACACTCCAACAAGTAGCCTATAAAGATTATTTGGTCTGTTTACACTTTAAGGGTGTATTCACACCTGTCTCCTTTGGTTCGATTGAATAGAACTCAAGTTTCTCCCTTGGTGTGGATATTTTGGGCAGGTGTGAATACAGCAATCACACTCGGATGCGGACCAAACAACCATACTGAGACCCAGCTGAAGCGGGTTCCAAACAAGTTGATAAGAGGGTGGCTTTTACAACAGAATCCTGCCCCTAAACACATGTAAAATCCACAATGGACTACCTCAAGATGTGCAAGTTGAAGCTTTAGCCATGACTCTCACAGTCACCTGAACTAAGTATCACTGGAAATCTGTGAATATACTCCCAAAAGAGCAAGACAGACTAAGAATTTACAGAATACGATCCTTTTGCAACGAACAATGTGCGCAAATTCTCCAGACAAGAATTGAAAGGCTCTTATATAGCTAACATAAAAAAATTACAAGCTCTGATACTTTCCAAAAGTGGTGCTTAAGTACTGACCATTGCAATTATTGTAATCTTGATACTGTATAATTAATAATAAAAAATGTCATGTTTTACTTAATACTGTACCTTTTGAAAACAGAACATATTCCAGTTGCTTAGATATTCACTGTAACATAAATTTGGACCAGGGGTTCAAAAACTGTTGCATACACTTACAGTATGTGTATTTTTCATATAGAAGATGTCATTTTTTTTCTTAAAATTAACTGTGATGATTTCAGATGACGTTAGCTTCATCCATCATGTGTTTACACTGAAATATATTAGTTTTGCTGATGTACTGTACTGAATTTGTTGTACATTAAGCCCTTGTGTCTAAGAATTTAAGATTTAAAGTAATAATTCACAAAATTATGTATTACACTATGCCTCTCTAAGGTTATTCACGTTTACATACACACACTTGGTTCATCCCAGCAGGCAATGTGTCCCACTAAGTTTGACGTAATTAATGCCAAATGCATTGCATGTTGTAGCCAAACAGCGCATGAAGAACGGTATTTCAGAGCTGTGACAGAGAGGAAGGTTTTTTGTTAATAATATTTCAATTTTGGTTGTGTGATCAACATGCAGGCCAAAAAATAAATTAAAATACAGAAAACTATATAATATAAGGCACCCTGCAAACCTTCATGAATGTGTCAACTCTCCAAAATCTAATATATGTATCAACATTTTGATTAAAGATATCAAATTTGAGGGGGGTGTCTGTATAGGCCTATTCATTTATTTATTTATTTTCTTTTATAGACAAGTTGACATCACTGATGTGTTAGGATTTTTCCATAGGCTTTTGGATTATCGCAAAGCATAAGCTCTGTGTTCAATCATAGTTTATGAAACTTACATGTTTTGTCCATCAAGATAATCTTCACAAAATAATTTAACTTTGACGAATTTTGAAGCCTAAATAAAAGTGCCAGAACTGAAAAGCTAAACTTAGGCTATAAACAAACTACAGCACCACGGTCGCTCGCCTTCAACGTCACCAGCACCGCGCTCCCGACAACTTTCTCAAACTTGTTTTTAACGTTCAGTGAAAAGGATTTACACTGTACATGAATTTTAATCCACGCTACATGAACCGTTTCATATAAACTGAAATAAATACAAAACTAGAGCCAAACTAAAACTGAAATGAGACATTAGTAATACATAGTATAGTGAATAAATTAAATAATCATAAGACATTTAAAGGACGTATGTCTGTACATTTCGAAATAAGGTGCATTAAAAGTCAATAAATCCTTGATTAATATGAATATTTTAATAAAAAACGTATCCCCCATATTCAGTCTTTTAAATAACAGCAGAGTGAGCAAGTTTTTGTATATGGTAAGATTCAACTTATTTTAGTGAACTAAGCACCACATTTCAGCTCATTTTGTTAGGGTGGGTACACAATATGTTATTCTATCCTTGCTTCTAGGAAATCCTCAATCTATATGCTTTCTAACAGCTTCATGTGGCCGTAAACATTTAATATTAACGTGGCTTTAAGCACTATGCATCATTCAATTTCACTTTCACCACGTAAAGCCTGTAAATGTGGTGTTTACATGCAATAATCGTAATATGTGTTTACCTTATGGTACGAACCCAGAGTCTCTGCATCAGTAACGTTAGTGATAAAACGATCATGTTACCTCCGAAGACTTGTTGCATTTCAGGACAAAGCAAAAAAAAAAAAAAAAAAAACTTTTTTTTTACAACAATATAAAATGTGGGAAACTATCCATTGGTTATTCTAAAATGAATTGTATTACAAATTATACTACAACTGGAAAATACAGTAAATTTATCAACTGAGAGACAGCTATCATCGTCTGGTAATAAATGGCAAATATTATCGTGATATGCAGTATATAGCATGTGCAATACTACGGATGTGTTAATAGAAAATAGAAAATAATTAAAACCCGTAAGGATAATGTTTAAACAGTAAGGATAAGGTTTCATGCACTGGTTAAAGTAGGCTATGTTGGATGAAGCGCTGCTCACTCTCTGGCTAGTATAGACTGTAGTGTCAGAATGCTATGTAAACAGTTCATCACACAGTTCATGTTGCTATAAATGTATTTATTTATTCCAGAGCAGGTGGGCCATATTATTAACTATGGTGACATGTGTGTATTGCCGCATTAAAGGGTGGCCATAGTTATGTTCCAATACAGAGGACTACTGAACGTCACAATTGTTCATCAACTGGACTGTTTTTAATTTTGTGCTCTGAGTGCTTTTAACCTAGATCCTGCTAGAGTGTTCTGTGTGGTTTCTATGGCATTGCTTAAAACCCTAATGCAATAATAATATAGCAGGCATCAATAAATATATGGGACTGTCAATAATGATGCTCTATATGAGTAATATCCTGTGTGTGTCATCAACACCCATGTGAAAAAGAAGTGTGCTTAATCACTTGTAGGATCCTTGCAATTAAAATTGTAATAAAAAAAAAACTGCACCTGCATATTATACAGTATTAATGTAAAGGCCACCTAAGTGTACTTAAAGAATTATGCTTCCATGATGGTTTCATAATATATTTATTTTCCACTATAAGTAATAGAAAAAAAACAATTACATTTAATATAAATTGATAATATATGTTTATTTATATTACAAACAAGATGCAAAAGTAGTCTGAAAACCTCACATTCAGTTTGCGTTTGAGCATATTCTTTTAAAGCATATTATTTCAGTAATAGGCACCCTTTTTAAAAGCAAGCTAAAATGTACTTCTTTTTCACAGTTAAGTCTTTAATATGAGCTTTGTGAATGTTAAGATAAGCTGAATACTGTGGACACAGTAAAAGACCCTGAATCCCAGTCTCTGGGAAAACACTGCTGGCTCATGTCCTCCTGTGCATACCACAAAACACATGCTCAACCCTCCGTATGAATCTCTCCCAGCATGAGCCGGGTTTGTGCACTGGCCCTGAGCTAAAAATAATCTACCCACATGGGCCGCACCGCAGAGAAACAAAGAGAGAGAGAAATCAGGACAAAAAGGGAAATCTGTTAGGAAAGCTATATTAAAGATTTAAAGACTGAAGACAAGCACTTTGAGGAGTCAATGACAGCATCAGATTATACATCGAATCCCACATGGCTAAACTTCTGATACTCTGAACAGCCGGTCGCATGAAACATAGAGAGAGCTGACATGTTTCACGTTCCACATCAATATGATCATTATGAACAGTAGGTGTTTTTCCACACAACTCTGGAATTAGTGCTAGAACTAAAGTTCTTTATGGAAGCATACCTGTTTTAATCAAATTCTAACTTGACTTAAATTAGCTGACATATGTGTGTGTGACATAATATAACCATAACGCCTTAAAATTAGTTAAATGCGCCAACAGCGAAGCTGGCTAAAGCCAAAACAAATCACGACTCAACAGAAAGTTACTTTTAAAAGTAATGCTTTACAATATTGCATTACTCCATTTAAAAAAGCAACTAATTAGTTGTTTTTTTTTGGAAAGTAATGCATTACATTATTTTTGCAATACTTTTTGTCACCTGGACAGGGCTGGGCTTGCTTATTTGTTAAAAGTAATATTTTTGGCAACTTTCTACAGGTTAAAAGGACAATTGCAATGCTCACAGTAATATGCTGGCTAGTGAAGCAACATCAGTTGTATTGACCTATTATACTCTTCATGACCTCTGTAAAAATCAGGGTGAAAAATACACAGATAAATGGATTGTATGTGCACCTGTAAACCAATCTGAACTCATACTGCAGTCATATGTAGCCATGCATGTAAGTACATACAAAAGCCTACTTTATAATGCACTAGTTCTTTATGCAGGGATGTGATATTAGTTTTGTTGCTCACTCATTCCATTATGCATCCTTCTCATTCTAGACTGCAGCAGTGCCTGCTCAATTTTTCAGCAGCCATGCTTTTGGAAGTATAAAGATAAAAACATATAAAACCGATAATTTAAATATGGTATGTATATCATAACAATATGTTTGACGTTTATTACAAAATATGCATATATATATATATATATATATATATATATATATTTAAATAGTTTTAGGGCATAGAAAGACTACATCATTCATGGGAGCTGGTGGCGCTAAAAAAGTTGTTTTGACATGCTTTGTTTTCTTTTATTGCCAGAATGGTGCATATTTATTTGCATAATCATGGGTAATGCAGTTATTTAAAAAAAAATGTATCAGGGATTCTGCAGAAGGAAACACTATGCATTAAAGGGATAGTTCACCCAAAAAAGACTCGCACTTATTTCATATTATTCATTCAAAACCTGTAAGACCTTTGTTCATCTTCAGAACACAAATTAAGATATTTTGATGCATTCCGAGAGTTCTCTGACCCTCCCATAGAAGCAAGGGTCCTAACATTATCAAGGTCCAGAAACGTAGCAAGGAGATCAGTAACATAATCCACGTGACATCAGTGGTTCATCCGTAACTTTACGAAGCTACGACACTACTTTTTGGGCGCAAAGAAAACAAAAATAATGACTTTATTCAACAATTCGTCTCCTCTGCGTCACCCTATAGCGCCACTTTGGAGAGTATCATATACGTAAACAACGTATGCAATCTATGTATGCAGATATATTGTTTGCGCTCAGATCAAAGAGTAAACAACATAACTAGCGTATCCGCGTACGGTGTTTCTGACACAGAAAAGCATACGTTGTTTGCGTTGTTGCACACAAAAAGTATTCTTGTAGCTTTGTAAAGTTACAGTTGAACCACTGATGTCTTTGCTACATTTCTGAGCCTTGATTGTGTAAGGATCCTAGCTGTCTATGGGAGGTTCAGAGAGATCTCGAAAATAACTTAATTTGTGTTCTGAAGATGAACGAAGGTCTTACAGATTTGGAACAACATAAGGGTGAGTGATTAATTACATAATTTTCATTTTTGGTTGAACTAACCCTTTAAGAACATGGAGGTGAAACTTTTTTTTTTTTATTTGAAGATCAGGGTAAATTATTAAGTAACATTTTTTGTGTTCTGGGAAACATGCAAGTGTCATCTGTAGCTTCTGAAGGGCAGTACTAAATGAAAAAAAAACTATGATATTTTAGTCAAAATAAGAAACGTACACATTTTCATTCTATTCAAAATTTTACATCACTGGATTTTAATGCATTGTGTTTCTTTCTTGTGCATCAGTGAGTGTTTGAAACGTACACGTTTTCATTCTATTCAAAAGTTTACATCACTGGATTTTAATGCATTGTGTTTCTTTCTTGTGCATCAGTGAGTGTTTGAAACTTTTGTAATAGATGCATCTACATCTCTCAATTGTCCGCAGTGTGAAAAGATGGATCTCAAAATCATAGTTATTATTGGAAAGGGTTCAAATACACAAAAAGATACTGGAAAACTAAATAATTTGTGGGACCTAAAATATATAAATATATAACTGTTCGGGACAAACATGGGACTCATCAACAACAAAAAAACAGCTGAGGATCATCCAGGTAACAACACAAGAATGAAAAGTATGTTGAATTTTGAACAGTGTATTTTTGTATAAATGTAACTATTATTTTCTCTTGTGGAATTCATGTTAATGTCTTTTATGTGAAATATCTTATTCAGGTCAGTACTAAATTAAAAATGACATGCATTTTGTATGATATAATTAACATTTTGCATTTCAGCGTTATATTCTGTTGGGATTAGTTACATAATATTGTCATGATTTTAGTATGCTTTAAGTACATGCATATAGTCTAGTACAGGGGTCACCAACCTTTTTGTGAGTGAGGGCTCCCTGAAGGAATAAAATAGTCTCAAGGGCCATTTGTTTGTTATATTCCAATATACTGTATATACATATCTTGTACATCTTGATATTTTGCCATTAATAAACATTAATGATTTCTCACAAGCATCAATCCAGGAAAATATTCCAGAAAAATAGGCTATCACAACAATTTCTTTCCATATCATACAATATTGATATTTATTGTGATATTCATTTACCATTAATGGGCAAGGAAATGCTTTCCACATGTTTGTTAGACCTTGAAATTAAGGTAAACATAACTTTGTTCACAATTAAATTCCACAGAGCAGCTACATTTTAATTTAGGGTCCCATGAAATTCATTTTATTTCCCCCTAAATTCTTTGCATTCGTTTTCCATTTGATTTATCATGGATTCTGTGCTTTATGATTCAGTACAAATTTATAATTAAAAAGGTGTCTAGTGAAATTAATGAATAAAACTAACCATTGAATCAATCTTTTAAAATGTAATCAAATGAAAATCAATTTACAACAAAACATTGCATTTTCATTTTATCAGAAGATGCTGCACAACAAAACTGTATAAATTAATGATAATAAAAAAATTGCTTGGTTGTATTGTATTCCTTAAAAACAATATTATTATTAATTTGAAAATTGCATTTTATTATACAGTAGTAATATATTCTGTCATAATTTCAAGTTAAACCGGACTTTTATTTTGAAGGCTTGTCGCGAAGGTCTTTCAGTTTTAGTTTCAGCGTGTATTTGACGTTAATTTTCTCAAATGAAACTGCATAAAGCTAGTGAATTAATTCTCAGAGCAGCTCTGGAGATGAAGGTCATGTGTTCTTGTCCTCATATAACGAGACACAGATGCTGAAAACACAGCGAGTCACATGTGTTTGAGTTTGTGTATCAGATGAAACCACTCCACGCATTCACACAGAAACACACAGAACATGCAGACTTATTATTAGTGACATGCACTGACTGGCTGCTGTAACATTTATTTCTGTTGTGTGATAGGATGTTAGATTAATCCATATTGAGTAAAAATTTCCAGAGCTATTATCATTTTTAACATAAATTTTATCGTAATCTCGATATGATATCATTTATCACCCGGCTCTAATTTAGGCTATTTATAGAACGTGCTTGGCGGGCGACTCAGAGACTCCATGCGGGCTACCAGGTGCCCGCGGGCACCACATTGGTTACCCCTGGTCTAGTATATGTATTAATCTCAAGACATGATATCCCACATTCAAGCATCAAGGGGTCAAGGTTCAAGGTTATTTTATTAGTCACATACTCAATTATACAGAATATAATCCGTAGTGAAATGTAAATCAGGTCAGGTCCGCTCAATGAACAGTGCAAAATGCGTAACACAACACAAGAGAATATATATAAATATAGGTTTAAAAAAAAAAATATATATAGAGAGAGTAAATTGTGCAATAAAATAAAATGTGCAATACAGTATACTGTGGACTTAATAAATAATAATATAAACAGGGATGTGCAAGAGGAATGTGCAAACAGGTTGTACCGGGTATATACACAAAGCAGCAATGCGGATGATGGAGAATACTGAATGTTTTACAGTTTATTAAATTGAGTCTTGTAAATGTTGTTAGACCGAGTTTGAGTTTAGGAGCTTGATGGCATGAGGGAAGAAGCTCCTCCTAAGTTTCTCAGTTTTTGCCATCATGCTCCTGAAGCGCTTGCCAGATGGCAGTAGAAAGAAAAGACGGTTACCGGGGTGATTTGAGTCCTTGATTATTTTAGCAGCTCTGCTTTTGCAGCGTTTGAGGTAGATGTCCTGCAGAGAGAGGAGAGCAGACCCTGAGATGAGCTCAGACAAGCGCACAACTCTCTGCAGAGCTTTGCAGTCCTGATTTGAGCGTTACCATACCACACTGAGATGTGGTATATATTATCAACTAATCCTGAAGGATTATAATGACTAAGGCATCATTTATTTCTAAGACCACATATACAACATAACCACAATCTTTGCATTGAGGGAAAGGGTGCAAGCTGTCTGGCTTTTCAATATGCACAGTATCAGTGGCTCAGTGTGAGTGAGAAGGGAGCTGCTTGCAGATCCTTTCCCCAGCACATCGCAAAAAGCAATAAAGTCAAAGAGTGTGAAAATGCACAGCTGCACCAAAACAGGCACGGAGAATTATATAATCAAGTTAACTGACATAATTTGAAATAAGTTTTTACATTTCACCAATAAATCACTAAGACAATTCAAACGTGTTTATGATATTTATCAATAAGTTTAACCCGGGTGGGTTAATGCAGAAGTCAAAAACCCAGAAGTGTGAAATTACAGTCTGGTCTCATGTTTATACGTAGGTATTAATACGTAAAATCTACAAGCACAAAATGTACATTTTTGTAAGTTTTTTTATTGATGACGTATTTCAACATTTAAAACATTACAAATCTATACGTATTTTTAGCTAAAAAACGTTCAAATATTTACGTATCTTTTATATCATTATGATATTCGTATCAATGTATTTTATCATTTTATCAATAAGCGATTTAGATTTTTAGGCCCCTTAACCTACCCATTTTATCCGATTTAGATTTTTAAACCTACCCCCAAACTACATTTGTACATTTTATCATTTTAATCGATTTAGATTTGTATTTTATACAGAATATCATTTTATCATTTAATCAATAACGATTTAGATTTTTAGGCCCCTTAACCAACCCCCAACCTAAACAATACCCATTTTTATAGAATATAAATAGGTATAAAACGCAATTGACCGAAATATGCAGGGAAATAACCATTTTAGTAACAATATAGCATTAAAAATGCTTTTATAGTCGCTGATCCTACTCCTACATCTAAACCTAAACATAGCTATTTCTGTACAGTATAAGAAAAAATGACAGACAGATAAATGCAATTACAATCATTTATTTATTGCAAAAATGTCAAAATCAGTACCAAAAGTAATCCAAATGAAGATGCGTTCCAGTCGCAGTCTTCTCTGGCGGAATACAGTAGGTTTGTGTGAGGTGCAGAGCAGAATTTATGTTGTTAATCGCTGAAAAAAATATTATCCAGATTATTTTCCTAATCCTCTCGCTCAGTGAACTCGTGAAGAATGTGCGTGCTTGCCTTGCATCATTCAAACACAACTCACCAGAAACACGGCATGTCGCAATCTGTGATGAATGCAGGCGAGAGCCAATGAGCATTCGATTATCCTGCGTAAACATGTTGTTAGAAGCGGCAACATTTGAAGTGCGGGCTTTGCCGTTTTCATAACGAGCATTAGTTACGCGGGCTTTGCCGTTTAGCGATAACATCTTGGATTTGGATTTCACAGTCGAATGAAGGCTTGGATTTGGGTTCCTCACAGAATCAAATTGTTTGATTGCTATGTTGCGGTTTTGGTATTTTTTTATAGTTTCACAGCATGTCGACGCTTTTTGTGGCCCGGTTTTGGATTTTTATAGCTGTCACAGATGTCGGAGAAAACGCTTTTTGTGCCCAAATGTTATATTTATTGTTTAAAGTTAAAGGTTAACTTGTTTCATTATGTAAAGTTAGTTATTTATTTTAAGTTTAAAATACTATCTTGTTTAACATTATGGGCCTTTTAATTAGAAACAATCACACAACAGAACGAAAATCATATTGAGTAAACAATTTAATGATGCATTTGATAAACAATTTAAAGGCTTGGAAACAAGGCAACTAAAACAGCTAATAATAAAATGAATGGCAACTGCTAATAATAAAATGATTTTTAATATCATAAGGATTAATTTTAGATGCCGATTTTTAATATTCAGCATAAGGATTAATTTTTAGATCGTAAATACAGTCGTTTAAATTGAAATACGGTAAAAATTTACACGTTTTAGAACCACATTTTACTTAAAATACATACTTAAAAATGTAAGTAAATGCACGTTGAACCACATTTTACTTAAAATAATCAAGTTAGTGAGCAACGTTGAAAATGCTAAATTTCTCCAAATATATTTTAGAATCAAATTAATTTATATGCTAAATTTCTAGCCTAAGGGAGTAAAATTTGAGTAACAAAATTAATTTATATTTTTGTAAACAATTCCTTTAGCCTAAGGAGAGTTAATTTGAGCTAATTCTCATTTTTGGGTAAACAATTCCTTTAAACATGGATTATTCTATTAAAAGTTTAATAAAGAGTAACAATGGATTTTTACATATCCACACCCAACTTTATCTTCCCATATAACCCCCTTATTTGCTTTTGGCTGTATTTGAAAAATCTATGGGGAAACATAATTGAAAACAGTCTTTCTTATTGTAGTTTTTGCCAGTATCTAACACATAGGTCTGCCCTGCAATTTCTATCTGGGCAATCACAGTTTCCGCAGACGTAATTTTCCTTCACATTTTTTCATTATTATTTCCCTCCTCTCTTTGTAGCTTAAACATGGACAATGCATTTTTCTAAATGACCCCTCCT
This sequence comes from Ptychobarbus kaznakovi, assembly GCA_027422405.1. Lineage (NCBI taxonomy): Eukaryota > Metazoa > Chordata > Actinopteri > Cypriniformes > Cyprinidae > Ptychobarbus > Ptychobarbus kaznakovi. The sequence goes on along the minus strand of CM049797.1, from coordinate 4,042,861 downwards.
GTTTATTGTGTGTTAGTCTCTATGAGTGCTCAGGATTGTAGTTTCCTTGCATTGTGCTGGTTGTGGGTAAGACTGATGTGGATAAGAACTCTGAGGACATGACTTTGCTCCCGAGGGTTCCCGTTTCACAATGGAGAGTGACACCGCTGAAGAAAGACAGGAAGAGGAAAGGCCTAGCAGAGCTAGAAATAAGAACCAGTTGTAGGAGCTAGCAGGTGTCATGTGCATTCATATACACTAAACCAAAGCACGCATACACAATTCACACCTTATATGCACATCTGTTAGACTCTAATAGCACATGGTAGTTCTTGTACTTGGTTTTACATGTTTCAAAGTAAAGTTGAGTGGTACAAACCTGCCATGCCAACTCTAGTGTGAAGGCTCTTGGGGCCTGTTTACACCTGGTATTGAAATTATTTTTCGGCGATCACAAGTGGAAAATGCTAAACATAGGGTGTATAACATTTTGAGCTTGTCCACTTTTGATAACTTCCAGAGGTAGTCAAAAACGCTTTCGACCAGATTGGTGAGAAAAAAGGTGAAAACAAAGAAGACGGAAATGACATATGATATGAATAAAAGAAATAGGCCTACACAACATGTTTCAAAACAAAAGGAAAAAAGTCTGTTTAGTTTAATTTGTTTTGGCCGAACAAGAAAACAGACGGTTAAAAGTGCATCCTATTCGTTTTCTTTATTTTACAAAGGCACAGTTTTGTTTTTATTTTGAGTATGCAAAAATAAAAGTAAACACTTTACAGTTATGTTTTATGAGTGTATATATTTTTTATTATAATTTTAGAGCTAATTGTATCTTTAGGTGAGTTTTTTTATCTTACTCTATTCTAAATACCAGTAAAATGTAAAGGATTTGCTGACAACTTATACTGTAGGTGACTAATGTTTCTCTCTCTCTCTACCTCAGCTTAATTTTGACTGATATGTGTAGTTTTTTTAAATCAATGCAGTAACATTTTTTAAAATAGCTTTGGGGGAAAAAAATGTGTTCAACTCAAGTAAATTGCACAAGCTTATTCTGCAATATTAAATCAAAAGATCAGAAAAAGTCCACATACACTGGCCCATAGACACTGTCGTCAAGATAAATCAAGTCCAATCAGTAAAACTGCAATAACATACAGTTGCACCAAATCAGGACAGAAGTGGTCAAAAGTGGAGAGAAGAGAGGTATTAAAACACCTAGTGAGAACAGGAATGTGTCTCCCTCGTCTACTTGTGATCCGATCAACCAAAATGCATCATGATGGATGATAGATATTTGGATGGATAATTATGGATATTTGGATATGCACAACATGATTTACTAAGCTTTGTGGTAGTCAATTTACTAGTATTTGTGCCATTATTAAAAAAATTAAAAATCTTAACACATTTAACCCACAAAAACTGTAGGATGAGTTATGCACATAAGTTTAACAATTAGGAGTTTGTTTCAGTTACATTTTGATGATCCCCTTTAGACATTCTGTTGTTTTTGAGGTTTTGTGCAACATATCACCTAACTCTTATAGAGTATTAGTAGACTTAGTATTCGTGAAATGAATATGCCTCAGGCTGAAGGAAATGTAAATTCAGCTCAAACAAATTGCATGAAGAATATGACGCATTAGAAGAAAGTTAAACACTATTCAACAATAACAAATTTGAAACACAATTGTGTCATTTCTCCTTAGTATGGTTGAATTGGATTTTCGAAGGTCAATAGCAAATAAATTGGTGTATAAAATGGAATTATATACACAATTGATATTATTTAACATATTTGATTATTGCGGTTTTGTATAATATTCTTAGTTTGCATTTTATTATTTTTACTCATTTTGAGGATTACTGGATCTGTTTTTGTGCAGGTGAAATGTGCAAATACATGCTCATATTTAGTCTAGAACTACAGTAAGCATCATGTTAACATAGCACGCATAATGCCTCTGCACTTACTCCCGATTTCTCTCAACATGGCAACACGAGAGCTGTCAGTCAAGACATGGGAAACTAAGTAAATGGTGCTACTTATTTGAAAAAGTAACTCAGATATTTCCTTCTAAATTAAAAAGTAATGCATTACCCCAAACATTGGTCTGCTAATACACTAAAGACTGCTAGTTGATATGTAGCTGCAAAGTTACTTATACTCAATAAAATGTCTAAAGGGTACCATCAAAATAATGAATTAACTTTCTTTCAATCCCCCAAACCTATAAGTAACAATAATAGTGAGGCATGCCCCACTATGTAATCAAAAACAATTGTGACGACAAGTGCTAAAGGTGGGAATGATGAATGTGTGTGTATGTGTTAATAAGTATGTGTATGTGTTAACTGGCTTTCGCATCCTGTGATGAAGGATGTTTGTGAATATTGTGCTGTGTGGATCACCATTCTGTAGATGAAGGATGTTTGTGAATATTGTGCTGTGTGAATCACCATTCTGTAGACTTCCTCTCTTGAGACTAAACGGGTAAAAATCAATCAGCAACGTGTTCTTAAGTGCTTCAAGTTTTTGAAACTCATTGAGACATTCATTGAAGAAGGATCAACACATCTCTGGATCACTGTCAATGGCATTCCATTGATATCGTAGCAATCATGTAGCCAAAATTAGGTACACCAATGTGTTGGGTAATTGCATTTCTCAAGGAAACGCAGAATGTTCATTTAAAAGAATATCACAAGCACTTTTTGAAGAAGATCCAACAATAGGACCTAATGACAAGTTTTAAGACAAAGCTAGTGTACAAAAGTATGATTTACAAAAATATAACACATTAAAAGGGGCCAGACTTTAGTTTGGGGGCCAATTCTCATTAAAAAAATAATTTAAAATATACAAAACTCTGAATTTTCAGCTTATTAATAGTTAATAAGGTAGTTGAAATGTTGGATTAATTGATCTGAAATATGGTCATGCAGAATAATAATGTGCTTTAATATGTGCTTATAACGTACCAATAAACAGCCAATATGCTAGTAATATGCATGTCAATAAGTAGCTAGTTAATAGTGAGAACTGGTTTCTAAACTAAAGTGTTACATGTATTTATTTATTTGTTTATTCATTTATTTATTTATTTACTTGATAAGTTGGAGTGTTCAGGGAAAGCATGCATGTGCGCTTTCAATTGTGCTTGAAAAGCATCTGTCAGGGTTTGGGATTTTATAACAGGAAAAGAAGGGTCAAACTCATCAAGGCCTCATGAAAGCCAGAAAGCATGTGAATAATTTGGGCTTCCTGTCAGACACAAAGACTCCATGAATTTGAGCAGAGGTGTCTGGTGTCGTGGCGTCTCAGGGTTAAACACGCTGACCTGTAAATGTTGAATACTCAGACACGGATACAGACCATAGCCAAGCAAAATGCAGAAGAAAAGCAGATGCACTAATAAATTAGGGATAGTTCACCAAAAAAAAAAAATTCTGTCTCTCATTAGATATAGGATGTTTACTCTACTCTTTTACGTTCTCTGAATGTAAATTAGAGTTAAAAAATAAAATACCATGAGAAATTCATTTCTGGGAAGAGATATTCATTTAAGGAACAATCCTGTACAGTTTCAAAAACACCCAATAAAATCCCCCCTCTTCACACTTTAAAACACAGTGCCATGCCAGCCAGAGGTTTTGAAACCATGACAACACAGTCCAATAACTTACAGTAACTGCCTGTTGCACGGTGGGTTTAACTCATTTACAAAAACTTGCTCTACAGTGAGCTGAAGCACTGCTACTTTCAGAACAGCCACACTGGCACCAGCTCTGCTATGGCAACTACAGTGGGGTAAAACACACAGTGGCAAAAAACCCTGTGTCTATGACGCCTGATGGGCTGCAGTGATTTAACATCAACCACTCTTGCAGCTCTTCCAGTAATATACTCAATTATGCAACAATAGCAGGACAAGTACAATGTCGCTGAAAAAATGCCTTTCCCGAATGCATTGTTACAAAAACAGCAGAGAAAGCTGAACATACAGCATCATTGACATCACTGCCTTAGTTTACAAATCATGCACTATGGTCATAACATAGTACTGTTTATGGAACTATGTGAAAATAAGTATTTATTTAATCAATAATCTGCACTTGCAGTCATATTTGTGAACAGGAAAACAAAGGTGTTTTGGGTGTTTACTGCCTCTAGTGTTCACCTGGAAATTGCACCGCTCTCATAATTATCTATACAAAATTTAAGTTACTTGCTGTTGAATAGATTACTGCACCGCTCTCATAATTATCTATAACAAATAAAGTTAAATGCTGTTGAAGTAAATGGGGTAAGTAAATTGGGTAATAAAGTATTGGATAAGTACTCCTTAACACTATACACTAGCAGTGGTTCTCAACTGTGGTACGCGGAAGCGGCATTTTGCAGAAATACATGTTCTATTTTAATGTTATTTTAATGTTAGGGTAGAATTAAATGAATGCCAAAACTCAGAATTGTGTTTGCGTACCCCCCTCCATCATCTCACGTACCCCCATCATCTCACGTACCCCCTAAATTCTGTAGCAAGTGGTAGCAAGTGACATTCATCTTTATGAATGGGTCATTCATTGACCCGATTCTTTCAAATTGTTGTATCTAAAAATTCTGACAATAAGGATGTATCAAATAATACCAAGCTTCTAAGACAGCATCCTAATTGAAATGGTACCTCAAAGTTGACTTATCTGACTTTTGCATACTAGGTAGATATTTGCATACTAGGTACATAACACATTTCAATGCTCTGTATTTGCAATTTTAAAGCAATGCCAGTACACATAATATATATTTTGTTGTTACTACTATTAAAACCCCATATGTGACTGGTATGTATTTGTAATATGCAAGACATTTTCTTCAATGATACCTAAAATAAATACAAGCTTGAGTCAGTATGTCTTATGGCATTGCAAGTAATTTGGGGTGTCTTTATCATACTGATCCTACAGTACATACCTAATTATGGAGTGAAAACTGTCTCAAATCCTCCTAAAGATGTACGTCAGAGATCCACACTTGTGCACACAATCCACAAATGCATGCAAAGGATCCTCAGGGCGATCCACAAATGCACACGAGAAATTCACAATTGTGCACATAATCCACAAATGCGCACAAAATCCACAAATGCACGCGCGGGATACACCAACGCACACACAATCCACAAATGCATGCGAGATTTCCACATGTGCGCACACTGCAATCCAGGCAAAGGCAAGTGCATTATTGTTTCTTTGCTCACACAATGATCCTCAATCCACTGTATTCCATGCAAAACAAACCGCGAGTCCTATGAATTAGTGTTCTGCCTTAAGTATGTCTATAAATACGTGATTTTGTATTTGCGGATTCTTTTGAGACTCTCATTCCGCGGCCTTAACTCACAAATGCGCACAAGCCTATATGTACACTTTGCCTATGGAATTAATGAATTAGGCGGTCAGACATGTGTAGTAGAATGTCGATCTGAATGGGTATCCACATTAAGGACCCTGATTTTTTTCAACATTATTGCGACCAATATTTGAAATTTCATCATATTTATGTATTTTTAATTTTTTTATTGGTTACACGTGTATCTGTCACAGTGCTGCACGGGGATCCAGGAACGAGGAGACGAGGATATAACAAACAGGGTATTTAATGGATGACGAACGGAGGAGACACAGGAACACAGGTAAGGACATTGACACAGGCTTTCACGTTGACATAAACACAGTTGACATTAACAATAACCGACAGGAAACATGAGGCAGAACAGACTATATATAGGGAGACATAACTGGAAACACCTGGGACGTAATCAGGACACAGACGAGACAAATCAACTAATGATGGGGAACAGGAAGGACCATATAAGGGTGAGGAAACAAAGGCAGAGGAAGACAAAGTCTGACAGTATCTTCCTCTTCTTTGTCCTATGTGCACAAATTGAACAATTTTATGATCCTTTGTGTTTGTGAAATACAGAAAGCTGTACACTGCAAGCAGGGCTGGCCCTGGCCAATTTGCTGCCCTGGGCAAGATTTTATCTGGTGCTCCCTGCCTCACATTATTGAATATTAACTAACTTGAACTAACAATGAACAATACATTTGTAACTGTATTTATTATTTTTGTTAGTGTTAGTCATTGACAATGAACCTTATTTTAAATTGTTTCCAGTGAAACTATAAAAATATAGGTGCTGCCTAAGTCACTTTATAAATTAAACACATATTAAAAATCAATAATAATTACACCTGGTATTCTTGTAAAACTGCATTAACATACAGTAGGCTACTGTTTAATGTTCAAAATACATTTTAAAAGTGTTCTATTTACAGTAGATGGTAGCAATGTTCTACTAGTCCATTCTAATATTTTCACTATGAATTATAGCCTACTGAGAAACGTACATCTTTAAAGTGAATTTTACATTAATTTTACTTGTTTAATAAGTCCAGTTATAGTCCTATACAAACATTACTAATTTTTCCAATTCAAATAAAAAATACAATAAATCTCTAAAAACTACACAACTGTAGCATAAAAATATGATTAAAACGTGTTGTCAAGTTACACAAAAGATTGCACTTATGTTACAAAATCTCATTTTGCATGGGCTTTCTAGACTAGGCTAACATAGTTTGTTCACAAACTTTTACCTCATCTATTCTAGAGCCCTTAAATGCATAGGCTACCTCATGTCTTTAGCGAACCGGGAGATCATTCACTACCTTCTCCCTCCTTCATTTTTTTAAGTTAGACATCAACTTTCTTAGTAGGCTATTCCTCAATATATGCATTATAAACAATATAACTAAAACAATAATTAAATATAAAATAATGCCTGTTTTCTGATTACTTTTATCTATGTGTAAATATATTTTTCCTGAGCGACTATTTCCTAAATTTCTGATGACTCAATGTGCACTGATTCTTTCTTCCTCGAGGTGGCACTGTTTAATACACAATGATTGATGTTTCACTCAAAATTACCGCAGGCATAAAAACAAAAGTATATACTCAGAACTGGTTTGAATGGCATCACTGCAGAGCAATTACTGTATGCAGTGAAATATAAATTTCACTGTCATTTTATGGTGGATGTGATGAATAAGTAGCCAATGATCAAAATATTGATTTTGATCGTTTTGAGAATATGGTAGAGATCGCGAATATGAGCCAGTGGAAGTGTAAAACCATCTGCTCAAATTGAACCTTTCCAAGTTTCAAAAGGTAACGACATATGCTTTATTTTATTCTTCTGTAATTGTCCTTAAAATATCAAGAGAGTGTTTTTTTTCTATTGCAGCAGTTAGAGATTCCGTGCTGGATATATACGGGTCTTTAAGACACGAATTTCATGATTGGCGAAACATTTATGCATTTAAAGGGCTAATTTATTTGACCATAATGATTCATTACATCACATTACCTCTGTCTTTGACTCCAATTATATTCCTTTCTCTTCTTTTTGTTTGTTGTGTAGGCTATTAGTATGTCTTTTAAATGTTGGAGAAACTACCCTTTCTGCAAATAACACAAAAAACAGCAAAGGATTTATTTGTAGTGATGCATTAAAGGATTAGTTCACTTTCAAATAAAAAATGTCCTTATAATTTACTCAACCCCATGTCACTAAAGATGTTTATGTATTTCTTTCTTCAGTCGAAAATAAATTAAGGTTTTTGATGAAAACATTCCAGAATTTGTATCTATATAGTTAGCTCCAATAGACTCCAAACGGTTGAAAGTCAAAATTACAATATTAAATTACATTTCCTATGTGCTGCAGTCTCTGTGCGTTAGGGGGTGTGCGTATTGATCCCAATATTGATAGTATCGATACCAACGTTGGTATCGGTATTGATCGATACTAACCTGATAAGATCAATACTTTAGGTACATTTTTTATCCTATACACTTAATACATTGCTTAATACATACAACAAAGTGTAGACATGTCTGTGGGTGTATATTCCGCTCTTTTCATTTCTCATATTCAAAAAATCTTTGAACCTCAATTGAATATCACAACAATTTTGTGATTGGCTGTTATGTGTGGGGCCAGGGTGGGCCAAGCTTCTGATTGGGTGGGCCAGGCCCACCCTGCAACAATCCCCCCCACCCCCCTCCCGTGGAGCCGGGCCTGCTTTATTAAGTGAAATGTTATTAAGCTAAACATTTGTTTTGATGCTTTTTATAAAGTAAAAAGATAGTGTCAGTATGTTGTCAGTATAACATTAAGTTTATTTCTTAAACATTTCTGCACTCACAGGTTCTGCACTCTCGCAGTATGATATGACTGCAAAATGTCCAGAGTTGAAATCCTAGTGTTAAGGACTATTAGAGTAAAGTGTTAAAGTTGGTGTGTTGAACTTTAGGGGATTAACAGTAGCTAGTGTAAACAGCACCCTCTGGCCGGTGTAAATACGCAGAGAGACTCTTATAACACTCTGTTGAATGTTATTAGTCACATCCGGGACATTGTGCTTGTGTGCGCGCCTGACCTATCTGGAATATTTTTCACAGATGCCATTTTCTTAGACTCGCGATGCGGGGCATACGAGGATGGAAAACAGCTAAATTAAGAATTTAATCTTACTCACAATGAGTGTTTTGTAATATCATATCGTTTTTATAGCGATATTTATGAGGTGTGTGCGCCTAAACATTTTTCACAGATGCATTTGAATGGCTATGCATTGATGTGGAATTCGCCTTTAACAGGGGAAACACAATAAGTGTTTTACTTATTTAAAATTTGTATTTTACAACCTCACATATTGATTAATAGCGATATTTATGTGTTGTGCTCTCAAAACCTTTCTCAGAGAGACATTTTCTTTCACTCACAATGCGGAGCAGACGGGGAAGTTGGTCTTCTCAAGGAAAACACTGAGTGAGTTAAATTATTCGTCATTCAAAGTGATTTTGTGCCCTCACAAGTCTTGGAATATGGCACGAGTCGTGCTACTTTACTACTAACTACTTTAGACACTTTATTATATATTTTTTTAAAGCATGAACATGTGTTTTTTATTCAGCAAATGTGAATCGTATAGGTTTGGAATTACAATTTTAAGTGAACTGTTCCTTTAATATTGTTACACAGATGGTTCATGCTGGCTTGACAGAAAAATCGAAAGGAGATGATATGCTTGAAGAGTACTAAGCCACCAATACATTAACGTTGGATGAGAAGAGCTTTGTTAGGACACATACCAGAGACATGGGTAAGCCACAATTGCATATTTTAAGATTATTGATTGTCATGCTTAATTTTTTTATTATTAAACAATAATAATAAAGAGTCTGATCTCCTTCTAAAAATGTTTCTTAAAAAACTGCATCAAATGTAAGTTTTTGTTATGCTCTCATTGTCATTTATTTTATGTGCTGTCCCATTTATGTGCATTCATTTTGGTAGGAAGAGTCCAACCATAAGTGAACAGTAAATGTTTACTTATACTCATGCCTTTCCACAGATGCCATGTATGACAGTTTCTTCTGTAGATTATTCAAAATATATATTTTTCTATGTTCCTCAGAAGACAGAAGGTCCTACAGGTGTGGAACCATATGAGTATACATAAATGATTACATAATTTTCAGTTTTGGGTTAACACTTCTTACATTGTAATTGATACTTGGTCCCTGAAATGTCACCTGAGAAATGGATGTGAACATTTTTGTTTTGCTTTGTTTTTATGTTTTTTTCTCCTATTTTACAAGAGCACTTTTGTGATGCTGCAAGTGGGAGTTGGGTATCTTGCTTGGCTGAAGACTGCAGAGAAACACATCTCGTCTTGCTGAAAACTACTCCAAGGAGGTCTAAACACCATTAGTAGAGACTTTGTTCAGTGAGCATTAACATGCATTCTGCCTGGACGCTAATTAATAGGATGCTGTTGTTTAAGCTGATAAATGTAAGCATTATAAACCTTATGACATTAAGTGTACATATGGACCAAATAAGAATATGTATTTTGTGCCTTTGCACTGATTTGCTTTGACATTATGATGTTTCAATTGTTGTAAGAACATTTTCTTTACATGCATTGAAAACACTGAATGTGAAAACATGTTCGAGCAGGGACAAATATTTACAATGTTTCAATTTCAAGTTAATAATCGTAAACATGTATTGTTTTGTGGGTTTGTTTTTTTATATTTTTACTTGAACATTGGTGCAGTGTTCACCAGTTGAGGGAGTTAAATAAAAAAGTGTAGGTTTATGTTTTAATCTGCATTACCATACTTAAAATAAGTATTTACAATATTTACATTAAATCAACAAATATATAATAATGTATAAATAAATACACTGGGTGTGTAGGATTAATCATCATAAAGTGTTAAATGTGTATACTTGCGAGTAATACTTTATTAACACCCTGAGTGATTAAAATGAAACACTAACACAGTGTTTGTATAATAAACACTGCCGTCAGTATTTTTTTAACACTAGAAAAGATGGACCTTTATGTTCACCCGGAAAGTGATTATTTTAACACCCATGGTGACAAATCTCCCAACATATTTTTGCTGTGCAGTTGCAGTTGTAATGTCACAAAAATTTGAATTGTGCTAAAGTGAACTTTAATTGTAGCACAACTGACTATTTATGTAACCCATCTTTAGTTCAGTGTAGAATGCCAGTTTCAACACCATTTGGCTTTAACAGGCATCTGTATCCTGCTGAGAGTGTAACTGATATTTGGTTCTCACATTTAAAACAGCTGGGTATGCAGACACATCTATCACATATCACAACCCGTTCTAACTCCCAAGGCACCAAACACAGCTGTTTGTCCAAATGTTTTGCGTGTGTGACTATACAGACGTCAAAAGAGCCCTGTAGTGTCTTTATTGTAATGTGGCTAGAACTGTAAGCCCATTGCTTTCAATTAGAAATCTTGGGTTTTGATAGACTAATGCAAAGCAATGGAAATCATTTCATGTTGGAGGGTATGTATTTCAATTTTTTTATAATTTTAGTTAGATAATATATAATTATTACTAGATACCTTTGAGCAATTAAGTCAACCCCATCACTAAACCTACACTATTTCTCAACAGTATTAAACATATAACAGGCAGATAAAAGTACAGTCACAATTAACTTCAAAACAATGCTGCGTTCAAGTCTTCTGAGGCCAAACAGTAGAACTAATTGATTTTCATTTGAAATCTTATTTTGCTCCCAAGCAGTCGACCTTATTTCCTGACCCACATCTGTAGTTAGATAACACTAGATACGATTAGTTAATTGATGTAGTTTTAAATACTTTCAATTAAACAGTGAATTCTGAGGAAAACCAGATCAGCTTTTTGAGGCTATTTTGCTTGATAAGTATGCTCTGTGCACAGCTGACATAGGCCACCAACAAAAAATAGCAAAGAATAGCTAAATACAAGCTGATTTTGTGTCAAAGTCCTATAGATTTCCACAAGCCTGCAACAAAAGCCCAGCATAAATATAATTCAAATAAACAGGCAGAGTTCTTTAAAAGTGGATTACATATTTTTCTTTGTGCTGTAAATTTTCTCCTGTCTCGCAAAGCTAATGAGCATTAAAGCATGCCAACTGTTATTAAGGTTATGGGTGCTTTGCTACAATTCGTTCTCCAGAGAGAATGGCAGACCCAAACTGCGGTGGTGGTTGAGGAGAGACCCCCCCCACACACACACACACACACGCGATGTTAAAGCACTTTGGGTGTACAGCAATACACTATAAAGCACTATATAAATGCATCATTCATTCATTCATCCATTCATTCATTCATTCAAACTGCTGTTCCATGAAGTCTACCTAAAAATACTCTGGTTTTCTGTAGGTAAATTCACACTCATTCAATCTCCATGTTAAGCTCCGTTCCAAAAACTGATTGGCCCACGACAGTGGCCTGCCCTATACACATGGGTCTGCAGACAGTCTTATGTGAAAAACAGGTGGTTCTGACTATTCCTACACACGTGTTCTTTTTTTCAGATTTGTTTTTATTTCAAGGTCATTCCTATTGAAATAAATGGAATTAAATAAATGTGACCACAACTTTAGTCTTAGTGCTGTGCCAAATGTCTTTTGTTTTTATCATATTTATTCAACCTGTCCTGATTTTTGTAAGTAATGTTTTAGTTGACTAAAAGTTTGAGATTTAAACTCACATTGTAGTTATTCTGCATAAAGATTAAACAGAAAATATCCATTATTTTACTTAAAATTACAATCATGATACTGATCATGATTGTTGTAATTTGGGAAAATTTATCAGAATTATTTCACGTTCACTTATAAACATAAATCAAGAGAATGTCAACCCATACACGGTTTATGTGACCTAATCTAGTTTCATGATTTGTTATGTTATATTATGTTATATAAATATAAACACAAACAATAAACTTATCTCAAAAGCTAAAACATTCCTAATATTAATAGCATATGCTAATATATATATTATTTTTCTCAATATATATTTATGGTTTAGTTCAAACCTTAAATTGCATTGTAATATCAATCAAAGGATTGATTTTCCTAAAGACAAAATGGGTCTATTTAGTCTATGTATTTTAAAGACCATAAACTGAAAGGTTTGTCGGATTTATATGATTTAATCATGAATATAAGATCAACATTAATCATTAATCACACATAATTTGGTAAAAATTATCAAATTAAGTTATTTTGAAGTGACCATTTTATGTGATTTATATGGTTCCCTGACAGAATGTAACATTTAATGTTACATATATTTGTGACACATCACAGTTATGTAATACTAGCTAGCTAAGAAACTGTTAGCAGTAAATAGCACACATTAGCATGCTAAATGCTTTACTACTTCTTCAGTAAAGCAGCAAAGCCAGATCTTTAAGTATCCATCCTCAGGCTAAGAAAATGCTCCACTCTTCATCTCAATGGAAACCCAGTGTAATTGATTAATATAATAATTATATTAATTCCAACATAACGGAACATTAAACACTTTCATTTATTGATCACTATCAAACCTTAGTCTTCATGATTTCAATGAGGTTTCAATGCCTTTTCATCTGTAATTTTTCACTACAAGTTTTAGTAAATCCTCACAGTAGATTTTTAACACCAAAAGAAAATAACACAACTGTTAAACTGTTTTCAAAGCATAAAGCATCTTGAACTGGGCTAGTTCAGCCCGGTTTAATATTAGTGCAGACGTCCATGCACAAATACTCCTAAACAATGTCCTCCTCCATTAGGAGTGTAAGAAAATATTGATACACGTGAGTATCGCAATATTTTGTTTGGCGATACTGTATCGATTCTCACAAACGAAAAATCGATATTTAAACAAAAAAATCATACAGGATTCATGGCAGTTGTTTCGTTTTGAGTTCATATCCCGACCGCTAGAGAGCAGTCTTTATCTCTGAACTTAAACAGTGACATGAGGTACTAGCATTAGGGCACTCCACTAATGTTAGCATTAATATAGTTTGGCTGCCAGTAATGGAGGATGAAATAATTGTTCCAGTTCCCGTTTCGGTGTACAAAGCTGAAGTGTGGCGTCATTTGGGCTTTTATGGTAATGTCCGCCCCGGGACCGTGGCGCGAGCGTAACCTCGGTTCTGCTGCTTGCCGCGTCCTATGGGAAGAGAATTTGCACGGCGGGCGGTAGTGTCGCCGCACGGCTACCGCTCCATTGCGCAGCGCTCTTGTTAGGATAATAAAAAAGCTTTAAAAGTAACATTTTCAGTCTGCTCTGCCACAGCGGGCTCACAGGGCTCGTCAATGTCACAATAATTGAACTGGCCAATCAATTCACAGATGCTGAGCGCGCGCCGCAAAGCGTCATATTAATAAAAGAGAGCGAGGTAGGATGGAAGCTGCTAATCATTTAACTGTTTTACGAAAGAAATGTTAAATAACCGACAGTTATATTCAGTCAAGCAAACTACTCTACTTTTTTTCTCAAATATGCCCATTTTGAGTGTGTGTGTGTGTGTGTGTGTGTGTGAGAGAGAGAGAGATGAAATGTGATGTGTTAATTATCTGCATCTGTCTGTCCCTACAAACAATGAAACTGTGAATTTAGTTCTACTTCAAAAACACGTCTACAATTGAAAAATTATTACATTTTATTTTAAGAAATAATCACTAAATATTGTATTTTTAATAGTAAATCCCCTTTATTTGCCAAAAATTTTAATGTTTAATTTTTATTATTTAAAATATAAATTAAATCAATGTGTTATGCCTTCACCTGATAACCAGTAAAATGTAAATACACAACACAGAATTTATGTGGGGGAAAAAAATCATAAGGCTACTGTAAGAAAAAAATGAAAATTGTTTGTATACATTCAAATAATTAGACATGCTAAAATACAGAATTTGGTAACAATAAAACATAAGGTGAGAATTTTTGTCATTTTTGTCACTTGTCAAAATTTCATTTTTGTTATACTTTTAATAAATTAATGTTAAATTGTATTAAAAAGGAATCCAAAAAAAAAAAAGTTTGTATGGTCATGAAAATCCTGGAAATGTCATGGAATTTGTAAACAGCTATTTCCAAGCCGTGATCAATTTGAAAAAAAAATAATTAAACCCAGAGAGTTTTGTAAAAGTCGTGGAAATCTATTTCACAATCCTATAATAGAATTATGTTTAATGATTTCCTGAATTTCAGTGCGGTATTGCGCATATATCGCATTACTCATTCCCGCAGCTTTCAACTTTAAAATGAGGGAAATTACAGCAAAACATTTATTCAATATAGCGTATATAGTTTAGATGAGTAAATAAATTCACACAAACCATCAAATCAAATCAGTCATTTGAAAACAGCGTGAGTGATTCAGCACCGAGTCCTCTCTCTTTGACCTTCTCTTCACATCGGTGCATCTAGAGCTGCTGCACGCTGCGTTACAAGACTTTAGCTCACGTTTCGGTGCAGTTGACAGAATTGTCAATTTCCTAATCGGTCATTGTTGCATCGTCACAAAAATGTATTATTTTCTTTTTAAAATAGTCTTTTTAATCCCTTCGGCACTCATGCTCTCCTTTTCTGTGCGCTCACAGTCACATCCAGAGCGCACTCTGTGAGTACCAAATTAAACAAGCAAAGCTTGTTGCACTTAAGTGGCCAAATACACACAAAATTACTTCAAAATGGTCGTCCTGGCGAGTATCCTCGCAAGCACTGTCAGTTTTGTCTTAAGTTAATGTAAACAGTTACGAAAGAAAAGCGCATGTGTATCAGTATTGGATTTGTGAAATAGGTCTTGTGACAGCAGCCTAATAAAGCTGTGTCATCTGTCATAATGTTAATCAAACAACGCAAAGACAGAGAAAATCCCTCACTGCTCTTGACTAAATAGCCTAATGTTTTGTTGAATAACTTTAATATGTTAGTTTACACTTTATTCGATTTCTGTAGCCTATTTAGAAAATGTAGTTAATATTTGCATCATTAATGATTTATCTTATCCACCCGTGACCCACCCGCAAATAATCATAGAATGCACTTTTTTATTACCCGACCCACCCGACCCGAGGATCATCAGCAGCGCCCGCGGATATAACCGCCATCCGCACATCACTAACGTAATGTTCCGTACACAACGATGTTCCGTACAGATGATGCTAAATAAATACTTCCAGGTTGTACATAAACTATTTGTGTCATCTTCAATTCTCCCTTTGTCACCCTCGATCAAGACAGAGACTCCCCCATCCGCCGTTTGTTTCAGTGTTGAAATAAATACTATTTGGCTTGCTAACATGATAACATGGCTAATTAACTAGCTAACATCAACTAGTTTCCTCCCTCACATTAACTTACTTCACAGAGCGGAGAATAGCAGACTGAAGTACTACGTTTCTGCGATTTAGTACAATAATTACATTTAGCTGGTATCACGTCTATACATTTAAGCCTCCTGCTGCCATTGTTTACATCTGTTCAAAATCATAACATTTAAAAATGAACTGTGTACTAGAAAGTGAGCATGTCTCCTTGTTGAGCTGCAGGTTTAATGACTGCTTTTTAAAATATTTTTTTACAGAAATTGTTTTGATTATGTGTTTGATTATTGAGCTGCAGGTTTAGGCTCACTTTAAGTGACTGCATTTTTGTTCATTTATAAGGATTTTTTTTTTTTTACAGAAAATTATTTATTTATTTTCTGATTATTGTTGTGTTGCAGGTTTTAGGCTTACTGAACTTAATTTAATTAAGAAGTAAATTATATATTTTAATTATTTAGCTTGACATGTTTACAGTTCCAAAATGTTCTATATGTTTCTTACAATTAAAATATATTATGTTCAGTGGTAAAAAAAGTTGTTGTTTTCTACCCAGACATTTAAAAATAACATATCTTAGACCTGTAATGGCAATACCTTGAAACCATGGTATTTTTATCTAAGGTTATCATACCGTGAGAATCTCATACCGGCCCATGCCTTCTTGCACGTCACATTATCCTGACTCATTGAACCTGGATCGAGTTAGTGAGATTGCGTGAACTTGAATTGTCCTTTATGAAACCACTTTAGTCCCGATTGATTTGTTAGGTTATTTCAAGTCAGGTTTTGGACTTTAATCCCCGCTTTTCTTAGCGACTTTTATGAAACAGCCCTATGGTTTTGTCTGTTAAAGTTAACCTTTTCGACATGTTTCCGTGTTGTTGTTGTTGATCAGCAATGGCATGGACGTGATGTTGTCTGGGGGTTTGACAAAAGGACGGTGGGCGGTGCTCGGGATAGTGATTGAAGGCGGTGACTGAGTAGTTCGAGTAGACTGAGTAGCACATTTTTACGGAAGTCACAAGGACTCGTGAAAAGGTACTGTTAATTTATGCAGGCTGTGTGCACTTTTTGGGATTACTGGGATTACTGTTTTGAAACTTATATTACAGTTACATGGCCCCTAGACCTCTGTTATCATGAAAAAAGCCAGGACATTTCAGTTTTGACAATATGGGACCTCTAAAGCGGGGGTTATGTCACAGACATCAGCTGATGACAGCCTATGACAGCCACCAGAGGGCACTCTTCTGGGTCTTTATTTGTTTTGGACTTCAGCTCCCATCACCTCTTGCACTTATGATTGTTTTATTACCTTCAGCTGTTTGTCATTTACCTATTAGCTCACCCTGATATATACCATGCTCACTGAGTCTTTTGTTGCTGCAGTATTGCACCCATTACTTTGTGTTTGCAGATTCTAGGTTTTTAGATTACCTTTTGCCAGTGTTTTTTTTTTTTTTTACCTGTTGCTCTGTTTGTTTGGGTCATTGTCTGGGACTACAATAAAGCTGCTACTGGATCCTCTTTAAATAGATAGATAGATGGATGGGTGGATATATAGATAATGGATGGATGGATGGATAGACTTTCAAATGATGCCACTCTCCTTCTCTTCACTGAAAATTAACTGGAAACTACCATGTGATAATGTGAATACCTTTAGTTCATTATTTACTCACAATAATGATGACATTATTTTTCATTTTGAGTTTAGATCCTACAATATACTTGTTAAGAAATACAATAAATACTAGCAAAGGGTTGCCTTGCTCTGTCTTGTATTTTACAGACCCAATTAAAATGTGTTGTCCTTTCTTCCCTCTGCAGTTCTCCAAAGAAGGCATTGCTTTTCTCCAAAATGCATGTGCAGACAGACACATGATCATGTGCCCATTCAGGGTATTTATAGTCCCATTATGCACCAGACACCGGCCTAAAGAAAGGGGTGAGAGTTGACTGTCATCACTGGAGGGCTGAAATAGTGGTTTTGTTCCATATTTTCTTAAGTGAACTGCAAAGGTGGCAATGTACAGAAGTGAGTTACAAGCCACATTGCATTGCATTATCTAGGATAATGAGCCTTCTGAACTACTAACAGATGTGTATAGACAAGTTTTTTTTCAGAGGAGGCAGTGGCTGCAATATTGCTGTGATTACACCGATTTCTGAAAAGGTGACTAGTGACTGAAGTACTAATGATAGAATTAATAATAATAGCCGAACAACAATTAGTTAGTAACAAATAGCTAATTTTGATGTGCCTTTATTTTGATAGGTAGGTTAAGATCAGGGAAGATTTCCCCCTTAAAGGGATAGCTCACCCAAAATGAAAATTAAGTCATTATTTACTCACTCTTGTGTTGTTCTAATGCAATATGGCCTCTTTTCTTTTCCGAACATCAACAAAAAAAAATGCTCACGCACATGAACATCAAGCTTTAAAAAAAAAAAAGACAGAGTGAATCCATGTGACACGTATATTCCAAGTGTTCAGTGGGTATACGACAAGGTTTGGTGAGAAACAAATTGAAATATAACATATTATTCAATGAATATCATGACTTGGCTGTTGGTCTCATGACTGTATGTTCATAAGACTCTATTAACGAAGCAGTTCATTGTGACTCTCCCAGGAAAATCACGCAAGTTAAATAATCAAATGTAATAAGAATAAAACGCCAAGAAATCCTCAACAAAATGATCTTTGTACTTTGTTCACTGATTTGAATCTTCTTCACTGACCTCAGACTTTTGTTGCCATGTCAGTCAAAATAACAGTTGACAGATGAACGCGATGACTTGCTGTTGTGAAAAGTACAACAGATATATTTACCTCAGAGAAGAAGTCTCATGGATTGTGTTCAATGCCTTGTTTTTTCACAATTTGTGTGCTTTTTCTGGGCGAGTTGCAGTGAACAGGCAGACATGCAAAGAGACCAACGGCAGGATATTCATGAAATAATATACTAAATTCAATTCTCATCAGACCCTATTGTATACCCCCGAACACATGGAATATACATTGCATAAGGCCACTCTGTGACAATTGATGTTGATCTCCATACACTGCCATTATATGGACAGGAACAAGTGGGACATTTTAAACAATTAAATCAATCTCGTTTTGGGGCCTTACAAGTAGGGATGCACTGACATATCAGCCAATAATCGGTGCTGGCTGATAAAAGCAGTTATCTGCCTTAGGAATGATACAGGAATGTATCAGTCTTCTGTGTTTTGTATATAAAATAATTCACTCTTACTTACACACACACACTTAGGAATGATACAGGAATGTATCAGTCTTCTGTGTTTTGTATATAAAATAATTCACTCTTACTTACACACACACACACAAATCCAGAATTCCAACAAATAAACAAACAAACAAAAAAGTCATTCCAGCATTCATTCACAGGCATGTATATAAATGTTTGTCTAGACAACATCAAATACTGTGTCAGTCTGCTTAGAGACCAAAATAAAAAGTCAGAACGCCACTTAGTGGACAAAACTGAGAGTGCAGCCCTATGTGCATTCTGAGCCATATGAACAATTATCCGGGATAAAATTATATACAGAATAATGAGCAATAAAATATCAGTAGAATTTAAAATTACCAATTTAATTGTATTAATTATATTACTATAGCAGACAAGGTGCATATAACTGATTCAACAAGTACATGCATATTAAGTACATAATGCTTATAATTATTATTCTGTACTTACAACGTTATTTTCTATCTATCTATCTGCACTGTATATTAAAGCGTTCACGTTTTCCTTGCAACTAATCACCTGTTGCTAGTCTTTTTTTTCTACTCAACGTATTTCTTTACTTATATGCATTACATTTACATTTATTCATTTAGCAGACACTTTTATCCAAAGCAACTTACAATTGAGGAATACAATAAGCGATACAATATAAAGAGGCAAACAGAAACAAATTTCTAGGCATTGTTCAGAGCAAAGTCTAGCCAGAGAGTGAGAGGTTAAGGGAAAGAGAGCAAAGTTAAGGAAAGAGAGTGAAGGTATTTTTTTTTTTTCAAGTCAATTGATGATAGAAGAGATGAGTTTTCAGGTGTCGCTTGAAAATTGTCAGGGATTCAGCATTCCGGATGGGAGTGGGAAGTTCATTCCACCAGCCAGGAACGGTGAATGAAACCGTTCTGGAGAGTGATTTTGTGCCTCTCTGTGATGGCACCACAAGGCGTCGCTCGCTCACATATCTCAGACTTCTTGAGGGGATATAGACTGTCATAAGTGAGTAGTATTAGGAGGTTGCTGAGCCTGTGGCTGTTTTATATGCAAGCATCAGTGTCTTGAACTTGATGCGAGCTGCAACCGGGAGCCAGTGCAGGGAGATAAAGAGAGGTGTGACATGGGCCCTTTTGGGTTCGCTGAAGACCAGTCGTGCCGCTGCATTCTGAATCATCATCTGTAAATGTTTGATTGTGCATGATGGAAGTCCAGCAAGAAGAGCATTGCGATAGTCCAGTCTAGAAATGACAAGGGCCTGGACAAGAAGTTGTGCTGCATGCTGTGTAAGGAAGGGCCTGATCTTTCTGATGTTTTTGCAATGTGATCTTTGAAAGTCAGTTGGTCATCAAAAATTACACCAAAATTTCTGACTGAACTTGATGGAGTAATTGTAAAAGAACTTAGCTGGATGGTGAAATCATGCTGTAGAGTTGGAGTGGCAGGGAAGACAAGAAGCTCAGTCTTTGCCAGGTTGAGCTGTAGGTGATGTACTTTCATCCATGCCGAGAAGTCTGCCAGGCAGCCTGAGATCCGTGCAGCTACCATTGGATCATCTGGTCGAAATGAGAGATAGAGCGGTGTGTCATCAGCATAGCAATGGTATGAGAAACCATGTGCCTGTATGATGGGACCCAGTGATGTAGTGTATGCAGAGAAGAGGAGGGGTCCAATAACTGATCCTTGAGGAACCACAGTGACCAGTTGATGTTCTGTGGATATCTTCACTCCCCAGGCCACCTTGAAATACCTACCATTGAGATAGGATTCAAACCAGCGAAGTGGAATCCCTGTGATGCCCAGTGATGAGAGGGTGGACATGAAGATCTGATGGTTAACCGTGTCAAAAGCAGCAGATAGATCCAACAGAATGAGAACTGATGATTTGGAATCAGCTTTTGCAATTCGCAGGGCTTCAGTGACTGAGAGTAGCGCAGTCTCAGTTGAATGTCCACGTCTGAACCCTGATTGGTTAGCATCCAGTAGGTTATGCTTTGACAGAAATGAGGATAACTGGTTGAAAACAACTCATTCAAGCATTTTTGCTATAAATGGAAGGAGAGAGACAGGTCTGTAGCTACCTGTAAGTGAAGTGTTTAATGTAGTTTTTTTGAGAAGTGGGGTTACCCGAGCCTGCTTTAATGCAGTTGGGAAGGTGCATGTAAGGAGAGATGTGTTGATGATGTGTGTGAGTGCTGGTAAGAGTGAAGGAGAGATTGTTTGGAGAAGGTGCGAGGGGATTGGGTCTAGAGGACATGTTGTAGGGTGGCTGGAGAGGAGAAGTTTGGATATTTCTGCCTCAGTGAGGGGACAAAAGGCGAAGAGGGGAGTTTTAGCAGTATATGTGGTTGGTTTGAGTTCCTGCATGTGTGGAGCTGAGAACTGTCTACTGATTGACCTAGTTTTGTTTGTAAAGAATGTGGCAAAGTAATTGGCTGTTAAGGAGGTGGTGGAGGGGGAAGTATGTGGAGTAACTTGTTGTGGCAGTATGAAGCCTTGGCAGTATGGACTTCAGCAGAGAATGATGAAAGCAAAGACTGATAGATGCTTAGGTCTGAGGCATCTTTAGATTTGTGCCATTTTCTCTCTGCTGCCCTGAGTTTGGTAATAATATACAGGAATATTTACACATTCTGTGTTCACAAAAGCAAGTGTTAGTTCTACTATTGCTCAAGATAAATTAACGTGACATGATTGGATCAAACCTCTTACCTTGTTCTGCACAGTTTATGATATAAATGATAAAAATCCAACGGTTTTTGTTGTTTTTTTATCTGCCAGATGGTACATATAGAAAGCAAGGTGGGGCTGTGTTGTGAGTGCTAAGACATTTCTGTTTTTGTTGTCTGTGCATGTGCTTTTGTGAAAACAGTGAGTGATGCTTACTGTACCGTTGCATGACTTGCTGCCTTAAAAGGTAGGCCCCTATTTGCTATGCTTTTATTTCTGCACTTTGTTTCATTTACTAAGTCAAAAAAGCCCAGACCCGAATTATCTTCCCTCTTTTACTGTAAGTGTAGTAGAATTTCTTGTCTATTTTATACTACATCTGAAAATTGTAAGTCTGACCAATGTCTCACCATTTGGATAAGTAATACCAACTGTCCATAGTGCAAATGGTGAAGAACAAGTTACAAATTTTCCTTAATTTCTATAGAAAATTCCATAATGTTGAGTATGATTAATAGTGAAGCTTGGCTTGGCCTCACTAATATATCAGCTTAAGCAAGTAACATGACAGAAGGAAATGATTCATAAATCGTTTGGCATGCTCGTTTAATAAGACTGTCAGAGTAAGAACAAAAAGGGCTTACTTTTCTTCCAGAAAAGAGCATACACAGCTGGTGCATGGACCCTCCACTCTTAGTCAGCTCTTTCTTCAGGGTTTTAGGTGATGGAAGAGTCCAGCCGCCCTTGTGTGTCCCGGCCACTTCCATGCCGTTGATGGCATTGTCAGATGTGAAGCAGGTTGTGCGAGGGTCCTGGAGAAGACTGCCCTCACTGTGTGTGCGTCTGCGCAGGGAATTCTGCACGCTGAGTCCACCTGAGTGCTTTTCGCAGGAAGTGGCCTCTACCATGCTCCTCCGTTTACTGTCACTGCGTTCCAGGTAGTTATCATCACTGTCTTCCTCCTCCTCCTCATCATCTTCTTCATACTCTTCATCTGTGCCAGGCGTGGAGAGGGCGTCTGCACTGAAGGACCGATCTAATCGCAGCTCTGGAATGACAAATGATGAGGAAGAGGATGAAGGTGGAGCGTTTGTGTCCCCTACCTTTGAAGTGGTGTCCTCATCAACAAGCAGCTGTTTCTCATCGTCACAGTCTCTTGCGTGTGCATGCAAGAACTCCTGCTCTTCTTTATCCTCGGTCATTGGCTCAGTATTCCCCCTCTCCTCCTCTTTCTCTTTGCATTCATCCTCCCTCCATAACTCGTTCATGCTGCTCTCCGTGCTCTTCCCATCTTCTCCCTCAGTGGAGGGCGGGGGTGTTGGTGGAACCAGGTGGCTGTTCTCCTCCAGATGGGTGCACAGATCCTCCAGCAGGGTGAGACTTCTGGACTGAGGGCTACTCGCAATCGTGGCTGATGCATCGGAAATGTTGCCCTGGGAATGGTCATCCTCAGAGGTCATTCTCAGTCCCCTGAGGTCACATGGCTCATCCTGCTTGGGTTCGAGCATCTGACAACAGAAGAAAACAGTGGTGCAAAACCGTTACTGTTTTTATAACACTGCAATATCACAACGTGTAATTATAGTCAGTAACTGAACAACAATTATTGTAACTACTACAGAAAATACTGTGTTATATTTATGAACAAATACAAGAAGTGACGTGAAGTGATTTAACGTGGCGTGACGTGATATGTGGTGAAGTGGGTATCACCAATTGTTCCAAAATTATGAGTGTTGAATACTTTATTCTACTCTGTGTGTTTATCATATTTTCATTACTTATCATAACAGTATATGATAAGTAATAAGGACTGTTTCATTAGCAGCAGTCACTGATTTCCTTGAAGTTTAAGCAAAGCTAAAAAGCACGTTAGATGTTCTTTGAAGCTCTCTCATATCTTCACACCTTTTTCAGGTCAAAGACCACTTGGTGGCTACGCAGACGTTTAGAATTTAGTGTTGCATTGTAAGACTGTTAAGATAATTATATGTATAGTAGGGGAAGATGGGGGAAGATGCCCATCCCCTTATTTGCAATATAGATTTGCTTTTAGGGTGTACTCAAAAAACGGCACGGTTTCCTTGAACCGAGCACGATTATCCTCCCTCCCCACTCCCCCACTGGCCTGCACTCACACTTGCACCAACCTTTCTGAGCCGGAGCATGCTTACGTCATGCACGAGGTAACGAAGAAAATCAATTTCGCTAATATTCTGCCTAATACATTTTTTAATTAATTTATAATTTATGCGATTTTCACTTGTATGTATCAGACCAGAGGATTATTACGGAGGCAGCTGAGATTAATGAAAGAATTTGCAGCTTTACTTGCAAACTATCATGTTCATCAATAAGGTAAGAACCAGACCCATAATAAACCTAAATATACTTGATTGAATTAAATTAATTGAAACAGTGTAGTGTAGTGTAGTATGAGTAATAGAATATGTAAAAGAAACTGTCATGTCTTTTTCGGGGTTTTGTTTCATGTTCATTGTTTTCTTGTCTCTTATTTTGTCATAGTTCCTGTCTAGTCATGTGATTCCCTTGATCCTTATGTATTCCTTCCTATTGTGTGTGTGTGTAATGTTCTGATTGGTTGCTTTAATCATGTGCCTTGTTTCCCATTGGTTGGTTTGTGTCTTGTTGACTCTCTTTGTTTGGTATTTATAACCCTCATGTTGCTATCGTCTCTCGTCGAGTATTACCTCTGTAACCTCTGTAGGCGAGTTCTTGCTTTTGTTTACGCCAAGTCTGTTCATCCCATGCCATGCCAAGTCAAGTCTTATTTCAAGTCAATTCTTTGTTTGGTCACTTTTGAGATTTAAATAAAGCTGCACTTAGGTTCTTTTCAACTCACCTCCAGTGCACTCATTACAAGGGGGTGCATTTGAACGAGAATGTTATCATTGATTTTCATTATTTATTTTTTTTAATTTAGAAATTTAGACCGTGTAGAAATAGTGTCATCCACATAAAACAAGAAGTAAAAATACAGAAAATAAAAATAAATTAATAGGGCAGACAATCATTTGAAGACAGATTTGTGATTCATCTGAGTCTAGCATAAGTTGTAATGTTGCACATTTTACTAGGTTGCTTGCAGCACTGAAAAGAAGAATTTTTTTTTTTTAATGCTGGTAGGAAAACTTACATCACCATCTACTGTCGGAAATGTGAAATTGATCCCATCTGAAGAGTAGAGGGGATACAACATATGCTTTTTGGGAATAACAAGTAAATGACCAGAAGGGGAGGAAATTAAACTAGTTACTACTTCAGTAACTAATTATTCACCTAGATCTAATAGTTTACTATATTTTGTTGTCTCTCTAAACAGCATTAAATGACAGATAGACAGACCTGTATTTTTTTTTTTTATGTGAAAATTACTCCAAATTATGGCCTATATACCAGGAATACACATTTAATATAAGCTAGATTTTTTACATACTGGAAGACTTCTGAACCCTAATCAGCTCTCTCTCAAAACCAGCCCATGCTGCTTATCACTCACTCTAATAGGGTGCAACCAAAGCTGGTGAGAAAGAAACTCCTCTGAGTGCTTTTCAGAGGGGTTTACTTCAACAGAAAACAAACTCAGCTGATGCAGCCAAAAGCAGAAGTCATAAGATGGAATTCATATTACCACTGCTCACATGATGTACGACATACGACATATTAGCTCTCTCCCATCCATGGAGCTCCTCTAAGAATGAGCCTCTTATCTCGTCTGTGGTATTTTTAGGTTGTGTGAAAGGTTACTACCGAACAGAGCGACAGAGAGGAAATTAGGACACAAGAACCAAAGACAGATGATTTCCTTAAACACTCTCTTTTGCTCTATTATCTGTGACAAGATGGTTCAGTCGGTGTTCGTTGGGTCCCCCATGCATCATTCGCCCATCATGACGCAATAAGAAAAAAATAGACTACTTGTGTAATGTGGGGGAGGGGACTTTAAAAGTGTGCATAGAAAAAAAAGAAATGTGTAGAATATGACAGTGACACATGAGAGTTTTGCCATGAACTACATTTATTTTCTTTGAAATAAACAGAGAGAGTGGATTATACAAAGACTACAATATGTAAATCAAAGAAAAATGGAATTCAAGGCATTAATGTTTGCCTACAGAACCACCTCTGGCTCTGTACCCCTTTACCTAAATTCATTACTTCAGACTTATATGCCCTCTAGAAGCTTGCACTCTTCAAGTGAATGACACATTATTGTACCATCCCAAAGAGGCACAAAATCACTTTCACTGACTTTTTAATTAACTGTTCCTATCTGGTGGAATGACCTGCCTAAATCAATCCGAGCAGCTGAATCCTTACCCATCTTCAAGAAACGGCTAAAAACACATCTCTTCCATCTTTATTTGACCCTCTAACTCTAGCACTCTCTATTCTAATTGTATTTTATCTAATCTTTTTATTTAAAAACACACACACACACATTTTACTATATCAATTGCATATTTATTCTCTAACTGCTAGCTTTTCTTGTAAAACTAACACTAGGTTTCTTTTTTCTATATTCTATATGCTTGTTTTCTTAAAAAAAAAAAAAAACCTTCCTACATGTACTGCATTAGGCTAACAAAGACTTGTAATAGCACTTGCATGTTGTTGCTCTTTTGTTGGTTTTGATTGCTTCTATAATGTCCTCATTTGTAAGTCGCTTTGGATAAAAGTGTCTGCAAAATGCCTAAATAAATAAGTAAATAAATTATTTCTCTATTGAATAGATTTGTTGCCTATGCAAAACTATGATGATGATAAGATCATTGCGAGGGTGTTGCTAAGCTATTCTTAGTGACATTGCTAGGCGGTCGCTAATATTCTGGGTGGTTCCTTACTGGCTCAAATGAAAAGAGCCCAAGCCCAAATCTTAAAATGTGCAATGGGGATTCTTTCCTTTAAAAAACACTACTAAGTATTTAATCAATAAGGTTGCAGCATTACTTTATTCTAGATGCATGTACAACCTTTTAGTCGCTCTCAGAAAATCTCATCTATTATTCATTAAAAGCACTAAGCTGTCCAACATAATGACTGAAAAATATATTTTAAACAAGATATTACTTTTTCTCATCAAATGAGTCTGCAGAATTTGCCATGATACTGTGGCTTTTTCAAAAGATCTTTGAATGGTGCATGGATGGTACATCGGCATGTGAAACCAGAAATGTCTTTAATATATAAGATGTGAGACGCTTTAGACATAGTCTATGCAAGGATGTAAACTCCTTGTCATAGTCTATGCAATTCGTGGAATTACATTCCTGCACTGCTGGGGCATTATAGAGAACATGAACACAAATTGTATTTTTCTTACATTTTTTTTCAGGTCAGCTGTAAAGGTAGAGCAACAGATTGAAGCAAGTTACTTAAACCGGTCATGAAATAGAAAATCAAAATGTTCTTGATATTTGCACATATAAATGGTTGGTTTACAATAAAAACACACTGCAAGTTTCATAATTCAAAACTAACTCCCCAGTTTAAAATATGAATTTTTATTTTCTACCCTTCTGAAATGCTCGGATGTGTTATATGTAAAAAAGGAAGAGTGTTCTAAACAACTCAAGTCTGTCCATTAGTCAGAAGAGCCATGGTGCTGTTGGATAAAGATGTCGAATAAAAATGTTTACGTTAGTCCATCAGTGTATGTAAATAAACTGTACTTCCAAAAACTTTGCACAGCATTCATAAAGTATTTTTTTATTTATGTATTTATTTTTTAATGACGCGCCTGAGCAACTGAATTTTTTTGTTTTGTTTGTTCTTCCCATTTCACAACAGACTGCTTAGTGAATTATTGGTCACATTTTAGTTTAGGGACCAATGTTCACTATTAACTAACAATTAACTATGACTTTTGGTTCAACAAATAACTAACAATTAACTGTCAGGGCTCTGCCCTGGCAGCTTTGTCTGTGTTGTCTATGTTTAA
Organism: Ptychobarbus kaznakovi; assembly: GCA_027422405.1. Taxonomy (NCBI): domain Eukaryota; kingdom Metazoa; phylum Chordata; class Actinopteri; order Cypriniformes; family Cyprinidae; genus Ptychobarbus; species Ptychobarbus kaznakovi. The sequence goes on along the minus strand of CM049797.1, from coordinate 4,015,169 downwards.
TGTTTCTTTGCTTGTCTTGTGACTGAGGACATGGTTGTGTCTTTTGTTTGTGTTGGCCATGTGCCCCCTTTGTCCTGCCTCCTTGTTTCCAATTACCCCGACCCCTTGTTTAGTCCTAGTCTAGTCCTCGTTTAACTGATTGTGTCCACCTGATCCTCATGTGCTCTGCTCCTTTTATATGGTGCTTCTTTTCCCTCTTGTCTTTGTTGGTTCGTTTGTGTACATTGAATGTGTTTGCGCCTAGCTATTATAATTAGTCTAGTTAGAGCTTTCTATTCAGCCCTTTTGCATCCTATCTAGTTTTCTTGTTATATTTTAGTTTTTATTTGTTCTTGTGTTTAGTCTATAGTCCAGTTCCAGGCTTGGTTTTGTTCTTAATTTTTTGTTTAGTTCTAGCCATTTATTCCTAGCTTATTCCTTTTGTTATCCCTTAGGTTTCATAAGTTCCAGTTTATAATTTCTAGTATTTATTTTATTAGTTTTGTTTTTACTTTTCTGTTTTATTTCTTGTTTTCCCCTAGTCATCGTTTGCAAGTTTTTACTTTTTATTGGGGTCTATCTCTTGTCCATCCTGTTGTCTTGTCTTTGTGTTTGTTTGTCGTGTTGGTTCCTGCTCTGTTCCATGAGTCCTCCCTGGTTGCTGATTCTCTTGACCTGACTGAATTTTGGGACTTCAAGTGTTACCATCCCCAGGGCCAATCTTGAGGCTCCTTGAGCTGCTACCTTGTCCCCGTTTGCCTCAGAGTTTGGAGATATCCCCCTTCTCCGACCAGCCTGTTCTCCGGTTGTGTGCTCTGCCCTATTGTGTGGACTGTCTGCCCGCCTCGTCCTTTTGTGTACCCATTGTTTTTAATAAATTATATTCCCCCTGTTCATTCTGCATCTGGGTCCTCCCTTGACAAACCCTGACATAAACTGCCTTGTCTGTAAGGTAGTTGTTAAGTTTAGGTATGGGGAAGGATTAAGGGATCTAAAATATGCTAATATAGAATAAGGCATTAATATGTGCTATATATACTGAAAAAAATGATAAATGCAAAACATTTGTTTTTGCCCCCATTTTTCATGAGCTGAACTCAAATATCTAAGACTTTTTCAATGTACACAAAAGGCCTATTTCTCTCAAATATTGTTCACAAATCTGTCTAAATCTGTGTTAGTGAGCACTTCTCATTTGCCGAGATAATCCATCCACCTCACAGGTGTGGCATATCAAGATGCTGATTAGACAGAATGATTATTGCACAGGTGTGCCTTAGGCTGGCCACAATAAAAGGCCACTCTAAATTGTGCAGTTTTATCACACAGCACAATGCCACAGATGTCGCAAATTTTGAGGGAGCGTGCAATTGGCATGCTGACTGAAGGAATGTCCACCAGAGCTGTTGCCTGTGAATTGAATGTTAATTTCTCTACCATAAGCTGTCTCCAAAGGCGTTTCAGAGAATTTGGCACTACATTTAACCGGCCTCACAACCGCAGACCACGTGTAACCACCTCAGCCCAGGACCACCACATCCAGCATCTTCACCTCAAAAAAGTCACCCGAACAGCTGCTGCAACAATCGGTTTGCATAACCAAATTATTTCTGCACAAACTGTCAGAAACCGTCTCAGGGAAGCTCATCTGCATGCTCATCGTCCTCATCGGGGTTTCAACCTTACTGCAGTTCGTCATCGTAACTGACTTGAGTGGGGAAATGCTCACATTCGATGGCGTCTGGCACTTTGGAGAGGCATTCTCTTCACGGATGAATCCCGGTTTTCACTGTACAGGGCAGATGGCAGATAGCGTGTATGGCAACGTTTGGGTGAGCGGTTTGGTGATGTCAACGTTGTGGATCGAGTGGCCCATGGTGGTGGTGGGGTTATGGTATGGGCAGGTGTATGTTATGGAAAATGAACACAGGTGCATTTTATTGATGGCAGTTTGAATGCACAGAGATACAGTGACGAGATCCTGAGGCCCATTGTTGTGCCATTCATCCACGACCATCACCTCATCTTTCAGCATGATAATGCATGGCCCCATGTTGCAAGGATCTGTACACAATTCCTGTAAGCTGAAAACATTCTAGTTCTTGCATGGCCAGCATAATCACCGGACATGTCACCCATTGAGCATGTTTGGGATGCTCTGGTTCGGTGTATACAACAGCATGTTCCAGTTCCTGCCAATATCCAGCAACTTCCCACAGCCATTGAAGAGGAGTGGACCAACATTCCACAGGCCACAATCAACAACCTTCTCAACTCTATTCGAAAGAGATGTGTTTCACTGTGTGAGGCAAATGGTGGTCGCACCAGATACTGACTGGTTTTCGGATCAATTTTCGGATTTTCAATTACCACACTGAAACAGACTGTTGCAATTGTTTTGGTTTCATTGTTTCAATTTCATCTGACTCAGACTCAAACATACTGTATATGGCTCTGTCACAGTGCTTACCATCTCGAGTATCAAAACACATGAAATGATGCAAAGGAGGGTGTGTATGGAGATCAAGTTAGTCAGCCACAGCAGTAAACATTTGCTTCAATTTTTGCAAGAGGTGATTGACGTGACGCTCCTTAAAACTGATTGTTTTTTACAGAGAGTGCAATTATTTGACAAATAATGGACTTTTTTATGCAAAACAAAATGCAGTAATCCTTATAAACTATCCTTGAAAAATAGAGTTTAAAAATCTGTTACTGTATTTCATACAGGCATGTACAAAGAGACAGCTTGCTAACATTAACCAATCATTTACATCTGTATATTTGCGTGATAGCCTTTCTTGCTTAAGACTCTGAGAGCAATAGGTCTGGTGTTGAGCAGTGATCCCCTGCTGCAAATGTCAACTACAGCAAGTGTGTAGAATGAGTGTCATGCCAGAGGTATTTAAATAGGTCATGTTGGTCATGAATGATTTAACTCCACACATCAAAACATAGAGCAAAGAAGAGAGAATTTAAGGACAAAGAGACATTGCTTGCACCAACACAAGCAGCTTTAAAATATCAAGCAAGGCTAATGACCAGCAGATCTGTGGCTCAATGAGATGTACGAGGGGAATGATTTAGTGCATGCCGTTGAGAAGTCGACACAACAGCACATAAACAACTGCACTATCGATTTCATCTTATTTCTGTAGACCAGGCCACTGCCATCACGTCTAATCCATGTTGCATCTTATTCTGGCCAAGAACCACCCAGAATAAGAGACTGTCTGACTAATATATAAAACAACAAACCATAGTTCACGTGGTTTACAGTTAGAGGTTGGAATCTGAGAGAAGTGCAGAGTTGCCTGTCCTTGAAATTGATTGAACGATACAAAATGCACTGCATTTTAGCTTGCATATTTTGTTCAAGAGCATTATCTACTCAAGTCCACATGTCATACTAACAAGAACTTATGACCGTAGTAGGCTTACAGTGTTTTATGGAAATGCACCCCTGGATGGTAGCACTCCTTAGATTTATGCAAATTGACTTAAGTGGGCATCCTTGACTGAAGGAACCACCAGATGCCCACTCTATGCAGAACGATCCAGATTTTTAAGGCCTTTACAAGCTGCTTGCGTAGCTCTGGTAAGAATGTTGCACCGGATTAGCATGAACCATTCATTAAGCAAAGAGCATTAAGGTTCCTCTGGATTGACCTAACTGAGTTTAGTTTTAGACCTGACTGAGGCCTTGACTTATTTCAGGTGTTGTTTAATTTTGATTTTAGATAAACATGCAAGTCTCTCCTCACAAATCAACGGTTTCTTGTTTTTCACTGCTATTTATCTTAGGTGTTGAGGACTTGAGCCTACGATTAGTATGATTAAAGTACCATTCAAATGAGATACTCTAAGACTTTTGCTCAAGTAGTAGGCCTATTTGAAATGGTGACTTGTAACGTATAATGGAATAATTTTCAATGTAAGCTATCTGTACTTTTACTCAAGTATGGTTTTCAGGTACTCTTTAGACCTCTGCCAACAATTTGTATTGATTTCCTCATCTTCACAGTCAAAAATTAGTGGACACAGCGACCTGACTGTGTGTATGTCATCACTAGCAATCTAGGGGCAACAAAACCTTAAGGGAAGATGAGATACATAAAGCTTGAGCAGGCATTAGCTTATCATTGGATACCTTGTGATCCATGTCTTCTCCAGTTCATGTGGCCCCTCAGGCACCATAGAGGTTGGAGATCGGGCCATTCCTTTTTAAAGAAAGCAATCTGGGAGCAAATAATTGTTTAACTTCATGCGCTCTCAAATATGCATAGTCACAAGCAACCCAGCTGAGTCAGGGTGAAACAAAGACAAGATAACCAGGACTCTGGAAAAAACATTCTGACAAAACTGTCCTTCTCTTTTGCTATAAAGACACTCGCTAACAATGTAGAACATCAAACTTCGTCTGCCAGTACAGGCTTCAGAGATTGTCGCTCCGTTCAGAGGTCCAATTCTCGCTATTAACAAAGCATTAACTATGCTAAGGTCCCTATACTAAAGTGTTACCTTCACTCCTATATTTTATATAGCTTCAGCTACTGAAGTGATTGACCTGAAAAGGAAACATTGCCTTTTACAATCAATAAATATGTTGGTGAAATAATGTCAGCTAAATCTCATAAAAACCTAGCTGGAATATTCTCTAAACCATAAGCCTTCAGCACTACCTTTAAAATTGTATCTCAACTACAGAAGCTAAACTATATAGAACTCTAAACAAAAGTAATACCTCACAACAACTATTTCATAGTTACCACTACTATGAGGAAGTTTTCTTATTTTAAGTGATTAGCAATGGATGAAAGAAACTATAATTTGTCATTTTGTCATTATCATATTCCATTACCCTGTCTATAAATATGCCTAATAATTTAATGAACCAGCTTTATATTTATCTTAAGCATCCTCCACAGTAATTTAGGATCGATTTTAGCTGAAAGGATTACAAATGTATGTTTTCAGACGTTGGTTCCCTTTCCTTTCATTGAGTCATACCATTCATAGTGTCAACCTCAGATGACGCATTCTCAAATCATTTAAGTACCGTCTGATGAAAATGTCAAAAGCTTTCTCAAAATAGCAATCTCCAATTTAATTAGCTGTATTTGTGCAATTTCCATGAGTGCACAGGCCTTTGTCAGTCCACCAGGAAACAGGTTATTCCACACAGTAAGTATCCAAGGTTAATGTTGAAACCTTTAAAAGACGTTTCTAAAAGTATTTTTTTAAGAACCTTGAATCAAGTAAACTAAATAGACTAATCTCAGAAACTTGTCAAAAATATGTCATTCCAAATTCAAAAGCAAGAAAAAAAAATTATATTGAAGAAAATTATGCCTATTTTAAGGACCATTAATATTGTCTGCTTTGCAATATTTTTCAGTGCTTTGTAACTCACAGGGGCTCTGTGGTTGCACTGCAGGCAATACTCTAATTATTGTTTGATGAAGATTTGTGTTAAACAAAAAATACAATATTAAGTTGCAGAATATTAAGTGGAGAACATAAACCGCTTAGAAGTACGGATTGTCACGTTTACTGAATACATTTTGTGTGTGTGTGTGTGTGTGTGGTGTCTGTAATTGCATACAAATTGCACCAAGCCAAACAGAGTTTAAAAGGTTGTGTTGATGGGTTTATTGAACATTTTTACATGTTTTCTGCTGAGTTCAGCAAGTGTCACACAACAAAATTAAGATAACTTTTCTCAAACAATAATGACAGACAATTAAAACTGAAGCAATATGCTGATGTTGGCAGTATGCTTCTGTGCAAACTCAAGGAGCGATTTTGGGGATACTAGAGGCTAAAGACTGTCACAAAAGTGATGGAACCACTCTGATATGTGTCTGGATTATATTGACAGACAATATGATCATCAGCTATTTGCGTGTTTGACTAACATGACCTGCCAAAAGCTTCAAATATAATAAGTATTTCCTTCATATTCAAAACAAAAGTGAAGATATTATGAAGATAATATAAGATATGAAGATATACAAAAATAGTAGGGTTTTTTCCCTATTTATTTTCTTTTCTTTTTTATATTTGCTATGGAATTGCATTCATAAAGTTCAGAATTTAAGTGTCATCCACATCAAACAGACACTATTTTGATACATTTTTAGTAATGCTGACAGATTAGGAGGGAACTATTTGCAACAAGCAGCTACAAAAAAATAAATAATCTTGATTAAATACTTGAACAAACTGAAAATCATTTTCTTACTGTTTTAAAGGATTTGGTCACCATGAATCGATCATAGAATAATGTTGGTGAAAATTAATGCTGGGATGATTGATAAATCAATGGGACACTGAAGATAATTGGCTGCTGTCCTGGTGGGTCTGTGCTCACAGAATGATGGAAATCAGTGGGAGAGACGTGTCTTTACAGCAGCATCAGCACAGCATTAGAAAGAGCAGATTAAAGGCGTAACTGAATGGGACAGGGGGCAAACACCTCAAGGCAGGCACATGGAGAGGGACGTGCCTTGCACTCCAAAACATGCCAGATCACTTGAAACTCACAAAAAAGGGAATGAGGTAAGATACAGAGACAATAAACACATATATACTTCAATCATGACTCTCTGAATAGTTTTAGCATGTTAACGGATAAAGCAGTGTTAATGTATTTGGTCTTTATCTGTCTAGATTTAGATTTAGATTGGACTAGATCTGCTACGTACACTGCTACTGCTTAAGTATGGTGACTTGCTGTCAATCAATACAAAGACACATTTCTGTGAACATGTACATGTTAGTAGATTAAAAGCAGTGGTATTTTAAAGCGGTCATCGGATGCGAAAAGTACTTTTACATGTTGTTTGAACATAAATGTGTGTCGACAGTGTGTGTACACAACCACCCTATAATGAGAAAAATACACCCAGTGTTTTTTTTTTCAATATACTAAAATCATCACCCCTTTCTTAAATCAAGCAGTTCTCACCTTCTTGTCTGCCTGACAAGAAGGCATTTTTTAGATGCCAGAGCAGATGTAGATGAGAATGACTCCTAAGTGATTTAAGTGTTTTGTTGTTTGATTTAATAATGACCATAGCAGTCATTGTTTACTCCTGACATCTGAGCCGCTGAAGATGCAGGATTATGTTTGTTTGTGGAGTGAATGTACCCCCGATCTACCTAAATGCATCTATGTTCATGTGAATCATTCGTAATCCAGCTTCACATGCAGAAGAAGTGAGTGTACGTTTTTTTTATTAATCTTAGCAAATCGCCTTGCCTAATAACGTGCTATTTAGCAAGTTCCACGATGGATACGACTAAAGTTTACTGTCTTTCAGGGAGTGGCTCAGAAGAGAGGGGCGGGGTGAGCAGAGCTCATTTACATTTAAAGTAGCATGCAAGGAATCAGCTAGCTCTGAAAAGAGGTGTTTTTGGCAAGGTAAAATGGTGTTGTTTTACACTACCATTGAGAATTTTTGACCAAAGTGTGTTGCAGACTTTTCATTAAGACCCTAAAGAATCATATCAACTTGCGAAAAATGGGCATCCGATGACCCCTTTAAAGGTATCATATTAATCAATAATCATATTGGTTAACTTCTAATTATGCTCAATTATTTTACAAAAGTAGCAAAACCTACACAAGCTTAATCAGAGCTTAACTGAAGCTCTGTTCCATGTGTTCTAGAACACATATCCAATACACATATCCTACATTGTTGATTTTTTTCTTCATGCTCTATTTTCGTATGTCAAAAGAATAACGTCAACACTTGGTATTTAATTGTGATATGGTGTAACAATAATATATATGGCAAGAGCATTTTTTATTCTTTCCCTCCCTATTGGTTTCTTTTTTCTTTGTATTCCACAGTAACAGTATGAAAAAAGAGAACATAACCAACACATTTGTTGTCTTCTCCTGATTTAATTTACAATATATCCCATGAATAATGCACTGAAATACACGTAGAATCTTGTTTTCCCTCACCAAATCCTCATGTCTCCTTCCAGATTTGTTTTCAAATGGATACTTTAAAATGTAATTATGTATGTCACATGATATATATCACTATAGTAATATTTAACATGTCTGTAATACTGCTGTAGAAATTGAGGTTTTCGGCTTATTCACGGTCTCTTAAAAGTAATTTGCTAATGCTTTTACAATGTGACCAGTTTTTGAAAATGCGTATTATTGTGTTTCAAAAGAAGAACCTTTGTCTGATTGTTTACCCTTATAGAAGCTACTATGATAATTCAAGCAAAGCGTCAAAGGGTGTAGTAAAAGGGGCACAACCAACAAATAATTTGCATCACTGTGAAATATGACATGAGGTAATCGCTAAATAGTTGCGAACAATCACTTTTATCACAGATATTTTAGTAGAATCCGGCATTATGTCTCACTTTTAGCAAGCAGAGAAGATCCACCAAATAGAGCCATACAAAATTCAACAGTAAACCAAACAACCATTACCTTTTTATGGTCTTTAGAGACAATCTCTCTGATACTAGAGCCTAATATATTCATCTACTCTCAGAGAGAGAGAGGGAAGGGCACAAAAGTAAAATTAATCAAACACAGAAGGTCAGGGACACACAATACTTGATTAAGGTCACACAAGCCTTCACAAAGTCATTCGGCCCAATAAAGACGCCCGCTGCAGTCATTAACATGGCTGCCGTAGGGAAGCCTAATTTTCTTGATCCATCATGTCCAATCTCACCAACACCTGTCCTCCACAAACAAACATGGTTAGGGCTGCTAGACCTAACATTTTAATGAAATAAGGGAAGAGAAATGTTGCATATCATCGGTGGCATCATCACCAAATGACAGCTTGGTCCCTCTAACGTTTTGATGTGACCTAATTAAAATAAAATAATACAACAAAATCTACTCTAATTATTCTATCTATAAAGGCCACTTTTTCACATAAAATAAAACCTTTAGTATATACCAATGTTGGAAAACCGACAAACACATCCTAAACACATTTAGTAAAACACAATGCGCAAACAGTTGTGAAAGGTAACAATGCTGTAAACAACTATGTTATAATTTCACATTTAGGTACTGTTTCTTACAGAAACCCCTCTAGAGTAACATAGGAGGAAAAATGTTTAGCATCTCTAGCATTAAATGTATCAGTGAATTTATAAATTTAGAGGATAAGCTACAAATCGGGGGCAAAGTTTACAAACCTGTCTGTGCAGATTACAAATCTAAGAATGCAGTTGTCAAATCTGAGAGTACAGACTTTTAAATCGAGGGCTCAGCTTCAAATATGTAAGCACAAATTGTTAAAATGAGGGAACTGTTTACAAATTCATGAATACAGTTCATAAACGGAGCACCAATTGCAAAACTTTAGGCACCAGATTATGACCATTGGGGGACTCCATACTTTCTCATGATGCAGTAAATATAGTTCACAATGGGGAATTATGTGAATTATCTCTAACTGCACGTAGTCACCTACTTCTCAGTGGGGTTGTAACATGCCCTATATGTACCATGTTAAAATTAAGGAATATTCCATATTGATTCTTCCCATTGTATTTTGAATTATGCATGTTTTGCTGTGTTTTATGGCAAAAGAAAATGTATGTAAACTCAAGGGACAATGAAGGAAATAATTTCTGAATGAAAGAAAGGATTTCTGCAATTACCAACAGAAACTTATTAATTTATTTGCTTACAGCATATTGGAGATTCTCTCCATCCATCCATCCTGTTAATTTACTTACATTTTTGGTGAAATGAGTGCTATCTTGTGTAGAAACTTTCAAACCACAAGTCTTACAAATAGCCCTTTGTTAGGTTGCATCCTGTTCTCCCATAATTTCACTAAAATGGCTTTTACTCGCAACAATTTAAACTTACAATAAGATGACAGAATGCATTTAGTAGATTTTGTGCAACAGGTTTTTCAGAAAAGTTTTAATCATGTTGATAATTTAGAGACCTTAGAAATAAGCATATCAAATATGATACAGAAGGCTTTATAGGTTTAAGGTGTGGTTTATTTAGTCAACACGTTCTCACTCCCAACTCATCACATATTGACGCTTGGTCAATAGCGTCGCTTTTTGACGCTCAATGTTCCCCTTTAGCAGCATTTTTTTGACGCACAGGGGTATCCTGTTAGCATCACTTTCCGATGTGCAGGGTCCTCCAGGGTTTTCAATTATTTGTTGTTAATTTCACAGAAGTCAGCTAATTCTCAGCACATAGAGACCCTTTCACCTAGATATCACAGACTGTTCCCCGAACTAGAAAATACAAAAAACGTACAAACCAGTTTATGAGTAACAACTTAATTGATGTTCAACAAATTAAAAATATATATAACACAGAGAAAAAAATATATAAAACTTACTGAAGGCTTACTGAATATCAGGTCCCTTTCTACAAAAGCACTTTTTGTAAATTATTTGCTCAATGATAATAACCTAGATTTGCTCTGTTTGACAGAAACATGGCTAAAACCAGATTAATACATTACTTTAAATGAGTCTACCCCCCGAGATTACTGCTATAAAAATGAGCCGCGTCCAAAAGCTAAAGGGGGAGGTGTTGCTACAATTTATAGCAACATTCTCAGTATTTTTTTCAGAGGGCAGGCTTTAAGTATAACTCGTTTGAAGTTATGGTGCTGCGTATAACATTATCTAGACTATAGAAACACGTGTTAGTGATAAATCCCCTGTGAAGTTTGTACTGGCTACTGTATACAGGCCACCAGGGCACCATACAGACTTTATTAAATAATTTGCTGATGTTCTATCTGAGTTAGTACTGGCTGCAGATATAGTCTTAATTGTTGGCGATTTTAATATCCATATCGATAATGATAAAGATGCATTAGGATCAGCATTCATAGACATTCTGAACTCTATTGGGGTTAGACAACACGTTTCAGGATCTACTCATTGTCGAAATCATACTCTAGATTTAATACTGTTACGTGGAATTTATGTTATTGGTGTTGAAATTCTACAGCAAAGCGATGATACATCAGATCATTATCTAGTCTTGTGTAAACTTTATATAACTGTAAATTCTACTCCTTGTTACAAGTATGGTAGAACCATCACTTCTACCACAAAAGACTGCTTTGTAAATAATCTTCCTGATTTATCTCAATTCCTCAGCACATTGAACAGCGCAGAAAAATGTGATGATGTAACAGAGACTATGGATTCTCTCTTTTCTAGCACTTTAGATACAGTTGCTCCTTTACGCTTAAGGAAGATTAAGGAAAAGAGTCCAACACCGTGGTATAATGAGCACACTCGCACATTTACATTTACATTTAGTCATTTTGCAGAAGCTTTCATCCAAAGTGACTTACAATCGGGGAATACATAAAGAGATTACTCTTGAAGAGGCAAACAGACAGAGGAAGTGCCCATAACGCCAAGTCTTAGGCATTGTTCAACTAAGTACAAGCTAGCAACGGAAGGAGAGAAAGATAAAGATGAAGATTTAGAAAAACTAAATATTTTTTTATGATGAAGTCAAGTAGTGTTGAAAGAGATGAGTTTTCAGTTGTTGCTTGAAGATTGACAGGGAATCCAGCATTCTGGATGGGGGTGGGAAGATCATTCCACCAGCCAGGAATGGTGAACGAGAATGTTCTGGAGAGTGATTTTGAGCCTCTCTGTGATGGTACCACGAGGCGTCTCTCAATAGCAGATCTCAGACTTCTGGAGGGGATGTAGATTCGTAATAGTGAGTGGAAGTAGGCGGGTGCTGAGCCGGTGGTTGTTCTATATGCAAGCATCAGTGTCTTGAACTGGATGCAAGCTGCAACTGGTAGCCAGTGCAAGGAGACAAAGAGAGGTATAACGTGGGCTCTTTTGGGCTCGTTGAAGACCAGTCGGGCCGCTGCATTTTGAATCATTTGTAGAGGTTTGATTGTGTTTGATGGAAGTCCAGCCAGAAGAGCATTGCAGTAGTCCAACCTGGAAATGACAAGGGCCTGGACAAGAAGTTGTGCAGCATGCTCTGTCAGAAAGGGCCCGATCTTTCTGATGTTCTGAAGTGCAAATCTGCAAGATTGAGCAGTCTTTGCAATGTGCTCTTTGAAGGTCATCTGGTCATCAAAGATTACACCAAGATTAGGTGATGTTCTTTCATCCATGCCGAGATGTCACACCCTAAAGAGAACAGCCTGGAAAATGGAACGCAGCTGGAGGAAAACAAAACTAGAGGTATTTCGTATAGCTTGGGGGGAAAGTACCCTATCCTACAGAAAAACATTAACAACTGCTAGATCTGATTACTTTTTGTCTCTTCTGGAAGAAAACAAACATAACTCCCGGTATTTATTCAATACGGCCACTAAATTAATGAAAAATAAAGCATCAACAGGTGTTGGCATTTCCCAAGAGCACAGCAGTAATGACTTTATTAACTACTTTACTTCCAAGCTCGATACTATCAGAGATAAAATTGTAACCATGCAGCCGTCAGCTACAGTAATTTATCAGTGCACTATAGATCCACTGAGGAACAATTCCACTCATTATCTACTATAGGAGAGGAAGAATTGTATAAACTTGTTAAATCAGCTAAACCAACCACATGCATGTTAGACCCTATTCCATCTAAATTACTAAAAGAGCTACTTCCAGAAGTCATAGATCCTCTTTTGGCTATCATTAACTCATCATTGTCATTAGGAGATGTCCCCAAAACCTTCAAATTGGCTTTTATTAAGCCTCTCATTAAAAAAACACAACTTGACCCCAAAGATCTAGTTAATTACAGACTGATCTCAAATCTCCCCTTTCTGTCAAAGATACTAGAAAATTTAGTATCCTCACAATTATATTCCTTCTTAGAGAAAAATGGAATCTGTGAGGAATTCCAGTCATGATTTAGACCGTATCATAGTACTGAGACTGCTCACATTAGAGTTACAAATGACCTGCTTCTATCATCTGATTGTGGTTGTATCTCTTTATTATTTCTACTGGATCTTAGCGCTGCGTTCGACACTATAGACCACAACATTCTTTTAAATAGACTAGAAGATTTTGTTGGCATTAGTGCCTTAGCATTAGAACTGCGGGAAACAATTATTTTTATTGTCGACTAATCTATTGATAATTTTTTTGATTAGTCGATTAATCGATCAATTCTTTTTCAATTAATCTATTTATTATTTTCTCATCGGTTGATTAATTATTTAGTTAAACTATCAATAAATAATAACAGTAAATTCTGCTATTAATCTTTTATTTTATTCAAACCTTTTCTCATAATTCGTACTTTACGAAAAATAAACAACAACAAAGGAAAGAAACAAACAAACAAAATAACAATTAATAAATAAAGATAATAACAAGAAAAGAGAGAAAAATAAATAACAAAAATAAATAATTAATAAAAAAGAAAAGAAAAGAAAAGAAACAATAAATACAAAATAAGAAAAGAGAGAAAAAGAAAAATATTAACAATAAATAACAAATAAGAAAAGAGAGAAAGATAAATATTAACAATAAATAAAAAATAAGAAAAGAAAGAAAGAAAGAAAGAAAGAGAATACAGGGCAGTGATACAATACAATCAATAGAAATGCAGATTGTGGTGAACTCACAGTTCTGTTTGGGACTGACAGCAGTTGCTTACAGGTGAGAGACTTGAAAGGTTTTATTTATTCAGCAGATTAAAACATCTGCTGAATACATATCTGTATATGAATGAACAACTGAAGTCACAACCGCATTCAGGACATGAGAGCGACAGAATAAAAAATGGCGTCATAACACCGGGAAGTTTTATCACAGCTGACAGCCCGTTTTTAAATAAATGAGCCCATCGAGGCTTGTCCTATCCTTCACACAGTTAAACTAACAATGACTTTAAATGCTTTGTTTGCGAGTACAGAGAGCACGTTTGGTGTGCACGTCTCAGAGCTTGCGCGATCTCTCTCTCTCTCTCTCTCTCTCTCTCTCTCTTCTCTCTCTCTCTCTCCTTCTCTCTCTCTCACACACTCTCACACATACACACACTCACACACACACACACACAGCACTGACGGCAGCTCTAAGATGAACGCGAATCATTTCTCCTTCTCCGTCTCTGTGAGTGCATTAAACCCGCCATGATTATATAGGAAACGTGTCCCGTGCTGTTCCGTTCATTCAGCGCAGCTTTGATGTGATGTGTGGATGTGAATCCTGACAATGTAAAGACGTCAGTCCGCTATATATATATAAACATGCGGTTCTGACGGTTTGTATAATAATAGAATGCTCTATGAAGTGAAGTGATGTTGCCATACTAGCCTTTACCTTTTGCTCTAGAGTCTTGTTTGTGTTAAACATGGCAGAAAAACAGTCTTAAATAGGGATTACTGCAGGCTCGCGCAATGGGCATGGCTAAAGGTGTGACGCGTTGACGCACTAAATGCTAATTGATGTATTTTTATAGTCGACGTAATCGATTACGTCGACGAATCGCTGCAGCCTTACTTAGTGTGGCAGGATAAGTGATTTTGCCTGTCGATTGGTCCTTGTTAAGTGGGGCTTTGATACACCAATGAGGTGGAAGCGGCCGTAATATTTAAGGACCCTTATTTTGACGGGTGTACGGGTCCTCATAAGTCTGGGTTCTTCCCTTCCTGGCATTGTTCGTTTCGGTCTCGGTCCATTTAAGGTATGTTGACACTCTCTCTCTGGCGGTGTAATGACGGGGATGGGTTTAGTAATATGCTCCATTTACAGTTCACTTAGAGCGGACCTGGTGGTGATGGCATTGTAGTAGGTTTGTGGCGGAGGTTGCTTTCAGGTACGTAGATATTTACATTTAAAGCTTGATCGCTTGCGTTTGGGGTATTTATTATGTCCCGTTCAGCAGTAACCACACGTGAGCGGGTGCGTGTGAATGCTGGCCGGTAAACAGAGCCGCAGCACCCGTTGTGAGTAACCATACAGCTTTGCGTTTGGTCGTTGTTCTACCTGAACCGTGAGTATGCCTTTCCCTCGTTCACCTTTGGGGTTCAGGGCATTTGGTTTGACTTGTCTTTTCGTTGAAGGTGAATGGGGAATGGATCATCACTATCTCTAAGCCCTAGCTGAAGACGCTACATGTGACGCCGCTGCTGTTTTGCTTCCCGGCAACATTTTCTTTGTTTAATTCGTTATTTGTATTTGTGTATTGTGCTGCTGGTTGAAAGCCGTTTGGTTATATGGCGGGTCGCTTGGACTGCTAGTTCTCTAGCATTGCGTCCGCCAGGCTGCCTACCAGTTTTATTTTGTTTTGAGGTGCTAGTACAGTTTAGTTTATTTTTGTTTGTGCCGGGTTGTTTTTAATATCTTTTTCTTGTATATGTTGGTTTCTTTTGTTAACAGTGAGTTTATTTTGGGCTACTTTGGTTTTGTGTATTTGTGGGTATTTCCCATGTAATGTTCGTTGTTTGTTTCCCACTTCATTCCCGGTCCCGTTATCCTGGTGCCACTGGGCGCTGATTGTCTGCCTGTGCTGTTAGGGGGCTAGAGTGTTATAGCCGCCATAACCTGGTGGCTGTAAATTTTACTTGGTTTTCTTACTTTACTTATTTAGTGTAATTTCCTTTCGTTAATGTGTGTCTCTTTCTTCTCCCTCCAGGAGCCATTGAGGACGTGGTGTGGAACGGGGGAGGCTAGCTGCTCCATTCGAGTTGTGTGCTACACCGTGTGCTGTGTGTGCTTCACTGAGTGCTGATAAAACTTCCTTATGGTGTGGGCGCGTGGTGTCTGATTTGATGTGATTTGAGGTGGGTTTGGACGACCTCTGGAGTTGCAGCCGGCCTGCCCTGTTCCCGCTAAGCCTGGCTCGGAGAAGTGTGTCGGATGTGTTGAGGTCTTGAGAGCGGAGAATTTTTTGGTGTGAAAGTTTTTTAATAAAGTGTATTTTGTGGTGTGCGTACGTCCAAAGTTCGGCCTAATGGCAATACTTACCTGATTGTCCTTATCGGGGTTATTTGATTTGGCGCTCCAAAGGGCGCATAGTGGGGGGATTAAAAGGGTTTGTTGGATTTCATTCCAATAATGAGTTATGAACATGTTGGCATAGTTGGCATAGGCCGGTAAGGGTTATGGTAAGGTTTAGGATATAGGGGGGTGAGACGTGGGGTATTTGGTGTTGTAATGTAATATTGGATGTTTTTTTTCTTTTCAGGAAGAAAAAGGGGCAGGCATGCGTCCCGACCTTTTGGGCAAGTTGTATTTCCCTATCGGTCGGCCCTTTAATTGGTGGGTGAGGGTAGTATGGTGGGGATGTGAGTGCTTGAGTTGGGATATGAGAGGACATGTTGGAAGCGGTAGCAGGTGCTTAACGTCGGGTGATGGGGGAAGGGGTGAGTAAGGGGTCCTGATCTCTGTACCGGGAAGGGGTTGCCTTGCAGCAATGCCTGGCCTCCCTAGTTTGTCCGGGCGGAAGGTTGGGGGGTGGGGGGGGAAGTGGTATTAATGTGGAATTTTGTGTGGGGATGTGAATGATAGCACGGGTGTTGAACGGGTGGTGGAGGAGGAAGGGATGGAGGCGGAGGGTGGGGGGGTTTGCGTGTTAAAGCGGATAAAGCATTTTTTTTCTTGACCTTTGGAGGTGGTGCGGCGGAGAAGAGATGGCACCGTCCCCGTCCCAAGTGAAGGGGTGGGATCCGGGAGGGTTATTGCGGTTTTTGGTGAGTTGTTGTGGGTGCCATAGGATCATATGTAGCATTTTTCAAGAAGGAGGCTTGCAGAGGGGGTCTGGAGAAAGCATCTCCCTTGTAGAGACTCTCCTGTGGGGTTAAACAACAATAAATGCTATCCCTAATTGGGATGGGGTTTGTGTTGCGCGAGAGTGATTGGAGGGGTGGTACGGGAAGCGCCCGCCTCCGGGAAAGAAGCAATTAGTTCGCCGCCAGCCGCCTCTACCCTTAGGTGGGGTCCGGGGGTGCGAGTTAGGGGGTGGGGTGGGATTGAAGGGTGGGAAGGGGTGTGGGTCAGGGGAAATGGTTAGGTATGGGTTGTGGTGTGGGATGTGCATTGGATGGAGTCGGAGGTTGAGGTGATGCGGGTGAGGGTATGTTAAAATGCACCAGTTGTTAATTACTCAGAGGTGTTGCAGGTATGCGTTTTCCTCCGAATGGGGGTCAGACCTTGTTGTTGGGTTACTCTGTCGTCGGTGTCAACAACCGGGCCATTTTGCCCGTGAATGCGATGGGGAACGCATTCCCCCTCCCCCCTCATTAGCTCGGCATGAGTCGCCCTCTAGGAGGAGGGTTGGTCAGACTTTTTCCCGACCGACGGAAAACTAGGTCCTGCCGAACTGCAGAGTCACAGTTCGGTAGGGAAAGATCGAGACTCAGTGACGTTGGGCCCCTACCACGTTTAATGGCGTCGTGCCCTCACCTCGTTGTTTGTATGGGGGGGGGGGGGTACGGGTGCCCTGTTTGATTGATACTGGCTCCATGGTGTCTACCATTACGGAAAGTTGTTTTCTGGAGCAGTTTGCACCGTGTGGCCAGGATCATCTCAGGGCATGTCAGTGGTTGCAGCTCCAAGCGGCCAACGGGTCGTTGATACCGTATGTGGGCTACATTGAGTTGGACGTTGAGCTTTGTGGTCAGGTAATTTCAGGATGTGGCGTGCTGGTAGTCAGAGATCCTCCTGGTGGCACCGGTGCTCAAGTCCCTGGTATTTTGGGGATGAATGTGTTAAGCCGGTGCTATCAGGAACTCTTTGGGCAGCATGGCCCGGCCCTCTTTGATGCACCATCGGTGTCCGAGGCCTCCAAGCCAGTGTTTCAAGCCTTACAACACTGTCGTCAGGTGAGTGCTATCCCGCAGGATGGCCAGATAGGCAAGGTCCGATTGCGGGGTCGTAGGGCATGTCGCATTCCGGGCGGCACCATGAAAGTGGTGGCCGCCACTTGCTCTGGGCATTTTGCTGGGGACACCGTGCTTTTTGAACCGCCAGAAATTGGGTTGCCTGCGGGTCTTTTGGCGTCATCTGCATTGACGCGGGTAACCCGAGGCACTGTCTATGTACCCGTTGTCAATGTAGGTAAAACTGATATAATGCTTTTTCGGAACTCCGTTTTGGGCACTTTGCACCGGGTATTTATTGTGAGCCTGCCCCATGGTGTCTCGGAAGTCAAATCCGTCTCGGCGTCCGTGAATCTTCAGATTCCTACCGTTCTTCCTTCAGTGCAGGAACAAATCAAGAAGTTCGATTTGTCCGTGTTGACGGTGCCTGAACAAGAACAGGTGAGGTCTCTGCTGTTAAGATTTCACACCGTCTTCTCGGCGTACGACGGCGAGTTGGGATGTACCCAACTCCTCTCTCACGACATCCCTTTGACCGATTCGGTCCCAGTTCGACAACGGTACCGGCGGATACCTCCTTCTGAGTACGATGTGGTAAAAACACATATAAATCAGTTGCTGGATACAAGCATTATTAGAGAGAGTTGTAGTCCGTACGCCTCCCCCATTGTGTTGGCCAAAAAGAAGGATGGTACATTGCGTATGTGCGTAGACTATCGCCAGCTGAACACAAAAACCAGAAAAGACGCTTTCCCTCTGCCGCGTATAGAGGAAACCTTGGACTCACTAACGGGGGCCCGGTGGTTTTCCACCATGGACCTCACCAGTGGGTACAACCAGGTTCCTGTCACGGAGGAGGATAAACATAAGACCGCCTTTTGCACCCCCTTCGGTCTTTTTGAATGGAACCGTATGCCGTTCGGGCTCTGCAATGCCCCAAGCACTTTCCAGAGGTTGATGGAGAGGTTGTTTGGGGACCAGCAGTGTCAGTCCCTTCTTTTGTACTTGGACGATATAGTGGTGTTTTCATCCTCTGTGACACAACACCTAGAGCGGTTAGAGTTGGTTCTGAGTCGGCTAGAGCGAGAGGGGTTGAAGGCTAAATTATCTAAATGTATGTTTTTCCAACAGGAGGTAAGTTATCTTGGGCACGTAATTTCTGCCCAGGGGGTGTCGACAGACCCAAGCAAGATAGAGGCAGTGAAGCAGTGGCAGCGCCCTAAGGGGGTGACTGAGCTCCGTTCCTTCCTGGGGTTCGCCAGTTATTATAGGCGGTTTGTAGAGGGTTTCGCCAAGTTGGCAGCCCCTCTGCACCGGCTAGTAGCGGAGTTTGCGGGTCGTAAGCCCAGGGCTCGAGCGGAGTTAAGTTTTGGTGCGGCATGGATAGAGCAGTGTCAGGTGAGCTTTGAGGAGTTGAAGAGGAGGCTCACCTCTGCCCCGGTATTGGCTTATGCTGACTTCGCTGGTGTACACATAACACACTAATACGCTTCTATTATTCAAATCCGTTAAAGGATTGTTAGGCTGCATTAATTAGTTCAACTGGAACCGGGAACACTTCCCATAACACACAATGTACTCGTTACATCGTAAGAAGAATGGCATCTATGCTAATATTTTTCTGTTTCTGTCTTATTCTGTTTCTCACTCCGTGTCCCAGATCAGATGGTGGATCGGTGCCGGGAGATGATGTCTGCAGCCCTGATCGTCACCGGAAACCAGGACACCTGGATGAGCACCGGGGACATATCCCCAGTAAAAATACAATAAAACTTAAAATAAAACAAAATAACTACAAATATAATAAAATACCTAACTACATAATACTATTAGTGTTAAAAATTGCAACAATATAAAAATATAAATATAATGCATTATACATTTATAATTGTAATTAAAACAATAGTGAACAATAAATAAACAAATAATATCTAGGTCAGAGGAGAACTGCAACCCACTTTATGTGAAGAAAAGATTAAAACATAAGGTTTTTAAGCACTGAAAATGATATTGCTCCGTTAACGCGCTCACATCTCATTAAAAAAGATACTACCGTAGCATGACGCAATCGGTCACGAGACACGCAAAAGCCAATGACATTTCACAACCAAGGCTGACGTAAGGATGCGCACAAATTGGAGCACACATGATGAGCTTTACAGCAGACGGGGATGGCAATTGTGTCTATTCTTATCAAAAATCAATTGTTTTGCCTCGGAAGACTTGGAATATTGCTTTGTTTTTTTTTTGTTTTGATTGTGACTGTAGCTGTATTTGCCAGTTATATCTTGTGTTTTATTGACAAATGAAGTTTAGGGGCCCCAACATATTTGCAATAATGGCATTATTATTACACAATATATAATTTAATCATGACATACAATTCCCAGTGCCCTTTGCATCGGCATGACACCACGGTTTCTTATTTAAAGCAATGGTGGACCCTGCACGTCGAAAAATGGGTACCCCTGTGCGTCAAAAAGTGACAAAAAATTGTCCTGTCCAGATAGCAATGACATTAAAAAGAGGCTTGTGCTTAGTTATTTTGATGTCTCAGATGGGACCCCCTCCATAATCTCAATAGTGCCTTTTCTGAAGTTCTTAAAGTCTCAAATCATGCTCAGATTCTCAAATCATGCTCAGATTTGCCAAGATTACCAAAGTATCACTGCAGTCAGAGATGTCAATATGAAGTTGAACGTTTCTCATTCAATACTCATTCTTTCAACACCACCTTTGTTTTATAGCTCTATATAGTGTCTCTTTAGTTTCAGTTGTTAGCTGAGACTAAGACGATGGCTCCAGATATATAAAAGAGAAACTTCTGACCAAAAATTTTCCCCACACAGTTTGACATCCTGTAAGCTTCTACACAACAGCAGCAAAAACACACACAAGCAGCACACAAGCACATATGCGGAAACACTTGTAAACACAGACAGAAGTAAACCACACCATGGACACACACTCACCGTCAGAACGGACAAACAGCCATGAGAATCAAACCCTGATGTGCATCCGTGTGTGTGTGTGTGCGTGCAGATTCCAGTTTCTTCTGCAAGATCACAAGAAGTGAAAGAGAGAAAAGGACTGAGAGACAGAGTGAAATCTAGTGGTCGAATGGGCAACACCCTCTTCACATAAACATATCATGAGTGGAAGGAAATAAAGAGCCTGTGTGTGTGAGAGAGAGAGAGAGAGAGAGAGAGAGAGAGAGATTCACAAACACACCATTAAACACTGATCACTCACCCCAACCTCACTCAAGACATCATGCCACTTGGTTGGACTTCCATGTCTGACTGAATCCACAATCATTAAAGTCCACTACACACACAGAGAGAGAGAGTCCTATCTGCTTGTTTGTGCTGCTCAAAATGACCCAAAAAGCAGATAATCTAGAATGGTAAACTGCAAGCATATTTAAAATCTACAAAATTCTACAACTACATTTACATTTATGGATTTAGCAGACGCTTTTATCCAAAGCGACTTACAGTACATTCAGGTTATACATGTTTTGTCAGTATGTGAACTAGAAAGTAAAGCATTTGAGTCAATTATACCAGTGTCAGTCTGAATTCTTGATTCTGACTGGCTGGCAGGTATGCATTAAAACGATTTAAGGCACAGGTAGCTCCAATTCAGTTTAATCACCATTGTGTATTAATGCGCTGCTTTAATTGCCGCACATAAACACACACTCACATCGCTCGCACACAGAGATCGTAAATCATGCTGCACACACACAGAAACCTGGCATGACATGTCTTGACACAGCATATTTGAATGTGTGCAAACAATGACAGGGAAGATTTTCAGGAACGTATATATAGGTGTATTACTCACACTCACACAAAATCAACTGAATCGCTTTAAACATAGCACATCAGTCATATTGACCAGTCATACGCTAAGATGGCACCGCTCATGGCAGCTACAGTGCTTTGCTCTGCAGTGTTTGTGATATTTTTGTTAGTTTTTTCCTGTTTTTTGTTTCTCAAACATGATCAGTTTTACCAAGGATGAACTGCTGAACATTCGGCAGAACACCACAAAATATTTTACTGTATCTTGGTTATTCGGACATTTTCTGGACATTGTAGTCGGTGAAGCTGCGGTGCTGTTTAGATGCTTCAGGACACGCAGACGGGGGAAACTGGCCGGTGCGCTCGTGAAACTTCGTTTCGTGAGGCTGGGAAAACTCTCATCCAGAACCCGCATGATCAGCACTGGAGCTCCTCAGGGCTGTGTTCTCTCCCCACTGCTCTTCTTCCTGTACACGAATAACTGCACATCTAAAGACCTCTCTGTCAAGCTCCTAAAGTTTGAAGAAGACACCACACTGATCGGCCTCATTCAGGACGGTGACGAGTCTGCTTACAGACAGGAGGTTAAGGTGCTGGCTGTCTGGTGCAGTCTTGACAACCTGTAGCTTGACACGCTCAAAACATTGGAGATGATCGTGGACTTCAGGAGAACCCCCACCCCCCGCTCTCCCCCCCGTCTCCATCATGAACAGCACTGTGACTGCAGTGGAGTCATTCAGATTCCAGGGCACCACAATTTATCAGGACCTGAAGTGGGACAATCACATTTTATCCATGGTGAAAAAGGCCCAGCAGAGGCTGTACTTCCTACACCAGCTGAGGAAGTTCAACCTGCCACAGGAGCTGTTGATATAGTGCTACTCTGCCATCATTGAATCTGTCCTCTGCCCGTCAATAACTGTCTGGTTCAGGTTAGCTACCAAATCTGACCTCAGAAGACTATGGAGGGTAGTCTGGACTACTGAACGAATCATTGGTACAACCCTCCCCACTCTCAAAGAACTCTACTTATCCAGTGCCCGTATTTATCAAGCTTCTCAAAGTGCCATTTTAGTCTTAAGTGCTGAGAATTCATGAAATGTACTCCTAGTTTCAAACTTAAGTACAAAAGCAAGTTATCAAATTTCTTAAAGCTAAGAATCACTCTTACTCTCCCAGTTATTTAAGACAGCTAGAGAGGTCTCTCAAGGGGTTAGGAGTTGCCAGGAGGGACTTGTGATGGCGCTAAAGAGACAGAGGCATGCGCAAATCTTTCAAGAGGAGGAAGAATCTCCTTGAAATGTTTGGCAACGAGCACTTAATCAAACGGTTACATTTCCTCAGTTATTCAAAATGAGCAAAGAACTTTACATTACCAAAGAACATCATAACTGACTTCAGTCTGGCGCGAGTATTATGTGATCTACACTGTATGGTGAATACATCTCTTACCCCTTATTTACATGGCACACGTCTGCGGCGCGTTACAGATCCACGGCCACCGGAGCTGATCCGCCGCGCCGTGGCAAGTTTCTGAAGCGGCTCTCTATGCTGCAACACTAAAGATAGGCACCTAGTCTATTTTTGACGGATATTAATAATAATAATCGTCTCGTTGTTGTCAAATACATCAGCAACAGGCATCATCTTTGACTATCGTCGTTCGTTACACTATACTATCATCTATCAGCACCCTAAATTGAGTTGTGATTATACTCCTTGCCATAATGTATTCTCTTGAAAATTATTTATGGTCAAATATGTGTTGAATGTTCTATTAGATATTTACACTATACTGAGAATATCTTAATTAAAGAAATCTATCAGCATGCCTATGACATCATCCAAAATCTTGTTTTGGCACAGCAAAGTGTTGTGAATCATCTCTTGGCACTTAAGATTTTTTCCTACACTTGCTTAAATTACATTGAGAATTGATAAATACTTTTTCTCTTGAAATCTTTTTTTTTCACTTAAGTCAATTCTTATGTGTTCTTCAAATTAGAGGCTTGATAAACACGGGCCCAGAGTGAACAAAAGAGCTGAACTCTGATCCCTCACATCAAACACACTCCCTTTTCAAACTGTTACTGTCTGGTCGACTACAGAGCGCTCAGCACCAGAACGACAGACACACATTAGATAAATCATAAGTTAAAGATTAATATCACTTTAATCAAAGCAATATGAATCTTTAATAAATTATTTCCCCAAACTGTCTGGTGAAATACAGAGCGCTCAGCACCAGAACGACCAGACACACTAGATTTATTACTAAAGTATAAATCATAATGTGTCGCCGTTAAACGCGACCTCCCTTAATTCTCGCCCCCTCACGCAGTATTCGTTTGAAAATCAGAATTATTTCCCCAAAGCTGAAATAATACTGTTCAAGGAAGATTTATTACATTGCATAATCATCTGCTGGCTGCTCGCTCCCAGCAGCAGTTTTAACATTATTGACCTCCCTTGGCCATCTGACGCACGGCACGCCGTGACATTCGTTGACGCACAGACGTCCTGACACATCAAGGAAGGCCAAATCATCTGCTGCTGCTCGCTGACGCACCACATGCCAAACATTTGGCATCTGACGCACAGACGACATCTGACGCACGGACGCCGACACATGACTGTGACATAAACTGTGCAGCTGTGAGATTGTCGCGCTGCGTGCCATGTACCTTGCCAAACCGTAGTGACATCTGACGCACCACACCTGCCCCAGGTGCCGCTGGCATAATGTAGATTCTGACACAAGCACGTCAGACGATATTGATTTAATTAACAGCATGTTGCGGTCAAGTGACATACGAACTGTGACATCGCAAAATTGGACATTGTCGCGCTGCGTGTCGTACAACAAATATTCCGTAGTGACTGACACCTGCCCCTAAGGTGCCGCTGCATAATGTAGATTGCGTGACACAAGCACGTGCGATATTGATTTAATTACAAGAGCCATGTTGCGGTCAATCAAATACGTAAATAGGCTTTTTTTTTGACATCGCAAATTCATGAAATTACATAAAAAATATAATTCCTCTGTTCACGAGATTAAAATGTGTCTCCACAATGCCCCTTAATGTGTATTTTTTATTGTAAGTTTATTTGAGCCCAAGCCTGCTTACACCAACCATTACAAAGTGTGCCTGCCATACATTCAAATGACACGTAAATAGGCTTTTTTTTCTGCTTTTCACAATGCAAAGCAGTGAAATTACATAAAAAATATAAGCCAATCCACAAGCCATTATAAAGTCATTTTGAAACTTACACCATTTCTTCTGGAGTTCAGAAGTGTGCCTGACCATCAAAGCATTTGAGGCTTTTCACAATGCAGACACGTTAATAGCCAATGCAGTGTTTAAATAGCATCTGCATTTCTTCTGGAGTCTGAATGTTTTGCAGACTTAGCTACACTGCATTGCACGTTGAAAAGCCTGTGTCAAGGTCAGGCACAGAAATGGTTGGTGTTTAAATAGTTTCATAAATCACGTTATAATCTAGACTTATCACTTTATACGTTGCTTGTGGACTTAGGCTACACAGATTATATTTTTAATGTAATTTCGGATAGGCATTGTGAGCCTGAAAAAAATCCTATTTACTTATTTCAATGTATGGCTATTGTACAAATGGTTGGTGTAAGTTTCATAAATCACGTTATAATGGTAGCAACATACTGTTAATTAAATCAATGGCTTGTGGAGTTTTCTCGTCAGATTATATTTTTAATGTAATTTCGGATAGGCAAGTGTCACGCAATATACATTATGCAGCGGCACATAGGGGCTTATTTGAATGTATGGCTATTGTCACACCAGGTGGACCGCAACAACTGTTAATTAAATCAATATCGTTCTGACTTGTGTCACGCAATATCTATGCAGCAGGCACATACAGGTGTCAGTCACTACCGAAGGTGCGACACGCAGCGCGACAATGTCAGGTTTATGTCACAGGTTTGGCATGTGGTGCACAGATGTCACAGGTTTATTTCACAGGTTTGACATGTGGTTCGTCACAGGTTTATGTCACAGGTTTGGCATGTGGTGCGTCAGATGTCACAGGTTTGGTTTATGTCAGTGCGTCAGGTTTGGATGTGGTGCGTCAGATGTCACAGGTTTGGCATGTGGTGCGTCAGATGTCACAGGTTTATGTCACAGGTTTGGCATGTGGTGCGTCAGATGTCACAGGTTTGGCATGTGGTGCGTCAGGTTTGGCATGTGGTGCGTCAGTTTATGTCACAGGTTTGGCATGTGGTGCGTCAGAGGTTTGGCATGTGGTGCAGGTTTATGTCACAGGTTTGGCATGTGGTGCGTCAGATGTCACAGGTTTATGTCACAGGTTTGGCATGTGGTGCGTCAGATGTCACAGGTTTGGCATGTGGTGCGTCAGATGTCACAGGTTTATGTCACAGGTTTGGCATGTGGTGCGTCAGATGTCACAGGTTTGGCATGTGGTGCGTCAGATGTCACAGGTTTATGTCACAGGTTTGGCATGTAGTGCGTCAGATGTCACAGGTTTGGCATGTGGTGCGTCAGATGTCACAGGTTTATGTCACAGGTTTGGCATGTGGTGCGTCAGATGTCACAGGTTTATGTCACAGGTTTGGCATGTGGTGCGTGATGTCACAGGTTTATGTCACAGGTTTGGCATGTGGGTGCGTCAGATGTCACAGGTTTATGTCACAGGTTTGGCATGTCGTGTGTCAGATGTCACAGATTTGGCATGTGGTCGTCAGATGTCACAGGTTTATGTCACAGGTTTGGCATGTGGTGCGTCAGATGTCACAGGTTTATGTCACAGGTTTGGCATGTGGTGCGTCAGATGTCACAGGTTTGGCATGTGTGCGTCATGGCGTCTGTGCGTCAGGTTTGGCATGTGTCATCGCGTCTGTGCGTCAGTACATGTCATGGCGTCTGTGCGTCATGTGAAAATGTCACGTAATGTTGCATTGCACTTGTGAAAAACCTGTGTCAAGGTCCACAAGCACACTTCATTATGGTTGGTGTAAGTTTCATAAATCACGTTTATAATAGTGACATCACTTTATAATGGCTTGTGGAGTTTTCTCGTGACAGATTATATTTTTATGTAATGTCCCGCTATTTACAATAAGCAGCTGGAAATAAACTCAATGCGCTAATAGAACATTTTAATCTTAATCAGAGGAATATTTGTTGTACAAAAATCGTTCTTGTGACTACAGCACCTAGGGGCAGGTGTCATTTCTATTTTGCCATGTGTCATGGCGTCTGTGCGTCAGACAAATGTCACAACAGGTTTGATTATTTCAGATTCATGAGTCAGTGTCAACATGTCCAGCCGTGCAAGATGGCGTCTGTGCGTCAATGTCATGGCATGCAATCAGATGTCATGGCGTCCGTGCGTCAGATGTCATGTCGTAATGTTAAAACTGCCTCTCTCGTCCCGATCAATAAGCAGCGCTGGCTAATAATGCCAATCCAGTCC
The DNA here is from genome assembly GCA_027422405.1 of Ptychobarbus kaznakovi. NCBI lineage: Eukaryota > Metazoa > Chordata > Actinopteri > Cypriniformes > Cyprinidae > Ptychobarbus > Ptychobarbus kaznakovi. The sequence goes on along the minus strand of CM049797.1, from coordinate 3,988,105 downwards.
GTGTTTTGACCGTAAATTTCTATTTTGCCAAATACAAACAACGTGATTATTTTTCTACAAATCCAGCCGTGCAAGAAAACAGCAATCTAGAAAAAACATTTCACTACAAAATAGAGAAAAAACATTTTTCATTTAAGTAAGCTTCTTAACGTTGTAGCCTACCTTATTCGTAAAACACACAAAATGACCAATAAAAAAGAGTCCAGCAGCCCATATTAAATCCATAAGTTATATTTAATTGAACATATACATTTTCCTATACTCACTTGTCCCATAAAGCAAAAGTATTCGATAGATGACTAAAACGGTTCACTGCAATAAAACGTGCTAACACACAACATTTGGGATTAAACTAGTAAGATTTCATGACATTTATGATGTCTACTGTTCTCACAGTGATATAATTATGCTGACTACCTAGGACAGCTAGGGTTGATTACTTTAGCTAACAACACAGTTGACTTACCCTTCCAGTGACAGCATGTTTACAGTCTGTGGTTTCAGCAGACTCCTGAATATTCATAAAAAAAATTGATTTCGTCCACTTGTACCCTGCCGGCTTTTGTAGGTTTTTAAAGAGTCTCCAGAGTAACGTTAGGAGGGAAAGTTGATGAGGTAGTTCAAGATACTGCAGGTCAGGAAATATTTCTGTTCATATATTAATACACGTTAAAAGCACCCCGAGGACATTATAGGGATCTGTTATGTTTAATCTATTAAGTTTAGCTATGTAAACTTATGCTGGCGTCATTCATTTCATATTCGCTCTCGGCTGTTCTTGCCTGCCAGCATGGTGGTATAAACAGAATGGGTCACGTGACCGCAGGAGCTCTATGTTGTATTTTGCTATTTTGTACATTGCCTATTTGTTTATTGTTCTTTTGTTGTCCGTGTCCTGTTCTGTCACTGTCATTTTGTTGCACTGTGGAGCTTTTGTCACTATAACAAATTACTTGTATGTAAACATACCTGGCCAATAAAGCTCATTCTGATATTGTCCTGTCTTTGTATGAAGAATAATTTGTCCTTTTGTGTTTCACAGAATATATAAAAACAGCTTTGGGTTGGCATGAAGGTGCATAAATGATGACACATTTTGTGAATAAACTATTTTAACTATTGAACTGTAATATAGGCCTAGTTGTTGTGATATTTTAATTTCAGCTTTTTTTTTTTTTAACAAAACCTCAAATACCACAACAACTACATAAGGAAGTGTTCCAGAACAACAAGTTGAGAAATCTCCTCTTCAAGTGTGTGCACATTATAAACTTTTTGAAAGTACATTTCCTCTGCAGACTGACATTAATTTCTGTCTCGTAGTTACGGTTTACCTCGCCTCTGCAAGCATTGTGGGAAATGTCAGTCACATCAACCTCATAAAGCAATCTATCATCACGCAAGTCACCTCTCTCTGTGTATGTTTTGCTCTATGTGAAAATGAGTGCAAGAAACTTTATTTAACAGTTTACTACATGCTTATCTCAGCAAGCACAATTTATAACCAATAAAACACACGTACACACACTCAAACAGACATAAAACATGAGCATGTTAAATATTTCATATATGTTCATTACTCATCATAAAATTCATAAAATATTCCTTTATAAAAAAGGAAATAAATCTAAAACAATATCCATAAAATGTATGTATATTTTCCATACACGAAGATAAAAATTTTTTTGGAGTACAAACAAAATACAGTACAAATATTTATTGCAAAATATAAATTTAATCTTAATGTAATCTGCTGTGATATTAAATGAAACTGCAACATAATTGTCAGCTACACAGTAAACCTGATAAAATAGCAAGGTAAGCCGTGCAGCTTTAGAAACATCTATTCCCGTTTTCTGGACACACACACATATGTGTGCACGCACAAACTGTGTCAAATTAGGTGTAAAAGCTCAGTTCTGGTCCCATTAAAGCGGGTGTACCTTGAATACTGGCATCTGGCCGCTGTGAAAGCGTCCCTCTTTCACATGTGCTGATCCTGAATCCTGTCCAATAGATGTCTCCTTCTGTACTTCTGCCTAGAAATGTACTGTAAGTTCCCTTTTGCGTCTGTTTTGTTCAATTTCAGTCTACCTGTTCTTTTGCTCTCTCTGTGTGGATTTGTCTCACTCTGTCCATGGTTTCATTGTGAGTTCCAGAACATTTGCAGCAGACTCAGTGTGTGTGTGTGTGTGTGTGTGTTAGTAGCTGCTCTGAGGTGCGACTATGCTACTGAATAAAATGACTGGAGAAAGAGAGTGTGAGAGCAAGAGAGGGAGAAAGAAAATAGAGGAGGACTGCCCATGTCCTGTCTCTCTCTCTTTCGTTCTCTCTCGTTCTCTCTCTCCAGAGACGGACTGCTGCCCCGCTCTGCTTGCTGTTATTTTTAGAAGCGGCCGAGCCATGAATCAAAGGCTCGCAAAAGAAACAGGCACATGTCATACATACGCTAGCAGATAAGGGAATCTCTATCTCTCGCACACAAACACACACAATCCCCGCTCAGCCATTTGTGCAAATTTCATCAGCCCTGGTGCAGAAAAACAGCAAGATGCTTGATTTTTGTGAGGTCATTACTGAGGAGGGTTGTGCATTGTGTTCTCATAATACATTACAGCGATGAAATTTATTTCATCAGCCCTGGTGCAGAAAAGTCCTTCACAAAAAGCAAGATGAAATCTTCAGAGTTTGAAATTTGTGAGATAGTAAACTGAGCAATTTACTGAGGAGCAGGTTGTGATATACATTGTAAATGTTCTTTGAAAAGTAACTCAATATCTAATACAAAATTACATGAAAGTAAGTGAAACAGTTTTACTCAAATATATCAAAAATGCTGAAATGGAGCAAATAATTAGACTACAAAGATTTAACAAGAATTCAGCAATTAATACACAGGTGCAGTTGACTATAAAAGGGTGTTACTTAAAGAAAACCCCTTCCCATTTCATGCTGTCAGCAATGGCACCACATGGAAGAGAAATGTCACAAGAAAGGTGACGGCTACAAGAAGATCGGCAAAGCTTTACTTACATCAGAATACTGTAGCAAAAGTGGTACAAACATTTAAAAAAGATGGAACTGCAACCATCTCACAAAGTCCAGGTCTCCATGGAAGTTACCTCGTCAGGAGGTCTTCTGATGAGAAGGGTTGAAGAAAATCGACATGCAAGTTCACTGCAGTTATCTAAAGAAGTAGAAAGCCAAACTGGGGTGACTATTTCCCGTGACACAATACGGCGTACACTGCAGAGGAAATGCATGCATCCACAAAAGAAGCCTCTCCTAAAGCCCAGGCACAAAAAAGCCCGCCTAGAGTTTGCCAGGGCCCATGCTGACAAAGAGAAGACTATGCTCTATACTGGATGATGAGACCAAGATAAATGTTTTCTGATGGCTTCAAAACTGTATGGCGTCGTAAAGGTGAGGAATACAAAGAAAAATGATGGTGCCTACAGTACAAAGAAAAATGCACTGCAGTGCTGCTGGTGCGGGGAGCTGATTGATGGCATATGAATTCACAATGTTGCTCTATACTGAAAGAGAAATGCTCCAATGGCCCATGGTCGTCGTGCACTTTTCCAACATGACAATGACTAAACAACATCTAAGGCCACTGTTGGATTTCTGAAGAAGAACAGGGTGAAAGTGATTCAGTGGCCAAGATGTCTCCTGTCTGAACCCATCGAACATTGGGGAATTCTGAAGAGACAATTGAGCATCACTCTCCATCCAGCATCCAATCTCTAGGTCATTATTGAAGAATGGAAAAAGATAGATCTGGCAAAATGTAGCCAACTTGTTCATTCCATGCCTAGAAGACTTGGTGCTGTCATTAAAAATCATGGAGGCCATACAAAGTACTAGATTTAGTAGTTTTTGTTGTGGGGTGTACTCATTTTTGCATCACCCTAATTTGAGTAAAACTGAAAAAAATCTAAGATGTTATAAATTAAAACAGATGTTATATAAAACTTAGTCTTGTCAACATTTTGGAAATGTTTTTGTGTTCATTGAGATATTGTTTAAAATGAAAAGGGGGTGTACTCATTTAACATGTTTAAACAATATCAGAATCAATGACATTAAAGTCTCATAGACCCTTTACTAAAATCAGTTAATCAGAAAGCAAGAAATGAGATCTGTCTCAGGACCCGTTTAATTACCATAAAACATATCTGCCATGCAGGACTGACATAACATTAAAGCATTGAATACTCTAGTTATAGGCTGTTCACTCTTTAAAGACAACCAAACAAGATCCATCAAGAGTTGAGTATTCCTGTTCAAAGCTTGACAAGAGAATTGATGAAGTGAAATTAAATATGATTACAAATTTAACAAATTGAGTCGATGTGCAGTAGATGTGGATTTGTGAAAAGCTTTTATCAATTACCAATACGATCATTCATATTTATAATCGACATAAAATATACAATATTAAATATATTTTAAAGAAAGCTAGCTTTTATCAATTACCAATAGATTTATCTCCATACAATATTAAATATATTTTAAAGAAGTCCAGCAAAAGTAAAAGTAATTTATCTCCATCCACCGAAAGTCCATTCCAAAAGTAAAAGTAATCTATATAAATCAAGCAGCTTAATTCAAGTCTTCTGAAGAGACACAAATGCACGATGATGAACAGATTTAACTTAGGTTTTCATTTACATATAACATTGATTAACACACTGTCCCTGTCACAGATCGGCCAGGCTCATCCACCAGCCAATCACAACGCACACTGTCACCTGAGTACTAACTACATGCACCTGTCTGGAATCAGCATCATCATCAGGACTCCTTCATAAGCACACACCTCACTGCACTCAGTGTCCTGTCTTGTACATACGAAGTGGACTCACTCTATGCTATTCAAGCGCTATCTCAAAATACCTACCTCAAAATACCTACCTTGTATACTTACCTTTTGTGTCTCTGCTCCTTGCTCCAACGTCTGTTCCAGGTGCCATAACATTGTGGATCTTGTCTCTGCTCATCATCAGAGGTGTGTGCTATATTCAGTCTCTATTCCACGATCTCCTGCGAAACAAGAAACAAGTTTATACTCCCCATCTATCCAAGAACTGTTCCATTACCCTTGATACTCACCTGTCATTACCATCTACCTCAGTTGCTGTAAATAAAGATATCTGTGTATTTTCCAATCCTCTATCTGAGTCTCCTTCCGTAACAGAATACCGGACCTTTAAAGGATTCAGCAACATGAGTGCATCCGACACATTCCAGGAGATCGTGGATGCTCTCAAACGGATTCTCACTCCCGCTCCAGTTCCACTACCACCTGTACCGCCTGACACCATCACTTCTTCTCCGACTGTCATTACCAGTTCCATGGCCAAAGCAGCGCCCTTCTCTGGCTCGGCGGAGGAGTGAAACAGGTTTTTGCTGCAATGCTCGCTTGCTCTGGAAATGCAACCGCATATTAATCCAACAAAAAGAGCAAAGATTGCGTTCCTGATCTCCCTGCTGATGGGGCGAGCGCTCCAGTGGGCCGAGACCACTTGGTCACAAGCTGGTAGTATAACCCTCTCTTTTGATAATTTTGTTGCCCATTTCCGAGAAGTCTTTGGCAGACCAGCAGCTGATACCTCTGTCAGTGAACAACTCTACCATCTCCGTCAGGGCTCTCTTCCTATTAATGTTTATGCTCTTAAGTTCATAACCCTCGCAGTGGCCAGCGGCTGGAATGAGCGCTCGCTCCTCACCACCTACCGGCAGGGATTAGAGCCGAGAGTGCGGCTTCAGCTCACTGCTTATGACGACTCCTATGGTCTGGAACGTTTTATACAGCTGTCCATCCAATGTGCCACCAGTATGCAGTCTTTTATTTAAGAACGTCAACTGTCATCATTCACTCCACTCCTTCACTGGCCAGATGCCATCAGCCCTCCAGAACCAGGTCATGAGCCCATGCAGGTGGATAGTACTCGACTTTCTTCATTGGAACGGCAGAGACGGCTGACCCAGGGCTTATGTTTGTACTGTGGAGCTGGTGGGCGCCGCATGCTCAATTCATCCACCAAGACCCATGGTGAGTGTCATTAACCCTTTAACGCGTACGATCACACTGGTGAGATCAGTCTTGGCTGGCCGCTGGAGCGTACGATAACAAAGGTGTGATTTGAACGTTCAGTGCATCGTGTCATCAACTGCTGAATTTAAATCTCCTTTCGCGCGTTGGCTGGCGCGGAGCCATATTATACGCACTGAGCACTTGTCATATTATCAAAAATATTCAGTGTTCTCAACCATATGTGTATTTAATAAGGATGGGACGAGATCTCATTTGTATCACGAGATCCGACTGGTTAATAGATCTGATTCCGGGTGAGCCAGTGCCCGTGGTAAGATTTATCCACTATCACTCCCAGAATAGAAGGCCATGGAGGAGTATATCGAGGAGGCTTTACATCAAGGCTATATCCCCCCTTCTACGTCCGTTGCTGCTTCAAGCTTTTTCTTTGTGGCCAAGAAGAACCTTGTATCGACTACCAGGCGCTGAACAAGATAACAATTAAATTCCGTTATCCACTTCCCCTCATCCCAGCGGCATTGGAATATTTTCGGAGCAACTGTCTTCTCCAAGTTAGACCTCCGCAGCGTGTGCAACCTCATCCGGATACGTGAGGGGGGCGAGTGGAAGACTGCCTTCATTACCCCTACTGGCCACTATGAGTACCTCGTCATGCCGTATGGATTAGTAAACGCCCCCTCTGTATTCCAGGATTTCATACACGAGGTTCTCCAGGAGTATCTTCATCGGTTCATCCTCATCTACATTAATGATAATCTTATCTACTCCCGGAGCATGGCCGAACATCGCCACCACGCTGTGGAGGTCCTGCAATTCCTGAGAGAATTCCATCTGTTGTTTAAAGCCGAAAAATGCTTCTTCCATCAGTCCTCAGTGCAGTTCCTTGGCTACATCATAGACCACAGTGGGATCCAGAAGGACAAGGGGAAAGTAGAGGCCATCAGGAATTGGCCTGTCCCAACTACCATTAAGAAACTTTCGATTCCTTGGATTCTGCAACTTTTATAGAAGATTCATCCACAGCTACAGCTCCATAACCAGTCCACTCACGAATCTATTAAAAGACAAGCCCAAATCTCTATCCTGGTCACCAGCAGCCACAGAAGCCTTTGAAGCCCTTAAGAAAGCATTCACCTGTGCACCGCTCCTCATCCATACAGAGTCCAACAGGCCCTTCATTGTAGAGGTGGATGCCTCTGCCACTGGGGTAGGAGCGATGCTTTCTCAGCAGCAGGGGACTCCAGCCAAACTCCATCAAGTACCTTCTCTCGCAAGCTCAGCCCGGCAGAGAGAAATTGCGTCATCAACAACAAGGAACTCCTGGCTATGAAGTTAGCCCCATAGGAGTGGAGGCATTGGTTTGAGGGTGCACAACATCCATTCATTGTTCTCATTGACCACAAAAAATCGACTATCTGCAAGAAGCCAAGAGACCTAATCCTCGCCAGGCTCGATGGGCTCTCTTTTTTCACTAGATTGATTTTTAACATCTCCTATCGTCCAGGTCCCAAAAATGTTAAAGGAGACGCTCTCTCTCTCCTTCATGCTTCTGAAGAGGTCAGTGAGGAACCTGAAACCATAATTTCCAAGAAAATCTTTGATCACCCCATCCAAAGGACCTCCAATCCAGCTACCTCCTCCAATGCTTCCACGGCCACTCCACCCAGCCAATAGCTTGAGCTAATAGCTCAAGACAAAACTAACACTTTGCCCAAAGGAGCAATGGAGGCGCAAATTATTATAATTACCAGTAAGTGCAATCAAAAATATAAACCTCAACAAAAATGCAGAATAGAAATAGGTAGGAAACAAAGTATGCCTTCCTAGCAGCGAGTAAGTAATTTAAAGAACAGATCTACGAACAAGTATTACAACACTTACACGTACGCTGCCGTCCATCTCTTCAGGTGACTAATCGGCTTCTCCCATTACATTACATTATTCCCGTACATTAAATAGTAATGTAACTAATTACTTTTGAAATAAGGTAATCAGAACAGTAACGTGATTACTTTTAAAAAGAAGTAATCAGTCATTTAATTACATTTTCGTGAAATTTACATAGTAACTTGCCCAACACTACTGGTGAATGAGACATGAGGTAATCTGACAGCGTTGCATTCAATCCTCCGCCAACGCCATCTCTCATTTAGTGTGTCGCAGGATATTCTCTGGTCTGCCTGTGCATGTTCATGTATTTTGGAGGAGGTGTGGCTTTGTATAATGATAATGCAGGGAGGTTGAGGATCTAGCTGGAATTCCCTCAAAGACAACCTGGACACTGTTTTAAACCCAGTGTGCTGCCAGCCTCATCTCACTAGTATTTGCATGTGATTTTAGCACCAGAGTTGTGAATCAATTAAAAATGATAATCAATGGCACAGGTTTCTGTGATTACGCAACATAAAAATTTGTAGGGAAATAAGGAGAATAATTACAAAGTGCTATACACAGTAAAACTGTTTGCACTACAAGCCAGTGTGTTCATAACTAAAGCTGCAGTCCTGTAAGTTTTGTCTCCATCTCTATTTGAACCTGCGATTGCAATTACTTTCAGAATTATTTTAATTGCGTGGGTTGTGCTCTGGCACGGCTCCAGCGAGGATGAATATAATGTTTTGAGGGGAATGTCTGGCTGCCAGTCACCGCATCGGTGTGGATACTGTACTTAGAAATCACAAATTCTCGCCCACGTCTTTGAATATATGATCGATTAGCTCATATCACATCAAACCGTACAAATTATTATTATTGTCATAATTTGTTCTAAAATTGTTAATGTTAACAACATCAGCATTGCGTGACTACGTGTATGTAGTGTGTATTAGCCTGTAGATTTACATTTCTGTACAGTATAATCTCTAATTGTCATACCATTCGAATTTCATATTAAGAAATTATTTTAACCCAAAAACAAATTATTATTCCTTTGAACTGGTTCTCTTTAAAATACAAATTCTGTGTAATCCTAGGCTATCTGTAATCAGATGCACATTTAAAACTGGAATAATTTAATTTCAGTCACATGTGAGATGTGTTTACAATCTGCCATCAAAATTGTACATTTAATTATTCTAGCTGCTGTGAGAAAAGGCTAACTACCTGCAGAATCTGCACATCCGATAGCCTATTAGTCGGGACAACTTATTTATGTTTACAGACGTGACGCAATGATGCAGCAGCATGCTCGCATTTTCCTACCTGTACCACTCAAATTACAAAACATTATTATAAGCTTATTATGAATCGGGCTCAATTAAGGCGATATTTTTGAACACTGGCTGGTTATGTACTTGCTCAAATATTGATATCGGATCATTTTTAACAAAAAATGCAATTATTAAATGCTTAATAATCTTGTATTATTAAGATAATACATTAAGATAATATGGTAGACACTAGTTTGCAATATCAAGCAGCAATACTAGCTGTTTTGTACAGCTAAAAATAGCTGGAAGAGAATGACAACGGAAGCCAGGTACATAAAATGTATTAATGGCCGCACCTGCTCTTATGGAAAAAAAGGAAGATAAGTACTAATAAACAGCCAATATGCTAGTAATTTGCATGCTAATAAGCATAGTTAATGTGAGAATTGGTCCATAAGCGTAAATGTTACCAAATCGGTATCATAAATGTATTTACGTATTAAAACCAAAATATTTTTCTTGATACCAGTACTGATACTAATATTTCTATTACAGATTTATTTTTTAACTGCTTATACACAAAATCTTTACCTGACACTCAAACACCAGAACCACACACCAAATCTGCAAAACCATACACTTATTCTCAGTTTTTGACTCAATTTCTATTTCATAAAACACTTTTTGCAAAACCCAACACACAATTCTTTATGTAACACACAAAAATCTAACATGAATTGATATTATGGCAAAGATGTTTGCAGATGTTTGCTTTTGAGATGTGTTTGTGATATTTTGAATGCAGTGCTTCATTTTACAAGAGATGTGAGGCATTTTGCATTTTGTGAGTGCAATTCTTGGATTTGTGGGTAAAGTTTTGAAAACGAGAGGCAAAGTTTTGAAAATAGGTGTAAGCAGTTGAAAAAATAACTGTAAATGGATTTATTTATTATCTATTTGAAAACCATTATTTTTAACATTTAACAGGCAAACAGCAAAGTATACTTACTTTTGATTAACAACTACTGGACCTGATCAATCTTGTAACAACTTTAAATGAATTAATGTATATCAAATATCACATAAACCCCATTATATTATGTCCTCTTTACTCATTACAGTCAAATAATTTTTTGCTGCTAGTGTTTTTAACAAGGTTTTTTTAGCATTAAACACTGAAATGTATATTGGTAATATACCAATAAGGTTGAGCGAAATTCAGAAATGAAATGATAATGCCTTTCAAATTGTAATTAAATTGTGTAATCATGTACTAGAAACTTTGTTCTTCATTCATTGTCACTGTAATTAACGGAATTATTATTGTTTAATTGGCTCATAAAGAGTTAGATAATGATTTGTAAACAACGTATTAACCATAAGTAGTTCTCACTTTAGATTAGGTCATGAAAAATGGAAAATTATCAAATATAACCTACCCCTAAACCTCTAAAATGTGATTTGATTAGATTCCAACTCATGAATAGAAATAGAGATTATGAAATTTAGAATTTTTCACAATTCTAAAGCTAAAATAATTTATTTCATAAACGTGTGGATATCTGTAGGTATACATTATTGTCAATGAGATTTTGTTGGACCTTGACAGCATTTTAAGACAATGCATGTGTGTTCCGAATATGAAAACTGTTCCATAAGAAGATCAATCATGTATTCCTGGTCATAAGCTGCTTTTACCCATCTTACACACACACACACACACACACACACATACGCATACCCTGTGTGTGTGTGTGTGTGTGTGTGTGTGTCCATACGCATGCTATTGTGAGGTAAAGATAGTTCCTGAGTGTCCAGCAATACGCAGGAACCGTTGAGCGGTCAGGGGTTATTTTTAGCCTCTTCCAGGAGTGTCACAGAAAAACGACTGCAGAAAACAATGTTTCTATAATCCCTGGAAATAAAACTCCTCATGTCAAACTTGGGACATCACACATAGAAAGGACTACAGTATGCTTATGAATTACTCATGAGCTCATGCTGTAAAATGTTCACCAAGAGACAAGTGCGCTTTATTATACACTGAAACAGACATTAAACATTAAATACTGTTCCAAAAGTATAGCCACAGGCACGTTATTTCATTCATGTAAAAAAAACCTAAAATATTTGTAATAACTCAACCCTCAGTCTATATATATATATATATATGTATATATATATATAAATAGTAGGTAAGTTAATTTTTGGGTGAACTGTCACTTTAAGTCATAACTGAATACCTTTTATGCACTTTGATCGTTCACCTACACGAAAATTGCGTTTTGTAGGCCTGAAAATGCAGACACCTGAAAACATGTTTTAAAGTGAAAAATTATACTGTTGTCATCTCTGTGTATACTACAAAAACACAAATTTGTGAAAACAGTGACACCATACACACATGTATTATGTGTTCAGTCTATAGGTAGGTGTGCTGATGCATATTGTTTATTTACTAATTGACTATTAGCTTGCCATGAATAATACAGCATTTGTAGTAGTTTTCACAGATTTGTGTGAATGGCGATTGTTTTGGCAATGTTGTCATCTGTGTGCAAAACTTTTCAAAAATGCAAAGATACAAATAAAATATTTAAAACATCATTCTCTTGTAAACATAATCTTACGTGTGTGAAATAAGTAGCATGTATTGTGTCTGGACAGATGAAATATTGGCCTAAATGTGAGTATGAATTTACATATTTTTTCTAGAACTGTCTGCAGAAGCTGGATTATTATTTTAATTGATCAAAAAGAGCCAAAGAGGCTTGCATGGACCTGTTGAAAGTGGAGCAACCTGAATAAAGGACAGGGATTATTTTAATCAGACTTATTTTAAGTGTTAAATTAAGTTCAGGATATCATTGTCTGTCATGTGACAAACAGACGCCTTGTCTTGGCAGAGGCAGCCAAAATACAAACTTCACCATCTAAAAAGGCCAATTCAATGATACTGTAAGAAAGTTATCTCAAGAAAACCATTATTGAAATATAAAGTAACTGGCATTATTGTGTACAATTGGGCAAGTATAAAATTATTACAGGTGCAACATTTTATTTACCATCTCCAATGGCGATCTGAAATATCCTACATTGTTTTCTATTTGATTAATTGCCTACTAAAGTAAAACAATTGAAGGAGTATTATTTTATTGTGTTAGAATGATTAAACCAATTTCTCTCATTCCTATGAGCTTTGGTTTTAAAATAACGGTTTACTGAAAAGACATTTACAATTACTTAGTTCAAGTAAACAAGGCTGTCAACTTGGAGTTCTTGTAAACATTCTGAACTATCACACAGAACAGAAAGCAACATTTAAATTATCCAGTTAGGTACAGTGTCCCCCACTAATAGAGGTACCCTTGATAAATATGAGCAAAGGCGGCTGTGGATATAAATCTGCATTGTTTATCCTTTTGATCTTTCATTAAAAAAATGCACAAAATTCTAATTTGCCAGAAGTCCTTGTTCAGATGCATCAAATACCAACAGATAAAAATTCCAAACCTGACTGCCTCTGTTAGAAATCTTATAATTAAGGCCGTGTTTGGATCTTCCACCAGGACAACAATCCAAAACAAACATCAGAATAAACACAAAAATGTGTCACTGAGCACAAAATAAATATTTTACCGTGGCTGTCCCTGTCCTCTGACCTGTACCCTGTAGAAAATAAGTGGGGTGAACTGAAGAGAAGTAGTACTAACATGGAGCAGTGAATCTGAAGGATCAGGAGAGATTCTGTATGAAGAAAATGGCCTCTGATCTCTTAAAAAGTGTTCTCCAAACTCTTCAGGCATTATAGGAGAAAACTCAGAGCTGTTACCCTGGGAAAAGGACGTTGCAATAATTGGGCGCCAATAATTGAGGCCAACATGAACTAGAAAAAGCATTTATTTCACAATGAGTTTTACCCCTAATTTCAATTGTTTTACTTCAGTGATAGGTTGGAATTTTGTGAATTTTTTTAAATAAAAGATAAAAAGGATAAACAATGCAGATTTGTTTTCACAGCCGCCGTTGCTCATATTTACCAAGGGTGCCAATATTAGTGGAGGGCACTGTAAATGTGTAAACTGAAGTTAACTCGATAATAACATCATGACGCATATGAATATTAATATTCAGTTAATATGCTCTAAAGAAAATTAAACAGTAAAAAAACTGTTAAAAATGTTTACACTAAAACAGTAAAAATATACCAGAAAAAAGGAAATCTATAAAATTAGATAAACTAGACAAAAGGGGAAACCAAAAACAATCAAAGAGTGAAAACTGACAAAAACAAATGTGAAACTTAATAGCATGTTCAAAATAAAACAGAAATAAAAACTAAATGAAAAATACAAAAAAAGTGTCTTCTGGAAGTTGCATAGCAGCTAGACAGTTAGATTGAAAATAGTGATTTTATCTGGTTCTTGCCAGTTTTGGGGTGCATTGTTTTTAATAAGAATTTAATGTGAATAAAGTCATAACAATACATCCGCCATATTAAAGTATCAATATTTTGAGAATGAAAAAAAATAAAGTTATAGCATTATGAAAATCTATCTAAAAAGTAACCCTTGAAGAGTCTTCCCAAATGCTTAACATAAAAAATGCTCAACATGGTTTGATCTTCTAAAACGTCAAACAAGAACAAAGTTGATCTCACGTTTCCCTTGACATTTCACTACCTTCTGTGAGATATTCAATTAAAAATTAATTACAGCAACTTAATTAAACTGAAGAAAACATTTCCACACAATTATGTACTACAAAATTAAGTCAATTTAACAAAGTCAGTTTAGTTATTTAATTTCGTCTGTCAAACCACTAGCTAACAATACTGCATATTAGCATGCTAAATATAATTTAATATATTATTACATAATGTTATTGCTTGAACTGAAAAACAAACGCCCTTATCTTTATGCAATTGCCCTCTGTCTGTCTGTATTATTTTTTGACTGCTGCATGTCTGAAACATAAATTAAATAATTATAATAACAAATTAGTTTTTAGACTATTACAATGTTGCAAAAATTCAACATTTATATATGAATTACAGAAGTAACTTAAGTGAATTAAGAAGCAACCTTTCAATTTCAACAATTAATTTCATTCTTAATATTTCTGTCTCCAAAAGCCAGGGAAATAATGTAAATAAATCAAACAAACAAACAGTAACTGAGCCTGTGTTCACTGAGAGCAACAGAATACACTGAGCTTGTAGGTAGACCACAGACATCTATAGCATCATTACACCGCACAATGAAGTGAAATATGTATGGAAGGAAATGACAGTTGGATGACATTTCCTGTGAGTCTCCACATGGCCGTTAATCCAGCTGCCCTTGTGTTTATGTCAGTCACACCGCTCTCTGTGCCTGTATGATTCATGTGAACTAATTTCCTTTTACATCGCACAAGAGCATAACGTATACCTGACATAATGTGACTCAGTACTGGCTACAAATTCATTAAAGCACACAAACATGTACCGGCTTCCCCCACCCACTGACAAATAAAAGTTTGAGGACTGTGATGTGAGAATTGACATAGAGAGAGAGAGAGAGAGAGAGAGAGAGAGAGAGAGAGAGAGAGAGAGAGAGAGAGAGAGAGAGAGAGAGAGAGAAGATAAATTGCATTGTTGTATATATTTTAGTATTACATTCAGAAATAATTATAAATTAAGAAAAAACTAAATGTCTATAAACCTATTTTAGTTTCCCTTACACCACAACAAAGCCTTTAAATATTCAGAACAGAACTGAAATGAAAAATAAAAGTATAAAACAAACAAATGTATTTAAATTTGAACTGAAAATATCGGTGTGTGAGAAATGTGCTATACAGATAAACTTGGGTACCTCTCTCATTCAGCGAATCCAGATGTGTGTAATTTGCACATTTTGCATGCTTGATGGTAACTGCATTATATAAATCGCTTTGGAATATAAAGAGCAGCATGTTTCTGATGCTAAAAAACAGCTGACGTATATTCTGGAATATAATCTGTGATGACCAGTGTAGGCAGGAAGCAGTCATATTTAGAAGTTCTCAGAAGGTCTATAATTAGCGTCACACATGGCAGCCTCAATTTGCTCACCGATAAAAACAAGTACGAAAACTCACAACAGCACCACTGACCACCAACACTGAAGCATCAGCTGTCTTCACTTCACAATTATCTGTACACAAATGACTTGACAGGCCCCTCTGTAAAAAAACATCAGATTCAGAATATTTCTATTCATTCACCTACCATATACAATCATCCTTTTCAACCATCTTTCCCATTTCCCATTTAGTAGGACAGGGGAATCTGAAGAACTCAAGATATTCACAAGTTTTGAACAAAATATGGATTTTGTCAAGTTGAGTCATTTTCCATTTCTATCCCCTCAGAGTAGTTGTGATCCTTGTGTATCCCATATTAGAGAGCAGTGGGAATACATCATATGATAAATTAAGTGCAACACTCCAAACATGCCTAGTTCTGTATCAGCTATATTAATTATTTACAATTTTGTTTTAATATATCTTTTAAATCTTAATTGTTTGATGCTAATAATTTATTGCACAATACAATTGGTGCTGCATTTTCTTGGGTAACACACTTTAGTATAGGGACCAATTATCATTATTAATAACTACTTGCTTATAAACATGTCTATTGTTAACCTTTTGACTGTTTATTAGTCCTTACAGTATAAAACATATTCTGCATGACCATATTCTACATCCATAATCAATACCCAATACCTAAACTCAGGGCCGTCGCTAGTGGGGTGAAAGGTGGTTCCCACTGCCCAGGGGGCCCCACAAAATCCAGGAATTATACTATATAGGCCCATGTTCTGTGAATAATTCTAATATTTTATTAGTTGTATAACTGAGATATTATGAAAACCACAAAAAAGCATGCAATTTGGTTCCATGCTTGTAAATTGTACAGTATATGATATGTGTGTTGGGGGGGCCCACATCAATATTTTTTCAGGGGGCCCCCAATCCTCTAGCTACGGCCCTGCCTAAACTTAACAACTACCTTACTAACTATTAATAAGCAGCAAATTAGAAGTTTATTGAGTTTATTTTTAATAGTAAGAATTGGTCCTTAAAATAAAGTGTTATTACAAATTAATATAACAAAATAATGTAGCATGAGTATTGTCACCTTGTGCTTTTTTGTTAATAGTTATCAATATATGCACTACCTTTAACATCAAGGTTCAAGGTTGTTTATTCGTCACATACTAAATTATACAGGGTATAATCAGAAGTGAAATGCATTTTTGTTCAGGGAATAGAAGAGAAATACAGCATAACATGAGGAAGGGGAGGAGAAAAAAATAACCCCCAGACTATGCTCCTTAGGGAGTACAGTGTGAGAGCAGGAAAAACACCTCAGCAAAAAAAGCACATAAATACACCATAGACACACGACTTTGCAACAGGGGAAGTAATCCAGCTCCGGCAAGCAGCCATCCGGACCCGCAGCCGAGTTTAGCGCTGGTCACAAGACCCGCCTGTCAGGCTGGCGGTATAAAGCGATATGCGACGGAGGCGTGGGATCGGGGGGGGGGAGGTGAGTGCATATATGTGTTAATGTGTGTGTGTGTTTGTGTGTGTAAAAGTTTGTAATCAGCAGGTGTCTGTAGAATGGGGGGAGGAACGCAAGAGCGTGACATCAGTGACAAAAAGTAAGGGTTTTATCATCACTTTTTTTAAAAGATGATGGGTCTTTTTATTCACTACACTAACAATTAAATTGTTGTGGAACACACACAAGCATGCAGATGAAGTCAGAAGGCAGTCTTTAATAAATCCAAAGGCAAATAATCCACATAAAGAGAACAGCATCAACGCATCCAACGACAAGACCCCGACAACAACGAACAGAAATAGAAACTCAAGTACACATATAAACACACACCAGGGGTCCGTTCTTCGTACGTCGCTAACTCAGTTAGCTGGATTTGATTGTTGCCGATTTCGCTTGATCTTGGATAATTTGGTTCTTCTAAGCTCATCCTGGAGTTGCTGTCATAGCAACAGGTCCGCAAGCTTAAACCTGCTCGGGAGCAGGCTTATTTCATGTAAACAGGATTAGATTTAAAGGCAGAATTGATACTTAAAATCTGTCACAGCCATCGCTACTTTATTATAAGAGTACCCTGCTGGTCCAGGGACAATAATTTAATTAATAATTTGAAAATAAGATAAACAATTTTGTGTAGTCTATAACACTATAGACACAGCCAGCTCTACTGTTCTACTCAGCCAATCGCTGCATTGCTGATCGTAGTTTCGAGTATTGATACATCTGCCCTTTTTGGGGAACACTAGAACACACAGTAATCTTAGACAACTTCAATCCAGATATTTCAATCTAATACGCAAATTAATTTGAAGAACCAAATTATTCAAAGATCTGGCATCTCTCAAATCATCTCAGATGTATTAAGCGAGGTACGAAGAACGGACCCCTGAACTAAGAAACAAAATCAAATCAACAACTATATGACAACAAACTCTACAGATGACAAGAGAAAACCAAAACAGTAATCCATACTGAATGATATCATGACAGCATGATTATATGGTTGGCTTAATTATATTATTTATGCTTGCTTTTGTTTTCCCCCTGCTGTCCAAAAAAAACTGTGCAACTCATTTTGGGTCACTTTGTGAAGTGCAGCCATATCCAAGAAACGCACACAGACACTTACACTAATCCTCCACAGACAGACAGACAGAATGATGGAACAGAGAGGTGAAGAGAGCCATAAAGCAAAAGAGGGGACGAAACAATGATTGAAAAAGAGTGAAAGCTGATTCAAAGGCTGATAAAAGCATCTGTGACGCACCTTCTCTTTCATGTGAATGGAGAGCAGAGGAAGAAATGATAGCAGGTGCGAGATCTGACTCAAAGCCTATTGGACTAATTCGGAGTTCCAGTCAATGTGGGATATATCTACTAAATATCACAGACTTCCAACCATATCAGCATTCTGTTGACTGAGGGCTCAGAACACATAAAAATGGCCATAAACATTTGTTTTGCAGGTGTACAGTTATCAACAGGAAGGAACATATACCCTTTTATACACACTTGTCTCTGCAAACAGATTTAGTGTCAAAACATTCCCTCGCTAATGCTGATGTTTCCTCGAAAGTGCATGTTTATAATTAACAGAGTGCCACCATGTTCATGTGACATCTCCAAAAAGAACCGGTAGTTTATTTCAAGTCTTCAGAAGCAACATGATCACTTGTGTGATGAACAAAGCAAAATTAAAGTGCCTCCAGTTGATGCCATACAAGCAGATATTGAAATGTACTGTACCTACAGTCTACGTTTGGAAAGAGAATGGGTGATAATAAGAGACAATTGGATGAGCAACACGATTCAGAAAGGGATTATTACCCAGTTTGTTCATGCTGTTCAGAGTGAAAATTGTGCCACAGACTGTGATGTCTATGGACTGACAGCTGATAGTACTAGAGATGTCAGCACTTCAAAACAATTTCCGTGCAGTCTTCAGTATGCTGACAGTAAATCTTGAGTCACCCGTACTTATGCAGTGTGTGACCCTGGTGACGGAGAGACTAAAGGCCTTAAAGAAATAGTTCAATCAAAAATGAAAATTTGCAATTCACTCACTTTTAGGTAATCCAATACAGATGATTATTTCTTTATTTGAACAGAGAAATTTGGAGAAATTTAGCATAACATCCCTTGCTCAGCAGCAGTGAATAGGTGCCATCAGAATGAGAGTCCTAACAGCTGATAAAAACATTACAATAATCCACGAGTAATCTACACAACTTCAGTCCATCAATTAATATCTTTCAAAGCCAATTGTTTTACTTCAACCCATTGTTTCAGGTCAAAATCCATAACAACTCTTCCCCAGTGAAAAAGTCCATCTCCTGTGCTCCTCTTACATCAAAATCCACTCACATATTTGTTTGTCTGTTTTTTTTTTTTTTGTAAACGGTGATTGATCTGTGCATATTTCTCTCTAAAGCATCAATGGGACAAACGGACAAAACTCTATACTACATCGGTTTCCGGGCCATATTGTCAAGGTCAAGGTTCTTTTATTCATCACATACTCAATTATACAGAATATAATCCGTAGTGAAATGTAAATCAGTTCAGGCCCGCTCAATGGACAGTGCAAAATACGTAACACAACACAAGAGTATATATATAAATATATAGGTATAAAAAAAAAATCAAGAGTAAAATGTGCAATACAGCATACTGTGGACTTAATAAATAATAATATAAACAGGGATGTGCAAGAGGAATGTACAAACAGGTTGTAACGGGTATGTACACATAGCAGCAATACGGATGATGGAGAATGGTGGATGTTTTACAGTTTATTAAATTGAGTCCTGTAAATGTTATTAGACAGAGTTTGAGTTTAGGAGCCTGATGGCCTGAGGGAATTGTTGAGTCATAAGTATATACAGACAAAAAGTAAGCATGTACTGTACCTGCTGAGGTTGGAAGAAAGTCTGTCTTGCATGCAGCTGTAGCTGTTTTTTTATGTTCTCGCTCAAACACTGACACACT
Source organism: Ptychobarbus kaznakovi (assembly GCA_027422405.1). NCBI lineage: Eukaryota > Metazoa > Chordata > Actinopteri > Cypriniformes > Cyprinidae > Ptychobarbus > Ptychobarbus kaznakovi. The sequence goes on along the minus strand of CM049797.1, from coordinate 3,968,313 downwards.
CTTGCTTTTTGCTCCAGGGAATTTGCTTCCAGACTCAGAAGACAATCACATTTCTGCTGAGACACAGAGAGAGACACAGATGAATATTGAAGTATGCAAATGTTTATGGGGTTGGTCAAGTGAAGTAAAACAAATAAATGTACTTGGGTTGTTTTGTTTGTACTGCAGAGAAGCTAGGAGAAACCCGATTTCTATGTTGTAAGAGAACAAGAAAATCTCTTATTTGTTTTTGTCTTATTAACTTTTCAAGTGCTGCCAGAAGTGATTAGAGATATGGGTATGATCCATTGTGTTAATGAAAGCCGTCTTAAGACCCCAACTGTGCACTTTACTGATTTATACACTTGTCACAGAAGGGTGTTGCCATACCAATGCTAACTGACACCAAAACGCACCGTCTAAACACAGACAAATCACAAATGCTAACACATACATATACTAGAAAACTCAAAATTCTGAGCCAAAATCACTTTCAATCAATCAATATTTATATCTATCTCAGTTGTAAACACATAAGTGATCTTAAAGATCATGTGATCACAGATCATGGATTAAGTTTAGCATGGATAATAGCATTTATGCCTCACTATAAGACAGAATAGAAACAAAAGCACAGCTGCTGTTATTGTGTAAGGAATGATGAAACGCAGTGTCTTCTCAGCCCAGCACTAAAATCAATATAAGTCATTCTGCTTGATCCATCATTTCAACTTAATAAAGCGTCCTGAGACCATCAGTCCCGATAAAGCTGCATATAGCCAGTGATGATGATGTCATTCTTTGAGAGGCATTAAAAATTGTTACTGAAGAAAAAGTCTCCCCAAATGGAAATGTTGTCATAATTCTCATCATAATATACTACATTATTCCAGCTCTGTATCATTGTCTTCACTTTCAAAAAAGGAAATGTTAGGAAGAAGAATGTCTCTTTTGCAAACAAGGGAAATAGAAAGTGATGTATGGATCAATTTATTTTTAATTTTTGGATGATTTCTTTATTCACCATAACTGTATGTCCCATCACATTAGCACAAAATGCATCTGAACTCATTCTTTGATATGCACTATAACAAAATGATCACATAATATTACATGAAATAGAGTCCATGGAACAGGACAAAAACGTCATCCAATATTCAACTATTCCACTGAGATGACAAAAGATTAGCAAATTCACACAGCCTCCACGACAAAACAGAGTAACTGGGGACATCCTATTGCAGAAATGTGTTCCTAGACAACTATCAGCCAGATATGCAGCTCAGATATGGGCTGCATCTGGCCGCTTCAGGGACCAAGAGACTTCTGTTCCAACATTTCCCAGCTGCTGCTGATCTCTTCATCCAACCACAGACCAGGAGTCCCCAAACCAGGAAGACTGGCTGTGGTACATCAGGATAACTGTAAGAGCTCATGGGGCATTTTTATGATGCAGTCAGAGACTTGACAGATTACACATTAAATAATATAAAACATGCACAGGGGAAATGGGTATTTTTCATTTAGTAGTTTCCTAACTTTATTACTGCAGATCAGTCTGCAGTTAGAGAGACAACTATTTTAAGGGCCTGTGTGCCTAACATTTGAATTAAGGGCCTATGTGGCTAACATCTCTTTACCTTGGGATTTTGAAGCTGGACATGTCTAAAAGGACTATAGGCCTTGTTTTAGGTGCACCATTTATACCAACAATTTATAGATTTCATACATTACAGGCAATCCCACTATGGGCCACCAAAATTGATCAGGTTGTCTCAAAATCAACAAGCAATATATTAATAATTAGTCCCTCTGAGAGAGAACATAGCTTGTTTGCAGTTTTACAATTATTCTGAAGAAATCATAGTCTGTAACACTGGCCATCTAAAAAAAACAACAACAAAAAAAACACTGGTTCATCAAAACCATTTCACATAAAACAATGGACTTGTGGTGGGCCATTTTATCAGGAAGCTTAAACTGTTGGTCTCTCAAGGTTCAAGGTTTTTTTTCGTCACATACTCAATTATACAGAATATAATCAGCAGTGAAATGCTCTGAAGTAGCATATCTAATAAAAAAAAAAAAAACAGTCAAGCCGATGCGTGACATTCATACAAATATATTTGAAAGTCACCTCTTCTCAAACTGAACCCATTTTAAAAAGCAGCATCAACTTTTTTGGCTATCAGGGGTGGGAAGGAAGGCCTGGACCCTCAAGAGGAAGAGTCCATGGAGGGAAAAGCATAGGAAGAGACCACAGAGAAGACAGCAAAGGAGGCCACAACACAATGGTGGAGTGTCATTGCCTGACAGAGCCTCATGATAGAGCATTAAGTGGTGCAGTCCAGGGCAGAGCCAGGGAGACAGAAAAAAAAAAGTCAGGCGAAGTCCGGGAGGTCGGAGATCAAGTCACTGGACCAGAGGGCCAAGGCAGAGCAGAACGATCCGATGGAGCTGGGGGCTTGGAATAATCAGGCAAAGCCAGTGGGAACAAGGATGATGGCAGAGCCAGAGGGACGGAGGAACATGGTGGAGCATAAGGAATCAAAGGTGTAGCAGAAGGAATTTAGGTGCAGCTGCAGGCCCAGAAGTCCATAGTGACTAGGATCCCTGTTAAAAACCAGAGAGATGACAGGCCACAGGATTCAAGGCGGGTCTTTTTGCTGGCTTAAAGTCCATAGCAGGTGAAAGGAGGAGTGGGGATGGATCAGGGAGGAGTACTGGGATGGAGATGACTGGTGAAACTGGAGTTGACTGGAGAAACTGTTGCCGATCTGTGATGTTGTTCTCTTCCACTTCACAAGCACTAATGGAGGATTCACTTAGCCACAGTGTATACTCTATGTATTGATCCAGGATACAGGTGGTGTCTCCAGCTGGCACCAGTTCAGACAGGAAATTATCTAACTTAGTCCAGAAACAGAGCTTGAGAGTACCATCATTCCTGGACATCTGATGGTTAATCTTTAGGAACTTCTTCATATAATTATGCAGTGGGCAGCCATTCTGGTGGAAGGAGAGTAGCAACTGGTCCTTAGGGTGGATGGTGGCTGCTGCTAGATACAATATCAGGGTCCATTATTCTGTCAAAAGTTGGAGAGTTGCTGCAGGCAAAGGAGAGGTCTAAAGCGAGCTGATGAAACCAAGTTGAAACCATAATTTTGGCCAAAATATTTGATGCAAAAACAAGGCCACTCAAACTACAACATACCAAAATGAAGCATGGTGATGCAAGCATCTATGGTGGCGCATGCTATATGGCTGCTTCTCTTCAGCTGGTACTGAGGCAGTGGTCATGATTGAAGGGATTTTTGGATGCCAAATACTTTATGGCATAAAATCAGCAGGTCTCCATTTCAAAGCTGAAGACAATTATGAATTTCATCTATCAGCATGATCATAACCCCAAACACATTTAAAATATCAAAAAAAGGAATGGTTTCAGAAGATAAATCTTTTGCAATGGCTGGGCAAGAGACCAGGCCTAAATCCAATCGAACAACTAGTAGAATGACTTAAAGAGGGTTGTGGACAAGAGATTTAATTTATCTGGATCTCTTTTACAAGGAAGAGTGGGAAAAATTGACAAATCCATCCATCCATTCCCAGAACCGCTTGCACACTGTATGGGGCACAGGGAGCTGTAGCCTATCCCAGCATCTTGGGTAATTGGCAATGAAGTTGACAGATTCTTATTCAAAAATACTGCTTGCTATAATAAACACAAATGTGCTTCAACCAGGTATTAGTATAACTTAAGGGTGTGCACACCCTCTTATAACCAGTTTTTTTTCCATAAAAGTTTTTTTTTGTTTTGTTTTTTGGAAACGTGGTTTCAGTATCACCTGAGGTGGTGATCTGACTATTTATTTTGGATTCATTTTACAAATAAGAAACTGGCAGTTTTAACAGGGGTGTCTATTGCATCTATCCTTCATGGAAATGTCAATCCCAGAATCTCAATTTTACCCCAAGGTTTGTGCATACTATATTTATGCTTATTGGAATATGTGCTAGCACAAAACTCTATTACAGTCTAATCTAATCCATGAAGACGATTCTACTGGCTTTAGTTTAGATGCTGATTGTGTACGCAGTAGACAGCAATGTAGTTCTTTAGGTTTTGGAAATTAACTTAAGTATGTCTTAGGAAGTATGATATGTAATATGAATATTAGTATTTCCCAAAACTACAAACTTTCCAAGCCTATGGGATCAAATGGGACAAAACAATTTTCAAAACATTTCAAGTGGAGCAGAGAAGACTGCCACAGCACTTCAGATGGCAGCCATAAACCTGACACATTTGCTGACAAGGGCCACAGAATCCGATAACCATACACTTCCCTGAAAACACATCCCAAGAAAGAAAACAATTAAATAAATAAATACATGAAAACAGAGCCAGCTGTAATATATTAGTGCACTTAAGGCTGAGTGAACTGTAAAAAGATGTCCAGGATAATGGAGCTGTTTATTGAACTATGCTTATGGGTGGATTACAGTCTCAGAATACAATGAATAATTAATGCTGTCAAACACTCATCTTACAAAGATTACATTTATGACCACCCATTAACTGACGCTGTAGAGTGGTGGATTGTTGCCTTTTACCACTAAGCAATCATGGTCTCATAATCTGCTACTTTCAGTCACAAAGTGTTTCATGTTAAGAGTTGTTGAGTGTATGAGAGCTGAGTGCATCAGTGTTGGCTAAGCTACAAGCACTATTTATATATTTTCGGTGATACTTTATTATAAAGGGGTGGGTGCTCAGCATTTTGTGAAGGCTTGATTGTGTTTATGGTGTGCAGTGTAACGTGTTCATGCTTCGTTTTTTAATATCAAATATTTTACCTTTATTCTACACTGCTGCTTCCATTCTTGTCAAAACGGTCAATGGGTTCCTTGTTCTATGAAGCCTCTCCTTCAGAATTAGGCCCAGACTGGTTAGCTGAAACCTAACCTGGGAAGAAGCTTGTTGCAGTCCATAGCAGCCTTTTTGGTAGTCCTTAAACAGCAATTTCTTTAAAATAAAATGAGCGTCTTAACTTTGCAGATGTTGTTTATGCTCTAACAACAACACTACAAACTTGAGTTAAAAAAGTGAAATTATAATCAACCACCACTTTAATTCTCACAATTGAATAGTCCAATTTTCACAATTAAGTTAACTAACTATTAACTTGGACTTTTGCCTTAATAAACTCGTAATTATTGTTTATTAATAGTTAGTAAATTAATTGGTAAGTTTAAAGGGATAGTTCACCCCAAAATTAAAATGATGTCATAATTTACTCACCCTCAAGTATTTCCAAACCTGTATGAATTTATTTGTTCTGCCGAACACAAAGGGAGATATTTTGAAGAAAGTTTGTATCCAGGCTGTTTGGGGCACCATTGACTTCCATAGTAGAAAAAAAAATACTATGGAAGTCAATGGTGCAACCGGAATTGCTCTGCTCAGAACTGGCAACACTATATTTTAGGGTATCTTAACTAGTTGCTTATTAGCATGCATATTAATAGAATATTAGCCATTTTATTAATTAAGCACATATTAATGCCTTATTCTGCATGACCTTATTCTACATCCCCAATCCTACTCAATACCTAAATGTATCAATACTTTGCTAACTATTAATAAGCAGCAAATAAGGATTTTTGGGGGGAAAATTCGTAGTTAATAGTGAATAAGTGTTCCCTATTCTAAAGTGTTACCAAAGAACCGATCTACTTTCACACTACTGAATGTCATGCAATGTAACAATATAATTTAGTTAGGTGCACAGAGCAATAATAATAATAATAATAATAATAATACAAATATATATATTGTTTTATATATATCTGAAGCCACTCTTCCTGCACTCCAAATCGGTCTTCTTTAAATCTAGGTTAGGGCTCCTAGGCCTGATGTTAAAATAACTGGACTGCTTGCTACCGTACATGTGGGGGGCTTGGCGATTGTGACCTGAGATGAGAGAAGCCCATCAAATCCATTTATTACACTAATGCTTCTGAGTACAGCAAAAACGCACTGGAACATTTTTAACCCTTAAAATGTTTTTGAGTCCTGGGTATTAGATATTTGAGAGGCTGGAGGAAGGGATATTGAGAGAGCACAATTTATTAGAAAAAAAAATGAAAAGGTCTGGGCAAATAGTCTTGACAAGTGACTTAGTACAAAAAATATCTGCCATCTCACCATCTTTAACTGCAGCATTCTGCTAACATTAAATAGATTTCTATGTTTTTTTTTTTTTTTTTTACTATGGGAGATACACACTGTAAAATAAAAAAAATAATATATATATATATATATGTAAGGGATAATCAATGGCTAACTGTGCATTAAAAGATTTGAATGTGCGACATGGAGGTGAAGAACCACCCGACGTGCAGCGGAGTTTAAAATCGTTTAATGCACAGCTAGCCGTTGATTATCCCGCTTATGCCATGGTCATTTGCTAGAATTCACATATTAAAGATGTTAATAATATTTGCTGGCTAATTCCATGGTCATTTGCCAAGTTATAGACAAGTAACAACTAGTATTGCTCTTTGCTCTAGGCAAAATTCATGTTGGAGGCCCCCCACCCCCCAATTAAAAGCACTTGAAACAAATATGATTCCTAACCTTTTTATTTATACAACATTTCATTTTAAATTTGTATATTTTTACTCAACAGCCAAAAGTTTGGACATATTACTATTTTTTATGTTTTTGAAAAAAGCCACTTATGATAATCAAGTCTGCATTTATTTGATCAAAAATACAAAAATAACTATAATATTGTGAAACTTTAAATAATGGTGTTCTATTTTTACCATACTTTAAATATCTATTTCTAGAGTCATAGCTAAATGTTCAGCATCATTTTAACACGTCCTTACGAATAAAAGTATTAATTTCTTTTTAAAAAAAAGTACTGACCCACTGAATTGCAAACTGAACGGTATTGTTACAGAATATTTATATTTAAATAAATGCTATTATTTTATTATTATATATTTTTTTACTCTTGTATTTCACAATTCTATTGTTTTTCTGTATTTTTGATCAAATAAATGTATGGGTCATTCTTCAATTGCAGTGGCAAGTGGTGTCCCTCTACTTTACAACAGTTGAAATAAACTTTAAATACCAATAAATTATAAAATCTTTGCATGTTTGTATTCTGTAGGGTAAACACAATTTGTCCACTATTAATAATTACATTTTTGTTTTAAAATACATATTTAATTGAGTTTGAGAGATTGCATTTGTAACAACATATGCATGTTCCCGCCATACATTGGAGAGGTATCTTGGGATTTATTTGCAACAATATAACATTTTCAACACAAATAAAGTGTTTATAATGTGAATATAGATGTGAATATAGTCTTTTATTAAAAAAGTTTAAAAAAATACATATTTTGTTATATTTAAGAAAAAAAGTTGTGTCCCCCAAATTCATGTCGGTGGTGTTACCCACAATGGATTTTGCCCCGTTAAGAAAAGGGGGGATTCTATTTGAACAACTTCCTGTGTGTAAATCTCATTGCAGGTGCTGGTGATCTGAGGAGTGCATGGGGAATACATTCTTTCTTATTAATTTTCTTAAGTTTAGCTACATTTCGGACAATTTCATGTGCCGCACTTTATTAGTGTCTCTGGTGTTATGCTGATAACTTGCAGATATTACTTATTTTAATCAAAATTTTGATAAATACATACTTATTAATATTTCCAAAATGCCCCCTGATCTTGACATCATCATGATGGCAGCCTCCATTTGAGAAAAGTCTGGATTTAGGCCGATTTGTCTGTGGTGTTGCTGTCAGTGGTGTTACTGTCTTTTCTGGTAACACCACAGAGGCTATAGTTACTTGCAATATAAAGTATTTGGTGTTATAATTACGTCTGTGGTGTTACTTCAAAATGACATAGACATAAGTGGCTGTGTCACCAGTGTTTGGTTGAAACTATTTAAAAATCTAAATGTTCTTTCATTTGAATGGATATAGCATATTAAACTAATGTTAGATGCATAGCAATATATTTGCTTAGAAAAAAAATCAAACAAGCAAATGTTTGCAAACAATGCATACAAATGTTGCCTCTTATTTGCCACCCCAATTGAAGAAAGACCCGTATAGCTTGATTAGCATAAGAGACTTCTTTCAAAAATATAAAAAACTGTAATGTGTCCAAACTTTGACCCCTGTATGTACATATTAATCAAACTTTATCTAAGGTAATCTATTTTTTGTTTGTTGAGGATGTTATTATAGCCGTGATAACATCATTATTATTATTTTGAAGTAATTTTTGCAGTAATTTATTCACAGTTCCTGAATATCACTTAAGTAAATGAACATCAGTGCTTTTATATATTTTTTATTTCCAAGCTGGGTATGGGCAGAATTTCTCCCTCCTGTTTAACCAATATTATTATCATATTATTAAATATGATTTTAGCCTATGTATTGTATTGCTACCTTAAATAGCCTATACATCAGCACAATTTAGAAGTTACACTCATCTGAGGTACTTTTTTGAAACATAAAAAATGTTAGTGTGTTTGCTTTTTGAATGTGAATACAGAGTTCTTTGTTTTTACTTGTGTAGCTATTTTGCTAGTCAGCTCCTGATGCGATATCATTTACTGTACGCGAAAATTCAAAGTGTCACATCTGGGCGCGTCAGCGCAACGGCGCTCTTTTAAACTCGTAATAAATTGGTGAATGATCTGTCCAGAAACGACGTTATTCGACAGAACAAGTTTATATAAATTAATACATTGCAATCACTCCAAAATAAATGACGACAACAACTCACACACTGCATTAGGATCTGTGCTTCTTTGCGTGCCTATTTATCCTTTTGCTTCGGTACCTGAAGGATACGTTATTTACGCAAACATCCAGAGGGCGAGACCCGCTTTGAAATGGCAACATTAACTGGTTTCATTGCAGGTCAGTGACAATTCAACAATATCCAGTGAACAATGAGGATAGTATTTTGCTGTCCATGGCCTGGCGTATAGGTGATGTTACGGTTTTGGAGGCCCCTCCTAAAAACCCGAGGCCCTAGGCAAGCGCTTCTCAAAGTCCGGACTCCGGTCCGAATCCGGACCGGGAGGGAATTCAATCCGGACCCGCCTCCACTTGGTATTTCAAGCGCACTCGTATCAATCAGACCTCTGTCTGGCGTCCGGCGTTCAGACTATTTTGTTAGACAAAGCACATAGCAACTAGCGACATTTTGGATAAACCTTAGCTTTCATTCAGTAGAATAATGTCACCGGTTTCGCCCCGTGAGTACGAGGTTTCGCCTTCCTGACGCAATCTTTCTCCACCGGCAGAGTTAGCAGCGTATTCAAAGAACCGAACCGCAGCAGACTTGTGAATGAACGAGTACAAAACAGTGTTTCCAAAAACCTATCACTGTTGACTGTCTGGCATAGGAACATGAATGTAGTTTGTCTGTAAAGGGTTGAAATATGCACATAGTTCGGACGTTTGTGCTCCATGAAATATATATTTAAAAAAATATATAATTAAAGATTTTGGCAATTCAGTTTAAGAGACTGCAGGTTACATTGAAGTACTATTTCAGAAACATAAAATATGTAGGCCTAAATGAGAACTGCTTTATTGGGCATTTAGTTGTATAAAAATGCAGTACTGTTGAGTAACCCTTATGAAAAACAACCATGGTTTTATTATAATAAAAGTGTAGTAACCATTTTTTTTGCATATTGATTATAATTTATATAACCAGTTGTACTACAAATACCATGGTTAAAGTATGGTTAGTGTAACAAGACCATCGTTCATTTGTGGTTATCATGGTTTAATAGTAGGCTAACTTTTTTTGTATAAAACCATGGTTAATTTTCGTAGACACAAGTATGACCTGATAACGTCATAAATATGACAATTAAGCATATTTGAAGATTAATTGTTCTATAAAGTTATAAGCATGTTTATAAAAAACAAGTTTTGTAATAACAATTATTTCGGACCTTTTGACATTGATGATAATTCAGATTCGGACCTTTGAATGTAAACTTTGAGAACCCCTGCCCTAGGCAATCGCCTGCTCTGCCTATAGCTAGCGCAGGCCCTGAGCGCTAGCATTCTGCCAGCTTCAAATCAGACACAGAGATGAAATAGTGCGGTAAGCACATTTATTTAAATGAATAATAGCATGTATTTCAATTAATTGTCGATATAGAGAGAGCGACAGAGAGAGAGAGAGAGAGAGAGATGACAGTTGTATATGTACCTGCTTTCTGCGTCTGCGCGTCTCTCTATACAAACAATTACTTCAAAAGCAGCGATTTTATGACCTCCTTGCTGGGAAATATAATGTAGCGATCTAGTATCTATATTTTATTTTAGTAATAAAAATCGCGGGGAAGCGTTGACAAGTTTATGTGTGTGTGTAGCACAATCTGCGATCTTCGACCTCTCTCTCTCTTTCGCTCTCTCTCCGCGTGTGTGTGTGTGTGTGTGTGTGTGTGTGTGTGTGTGTGTGTGTGTGTGTGTGTGTGTGTGTGTGTGTGTGTGTGTGTGTGTGAGCGATGCGTGTTGGTTGGTGTGCATCAATTAAAGCATCGCATTAATATGGAACGGTGATTAAACTGACCTGGAACTACCTGTGCAGTTAAACAAATGGAATCAACACTTGCCAGCCAGTCAGAATATATATATTAATGTTTAAAAATAATGAATACAATTTCCAAGTTAGTTTAATGTGCTTTGACAGCTAATAAAAAAAAAATATATATATGTAACTGAAAAAAAATAAAGATTTGCTACCAGCTGCTTTTAAAGAAAACTATATTAAGCAAAGAAAATGGAAGCAGTGCTTCCCTCTGCCATGATGCAATGGTTGCCCACACCCATGCCAGAAAATCAAAGAGATTTTCTGGTCTCTAGATACAGCTAAATTCCCTCCATCAGTGTCAGTTTATGGGTCTGCCAACAGCAAAAATCTCAAGAATTGGTAAAAAAAAAAAGCAAACCTCAAACACCAGATTTGAGGTCATTTGTAGCACAAATTAATTTAAATTCTAAGGTTGTGTGTGTTGTTCAAAGTATAACCAACCACTAACTATGTCCAGTGCAAAAACAAAACCACTTCTGGTTAAGCAAGCATTTTATAACCAAACATTTATTAAGTCAAGATTTTACAAATGCAAAATACCCACAATTAGTATCAGTTTTCACACAGAAATTGCTCCCATTTCAGAACTGTAAACTAAGTTTGAGCTAAAACAACCTCCACATAGTCTCTAACCAGTCTACATTTTTCCAAGAAAAACATGTATTCAGCACTTAAAACCCAACAGTATGCAGCTTACCCCCTTCTGCAGATCCTCAGCAGTCAGCCTGGTGTGACGGAATCAATGCAGGCACACAGCAGCTGCATTTTACGGGCGAGTGGCCGCGTGTGCACTCAGGACCGTGCAGCATCTGAGAGTCAGGGGTGGGGAGGTGGCGCTCCCACTTGCTGCCTGCGTGCACACATTTTCCAGGCCTTGAGAGGCAAATGACTAGGCCGGCTAATATCAGCCCAGGAGTAAATGTGTTTCCATTCAAACATCTGCAGTCGATGTGAGAGGAAATACATTTTGATCTGATGATCTTTTGGATTATGTAATCCATGCAAACCCAACCAATGACAGACTGTTTTACTTTCACAGCCAGAGTTTATTTTGAGGCTGATAATGAATTATCTCACAAATATACAGGCCAAAGTAAATTCCTATCTTTTTGTTGTTGTTGTTGTTGTATCAAAACAGATCTGTTCAAATGTCAGTAAAAAACATATTGTATAAACACATTGATTGACAGAAGTAGTTTACAGACATGCAGCCAAAGTTGCCCTCGAATGTTTAGATGTTTTATAACATGGCACAATTAGATTACTCTCAAATGTCCTGTATAAAACTCATCACTACCTCATCGCTGTACACTGGCCTTGAGTACAAACCAGGCATGCTTCATTTTTATACAGTATATTCATTTACAGAATTTTGGTATCTTCAAAATGCTTTGCAATACCAACCTGTAAAATATCATACATAAATCATACTTTTAAAGTATTCTTATCAATGTCCTCATAAACAAAAATGTGGTAACATTTATATAGGGACCAATTCTCACTATTAACTAGTTGCTTATTAGCATGTCTATATTGGCTGTTTTTATTAGTACTTATAAAGAACATATTCTGCATGACCATTCTCTGCATCCCCAATCCTACCCAATACCTAAACTTAACAATTACCTTACTACTAAGCAGCAGCAAACTATGAGTTTATTGAGGCAAAAGTAGTAGTTAATGGTTTGTTAATAGCGAGAACTGGACCTTAAAATAAATTGTGACAAAAAAATGCTTATAGACATATTTATTTTACTTTTGCTTCTCCCAACTCGAATATAGCGTGGAGTGCTTTAAAACACATGAAAATACATCGGATTTAAATTAAAGACTTGCTTCAGTAGATTGAAACAAAATTCAATTATACCCCATTCTGCAAGGCACGTGTCATATTGTTTTATATAGGTCAGAATCGTGTTACGTTCCCATCATCAATTTTAGTACTAGCAGCAGCTGTTTACCACTGTAGCTAGGTAACAACTAAAGAGGACACCAGTTTCACTGTGGTATTTTAAGGTGCACTGAGTAATTATTTTCATGTTGAGCTGGCTGATTTGCCACTTATATTTGAGACTGTTTTAGCAAACAAAACCATGAGTGTTCCATAACCAGAAGCCATAGCGGGAAAGTACATTCTCTGCTCAAAGAACAGGATGCAACTTTTAGATCTGGCAACATGCTGACAGTAATGTCAGGAGAGAATTGAAAAGGGGCATCAGTGAGGCAAAGCATACGCATACATTTAAGGCCACTTTGAAAATAATAATATGGAATGGGATAAAAGCCATTGCTGACTATAAGGATTGGCCTGTCCTCTACAAATTAGTATTGAGACTTTAATCCTTTTATCCTGTACTTTTATGATTTATTTATTTGTTTGGTTGTTTTTTTTTGGATAAGAAGTAAGATGTGCTGCTGCTGCTGCATAAATAGGAATACATGAATCCCACAGCAGATCAAGACAGGTGGAGCGGGAGGAGGTGGAGGGTTTCAGAGGAACCTAGGAACAGTGTGCTCTAGGACCAGCTATTAAAATGTTACATTCAAATTATTAAAGCTATTAAAATGTTGCTCTAGCAATCTCAGTGGCTGCAGAATCAGGCCAGCCAGCTTGTGTAATGTAGTAAATTATGTGAATGCTAGCAGACAAAGGATCGTGTCATCTTTTGCAGTGCTTCTCAACTAGTTGCTGGTCAATGTTAGCTGGTGTCCATTGAATAATATTAACAGATAAAGCTGTTTATTTTAATAATGTACGCATGCTAACTAATGTAGTTAACAAATGGACCCTTGTTGTAAAGTTTTACCATTTATTCTAATCAATGATAAATGTTTTAAGTGATGAACAGCAACATACAAATATATTAATTGTTTGTCATCAGTAGCATGTCCTTCCTAAAAATATATGCAGTTTTGTTTAATAACAGACTACACAAGGAAGACAGGAATGAGTGAAAAACATACAGACACATAAGATTTTCCTCTAAATTTCTTGTGGGGCAGATTTCTCTGTCTTGCTCTGGCCAGTGACATCTCCTGCTACTATATTGAGCGAGCATTGAGACATGGGAGAAAGAAGAAACACATTAAAGTCTTGCATTATGTTACTCAGGAATGAGCCTGCTAGTATCCATCACACAACACAACCGATGCCCGCTCCTGATCGATCAAATAGATCTGTGGTTCTTAACCCTGTTCCAGGAATTTATGATCATTGACGAGCTAGTAATTACATCAATAGCAATCGTAGACAATCAATGGGAAGTATCAAGGGATGCTATCGTTTTTAGAGATGTGTAATTAGAAGTGTAAATGTAAGGGTGTCACATATTACAAAAGGAAATAATTGCATTGCATTGATTCTGTTTACAATTGTATTAAAGATTTATTTTAGTTTATTAGATCATTTTTAAACAATGTGTTTAAACAAAATTGCATACACCCTGTAAAAATGAGGTCGCACTTTAAAAAAATCCAAATCAAATCACTTTTATTGTCACATCACCACAGCACATGTGCCTTGGTGAATGAAATTCTTGAGAGCGTGCTCCAGACAGTGCAGAAACAATTTACATATATACAGTACATACTTACAGATTTATACAGAAGACAATGTGCAAAATACACATACATATAGTCAGTACACACAGTGTATTATTAGACATACTTACAGGTGTTGAATTGCTCTTCAACTTTGTTTTTATATTGTCGTTTGGCGGCTTTGATGGATTTCCTGAGATCGTTTTCGATCGTCAGTGTTTCCGGATTTAAAGGCAGATGTCCGCGCTGACAAGGCTGCTCGAACATCGCTGTTAATCCATGGTTTTTGTTTGGGGTAGATGCGGATTGTTTTTGTCGGTACTACGTCCTCTATACACTTCCTGATGAAACACGTTACAGAATCTGAATACATCTCTTTGTCGTCATCAGACGCTGCCCAGAACATGTCCCAGTCCACCTGATCAAAACAGTCCTGTAGTATAGCGTCCGATTGGTCCGACCAGCATTGGATTGTCCTGAGGGCGGGTGCTTCACGTTTAAATTTCTGCCTATAAGCAGGCAGGAGCAGAACGGAAGAGTGATCCGATTTGTAGCAGTGGTCCAGTACACGATCACCACGCATGTTGATGGTGATGTGTTGAAAGTATTTTGGAGCTATTGTTCTGAAGTTGGCTTTGTTAAAGTCCCCCGTCACAATAAACGCTGCATCTGGGTGCGCGGTTTTCTGCTCACTTATATTCCCACACAGTTCCTTGAGTGCCTGATCTGTGTTGGCTTGAGGGGGAATGTAAACAGCTGTGATTATGATCGCTGTAAATTCCCTCGGTAGCCAGAATGGTCGACACAGAAGCATATAAAATTCCAGATCAGGGGAGCAGAAGGAGTGTAGGTTCCTTTCATCACACCACGAGTTGTTGATATAGAAACAGACGGCCCCCACTGCTTTTCCCTGTGAGCTCTTTCGTTCTGTCCGAGCGATGCACAGAGAACCCTGTGAGCTCGATGGCTGAGTCTGGAACCATTGCAGACATCCAGGTTTCTGTGAGGCAAATAACGCGGCAGTCCCTTGTTTCTCGTTGGTATGAGATGCGCGCCCGCATTTCACAGAGTTTGTTGTCCAGTGACTGAACGTTAGCCAGCAAAATGGTTGGGAGAGGAGGTCGAAAGGCACGGCGTCTCAGTCTGACGAGGACGCCAGCTCTCTTCCCTCTTTTTCGGCTATGTTTCCTTCGTCGCGGTCGTACGGGCCTTGCGGCCCAGACAAAGGGCTCTGATGCGGTGTCTGTGAAGAAAGCGCCAGCATTCAAGAGCTCAAATCCGGTTTGCTTTGCGTGACGGAGGAACCAATGTTTAAAATGTGTGTCTATCGTAGACAGTTATACTAACAACATCTTACACGTAAAACAAAAAAAACTAAAAAATGTATCGTATACTGTTGGTTTTTATGGTTTACGGGGACAACGTAATGGTTTTTATACTCTACAAACCGTATGTGCTATTGCCCTACACCTACCCTAAAAACTTAGCCCTCACAGGAACGGTGCATTTCTATTTTCCCTCAAAAAAACTCACTCTGTATGGTTTATTTATAAGCGTTTTAAATTATGGGGACACTGAAAATGTCCTCATAAATCACCTTCTCTTGTAATACACTATGTCATACCCATGTCATTACCTATGTCATACCCATGTCATTATACAAATTTGTGTCCTCTAAACCACATAAACACACACACACACACACACACACACACACACACGTTTGTTTCTGTGAATTGTGGGGACTTTCCATAGACTTCTATCACTTTTATAATTACTAAACAATATTTTCTATCCCCTAACCCAATCCTACCCCTTACAGAAAATCTGTTTGCATTGTTACACTTTCAGATATAAACATCATTTACTATTTTTAATAATTTTTCGGTAATCATTTTAATCATAATCATTCCCCACAATGTCAAAAAATGTCAGGTTTTACTATCCTTGTGGTGACATTTGGTCCCCACAATGTAGCATAAACAAGTACACACACACACAAACACATTTTACCATAATATTACAAACTGCTTTTATTTATGACACATTAACACAGCCAACAAATTAACTGGTTATGGAAGTTACACCAAAACACTGACAGTGTGTTTTATTCACATTTGCATCCCAGGCTCTCCAAAATTATATTTTGTTGCTCACTGCACATTCAACGTGAAAAATCCAGTAAGTGCTCAGTTTTATTGGGAACAAATAAAACTTCAAGTTTTATTACCTTGGTTGCTGTAGATGTTGTGGCAGTTTGTAAATTAAATGTCTGGTGAGTGGCACTAAAAGTGTAATGCTCTATCTTGTTTGAAAATAATACAGCACCTATGCTAAACCCAACCCTAAATCTAACAGATAGTGTTAAGAAAAGCAAATGATAGAAAATAAAATGCATTTCCTAAAGCAACCATGAAATTTTAGCAAGTCGTCCAGCTTTTTATCATGACTTCTTTCACTTGTGCCCGAGCACTTAACTTTGCAAGTACAAGGTGAACTACCAAACAAGTTTACATATGGTGCTGGGGAGGCTCCAGGAAGTGTTTGAAAAACACTCATGTAAACTAGTAGTGGTAGTAGTTAGTAGTAGCAGCAGAAAAACTCGCAAAACTTTGTTTAAAAATACAATTAAAACATAAAAAAGGTTTAAACCTATTATGGCACATTATTAACAAAATAGATGACATCTCATTCATAGACCATGTGTAACTCACCTCAGTCATGTGGATCAAGTAAAATCGCAGATCTTCACTGTGATCTGAGGAAACAAACAGAGGTCATAATGTAATTTTTTTTTAATCAAACAGTTAGCTTTATAGCATTCTAGACATACTAGAAAATTAAGGGAGTTGTTCAGCTTCAGAGCTAAACTCTGCAGGACAGTGGACCTCTAAGGCAAAATTTGAAGATCCCCTGCCTTATTTACTCCTAAGGGAAGTGCACTAAAGTGATTACTCTGAAGGGATTATCCCATTGTTTGTGGCACCTACACAATGTTATCCTAATAACATTCATGTTTAAAATTGTTAAGCGTGTTGTAGCAGGTCCTCTTTGTTTCTTTATTTCACAGTTGTGTCAGTTTGTATACGGTCTCTTCATGTGATAAAATTAATGATATTAATAATAATAATCACTTCGCCAATATATAACTTTAACGGACATTCTAGTTTGTTTTAGTTTTTTTTTTTTTTGCCTGTTTCCTGTATTCTTTGGTTCCTGTTTTCCATTTGTTAACATGGTTATTTATTAGTTGATTAATTAGCACACTTGATTGTACTTTTGATCATCATCACTGTGTATTTAAGTTCCTCTTGGTTTTCTGTTGATGGTCGGTTGTTGCTTCTGTTAAGTGTACACAGTTACGCATATGGACTTTGCTAATTAAAATTACCTTTGTTTCTCACTGTCCTGTCATCATTGGACGAGAAGACTTTAAAATATCTGTACTAGATCGCTGCCGACTATCAACATCCAGTAGACTTCCCAGACACCCAAGAACTTTGCTGGAGGGAGGTCGTCATCAGGTATCTGGAGAGTGTCTACCCCCAACCCATCCACGATCCCACGATCCACCAGAGTCAGCCATTTCCTCAGCTCCAGTTCTGCTGGCTGCCTTCAGGCCCTCAGTACCAACATCAGCCGTGCCATGCAGTTCTGATCCACTGTGGGGTTCTGGTTCCCAGCTCTGCCCTGGAGAGTCAACCCGTGGTCTCTACCTCGATCCTCTGAGCCCATAACTCCACCTCGGCTCATCAACCAGTTGTCTCTGCTTTGGCTTCTCGGTCCCTTTGCTCCACCTGGGACTGTCGTTCTTACGCTTCCTCCGGGCTCCCTCGTCCCACAGGCTACACCTTAGTCAGTTGTCGCTCTTCCATCACCATGGGCTTCCAGGTATTCAGCTTTGTCTCATCCCTCCACCCCTATGGCTCTGTTGGTTTCCTCTTTTCCTCAAGCTCCGCCTCTGTCCTTACTCACACCATCATAGCTCCACCATGGACCTCTGTATGGTTGCGCTCTGTGTGAACACCTCTTGGCCACATCTCCCATCATCTCCATGAGGGTCGCTACCTCCATCTTCTCCTCCTTGGTCTCTTCTGCCCGCTCTCACCAGCCCTACGCCAGCTCCTTTCACCATCTTTTCAACTGTGACTTTCACCATCCCTTCCCCATCTCCTCGTTCGCCTCCAAAAGCACTTCCTTATTAGCAAAACGGTGTGACATTACACCTTTCCTTTGCCTGTTTCCTGTGTTCCTTGGTTCCTGTTTGTCATTTGTTCCATGGTTACTCATTAATTGATTAATTAGCACACCTGATGGTCCTCTATATCATCATCACTGTGTATTTAAGTTCTCCTTGGTTTTCTGTTTATGATCGGTTATTGAATGTGTTGAGTGCACATGGTTACATGTATGGACTTTCGAAATAAAATTACCTTCGTTTTGGAAATTTTGTCCCTTCATCTTTTAAATTTGCTTTAATATGTGACAGTACATCAGTACAATTTAGATTTTTTTCTAATCAAACTTTTCTTCTGAAGAACCACTGCTTGAATTGACTGTTATATATCAGCATAAATGAGCACACATTGAAGTAGAAAAATTCTCAAAATCGTCTGTCACTGTTTAGAAATAATACTTTCAGTGGGATCCTGTAATTTAAGCTATTAAATCACCTTTCTATTCAATTCTGACAATAATAGCTCCACACGTTTTTTTATAACACCATATAATAAATTCCACATTTACAACCCGAATTCCAGAAATGTTGGGACGTCTTTTTTATTTGAATAAAATTATGTTTTTTCAAATCTCATGAGCCAACATTTTATTCACAATAGAACATAACAAATGTTTAAACTGAGAAATGTTAAATTTTTATCCACTAAATGAGCTCATTTAAAATTTGATGCCTGCTATAGGTCTCAAAAAAGTTGGCACGGGGTCAAGAAAGGGCTGAAAAAGCAATACATTTTTTAAATATTCAGCATGGAGAACATCTAGCAACTAATTAAGTTAATTGACATCAGGTCTGTAACATGATTAGCTATAAAAGGGATGCCTTAGAGAGGCAGAGTCTCTAAGAAGTAAAGATGGGCAGAGGCTCTCCAATCTGTGAAAGAGTGTGTACAAAGATTGTGGAATACTTTGAAAAACAACGTTCCTCAATGTCAAATTGCCAAGGCTTTGCAAATCTCATCATCTAGAGAGCATAACATCATTAAAATAATAAGAGAAACTGGAGAAATCTCTGAGCTCAAGGGACAAGGCCGAAGACCTTTGTTGGATGCCGTGGTCTTCAGGCCCTTTGACGACACTGCATCACCCATCGGCATGATTCTGTCATTGACATTACTGAATGGGCCCCGGAATACTTCCAGAAACCACTGTCGGTAAACACAATCCGCTTTGCCATCTGCATATGCCAACTAAAGCTCTACCATGCAAAAAGGAAGCCATATGTGAACATGATCCAGAAGCGCCGTCGTGTCCTGTGGGCCAAGGCTCATTTAGAATGGACTGTTTCAAAGTGAAAAAGTTTTCTATGGTCAGATGAGTCTAAATTTGACATTTTGAAGATCACGGGTGCCTTTTCCTCCGGGCTAAAGATAAGGGAGACCTTCCAGTAAAAAACTGTCAAATGACTGGCAGCTACGGCTGCCAAACAAAAACCCTTAAATTACAATAAAATACCTTAATTTAAACAAAGTGCAAAAACAACAATTTTACAGAAATTTTCATTAATGCCGAATTCACACTGCACGATTTTCAAAGTCATCGGATCATTGCTGTTTTCACACTGCATGACAATTTGGGGTAGCATTCAGTCGCTGCTGTTTTAACATTGCACGATGGACCAGCGACAGGTTTCACACTGCATGACTTTACAATAGGAAGAATCGCCGACAACCCTGTCTGCTCCGCAATTATTATGGTCAATAAGTCCCCCCCGAACACACAGTAATTAGCAAAGATGACTTGTTAACAAACACTTCTGCTGGGAATTTTTTATATACACAAATCTAAGTAGCCTACTTGAAAGTGAAACCAACGTGTTGTGCATTTTATAATGAGTTAATTTCTTATAGCCTATAAATTCTTATAGCTATATAAATTATAGTGCAATAAAATAAATACAAATGCAATGCAATACAAATGCAATAAATCTTTTGTCCTTTATAGAAGAATATTATTTACAGGAAAACCCCTAACCCCTTCTTCATCTTCATGTAGCCTACCTGATCTGTATATTCTAATACCAAAATGTATGCACGTTGATTGTAAATGGCTAATGTTAATCACTTTGTAAAAAAAGAGTCCTCCCCGAGCTTCCCGCTGCCTTGTATCTTGCTCTCTCATTGGTTGTAGGTCATCACTGATGTATTTTTCAGTCCAAACTCATTCACAGAGCAGGATTGTGAATCGCCGACAGCTCCAGATATTTAGCATGCCAAATATCTCCCAAGTTTCAGCAATGCATCAGTGATGACCTCAGATCGCGTCTTTGATAATTCACACTGCGCGATTGTCACTCGCGTAAACGAGCACCGATTTGCATCCAATGTCGTGCAATTGTCAAAACCTTTCGGCGAGTGAAAAATCTGGCTAAAATCGTGCAGTGTGAAGTTGGCATAAAGGTTTTACAGAAATAAACTGTTATATTAGATATTTTTCTTGTTTCAATTACGATATTTAAAATAAAAAGTCGATATTTAAAATATTTAAAATACAAAGTCTGTACAAATGCCATATGAAATTACAATTTTACATTTTAGTTTTTTTTTTTTTTGAAATGCAGCACAATTACATTTAAAATACTGTAATGACGAAAAACATAGAACGGTTTAATAAAAATGTTGAATTAAATATATTCAACTTAAAGGACAAGTTCACTTCCAGAATAAATATTTCCTGATAATTTACTCACCCCCATGTAATCCAAGATGTTCATGTCTTTCTTTACTCGGTCAAAAATAAATTCATGTTTTGAGGAAAACGTTCCAGGATTTTTTTCTATATAGTGGACTTCAGTGGGAGTCAACAGGAATGTTTTCCTCAAAAACCTTAATTTATTTTCGAACGAAACATGAAAAACATTAACATCTTGGATGACATGAGGGTCACTTCCTGATGTCACTTCCTGCTTGTCGCTAACTCATGTTTTGAGTTTGAGCTCCGTCAAGTCAATTATTTATCGTCTATTTTCTATCTTAAAATCTTAAAAAAAATTATTTTATACACCATCATTTTTGTTTCTATATCGTGTGAATATATCTGCGATCGCATTCTGCAACGAAAATAAAATACGCGATCAGAGTTCGCTATTAGCTTTGCCTGTTAGCTATTAGCTATCAGTGTGTTTAGCATGTGACTTGCTTAACACGCCTCTACCTTTGAGTGCAGGTGACGTCTGCTTTAATGGCGTCCGGCACGTCCATACTACAAACCGATTCAAAAAAGTGGGCACTGTCCATACTACAAACCCGATTCCAAAAAAGTGGGACACTGTACAAATTGTGAATAAAAACAGAATGCAATGATGTGGAAGTTTCAAATTTCAATATTTTATTCAGAATACAACATAGATGACATTTCAAATGTTTAAACTGAGAAAATGTATGATTTTAAGGGAAAAATACGTTGATTTTAAATTTCATGGCATTAACACATCTCAAAAAAGTTGGGACAAGGCCATGTTTACCACTGTGTGGCATCCCCTCTTCTTTTTATAACAGTCTGCAAACGTCTGGGGACTGAGGAGACAAGTTGCTCAAGTTTAGGAATAGGAATGTTGTCCCATTCTTGTCTAATACAGGCTTCTATTTGTTGCTCAACTGCTTCTGTTAGGTCTTCTTTGTCGCATCTTCCTCATTATGATGCGCCAAATGTTTTCTATGGGTGAAAGATCTGGACTGCAGGCTGGCCATTTCAGTACCCGGATCCTTCTTCTACGCAGCCATGATGTTGTAATTGATGCAGTATGTGGTCTGGCATTGTCATGATGGAAAATGCAAGGTCTAATCCCTGAAAGAGACGACGTCTGGATGGGAGCATATGTTGTTCTAGAACTTGGATATACCTTTCAGCATTGATGGTGCCTTTCCAGATGTGTAAGCTGCCCATGCCAGACACGACACTCATGCAACCCCATACCATCAGAGATGCAGGCTTCTGAACTGAGCGCTGATAACAACTTGGGTTGTCCTTGTCCTCTTTAGTCCGGATGACATGGCGTCCCAGTTTTCCAAAAAGAACTTCAAATTTTGATTCGTCTGACCACAGAACAGTTTTCCACTTTGCCACAGTCCATTTTAAATGAGCCTTGGCCCAGAGAAAACGCCTGCGCTTCTGGATCATGTTTAGATATGGCTTCTTTTTTGACCTATAGAGTTTTAGCTGGCAACGGCGAATGGCACGGTGGATTGTGTTCACCGACAATGTTTTCTGGAAGTATTCCTGAGCCCATGTTGTGATTTCCATTAGAGTAGCATTCCTGTATGTGATGCAGTGCCGTCTAAGGGCTCGAAGATCATGGGCATCCAGTATGGTTTTCCGGCCTTCTTCCAGATTCCAGATTCTCTGAATCTTTGGATGATATTATGCACTGTAGATGATGATAACTTCAAACTCTTTGCAATTTTTCTCTGAGAAACTCCTTTCTGATATTGCTCCACTATTTTTCGCCGCATCATTGGGGGAATTGGTGATCCTCTTCCCATCTTGACTTCTGAGAGACACTGCCACTCTGAGAGGCTCTTTTTATACCCAATCATGTTGCCAATTGACCTAATAAGTTGCAAATTGGTCCTCCAGCTGTTCCTTATATGTACATTTAACTTTTCCGGCCTCTTATTGCTACCTGTCCCAACTTTTTTGGAATGTGTATCTCTCATGAAATCCAAAATGAGACAATATTTGGCATGAAATTTCAAAATGTCTCACTTTCAACATGTGATATGTTATCTATATTCTATTGTGAATAAAATATAAGTTTATGAGATTTGTAAATTATTGCATTCCTTTTTTATTCACAATTTGTACAGTGTCCCAAATTTTTTGGAATCGGGTTTGTACATTAGCTGAAGGTAAAGTGCACAGGCACTGTTTCCCTGGTGCTCATGTTCTTGATGTTTCTGCACAGATACCCACAATCCTGAAGGATGATGAGAGCGTTGCAGCCATTGCAGCTGTTGTGATTCACGCAGGGATTCAACTTAGCGACCCCCCCCCCAGCCCCACCCTAGCGCCTAGCGACACATTTTTAGGGTTTGCCCAAACCAGTTTCTGAGAGTTGACGTTACTGCCACGCGAGCGCGGGTGTCCTATCACAGCACACACACACACACACACACACACACACACCAATTTCTCTCTCTGTGCATCTGCTCTGTTCAGCGAGCGGCGGAGAGGAGGATCGCTTTCAGTTAAACACAGTGTAGTGCCTCGTATGCGTGAGAACACGCACAAAATGATTGAGAAACAGCACATTACTAAGGGAGTCGTACATGGTTAATACATGAGCGATCCGCATTTAACTGGCTGGCCGATTTCCTGCCCTAAGTCTCCTTATCTCAGGAGACCCCTAAAAACTAGTTGAGTTTTGAGGGAAACATCTGGATGTTTTCCAAAACAGGACAAAATAACTCTTTATCTGGACATGGTCCCGGATGACCATTTAACATATAACTCAATGATGCTATCGATAAGGAAGACGGATTTATGATGAGACTTTCGAACTGAGCCTCAACAGTTACACATAAAAGCGTGACATTCTCATGACCCTGGACAGCTCCTCTTTCACCCCCCCCCCCCCTGCAGGTCAAAGGAAAGAACTTCTCTGTATCTGCTCTAGACAAAGAACACCCAAACTTGTGTGGACTTTATGCAAAAAGACATTAATTTATTCCATCACTATTAGAACAAAGATACCCAGGAAGGACATGCTTGATGTCGTTCATATGCTTGGCGTGATTATTTGGAATGTAGGATGTTTTAATCTTAACCTGTGTAGTGGAACCTGTGCTATTTGTCTTAACCTATGACGTATTACTGTTCCCTGTAAAGTTATAACTAGTGTTTAGATTCATACAGCTGGTCGCGACAAATACGAATCAGTGGTGCAACAGATTTGGTGATATTATAAATGGGTAAGCATGTGATAACACTTTACATAAGTATTAAACTCTTATTATCCTTCACATGGAAGATCACAGAGTAGATTTGGTATGTCCCAAAAGACATGGGCGGGGCTCCGCCCCACAAGAACAATCTGATTGGGACAGCCGCCCGTGGGTGGACCCAAATCGAGCCGCTTAAAATGGACAACAAAAGCTTTTAGCTTCAGACTTCGTCTCTCACTCGCTGCTGGCAAACTTGCTAAAACCTCTGCGTTTTCAGTGATCGCCCGGGAAGCGGTCCCCGCCTTACCATTAGGCTGACCACCAGAAGAACCAAACAGTTAGTCACTGAAGAACTTCAACACTTGAAGCCGTAGAACTTTAAACATCTTAATAGCATCATCGTGTCACAAAGGAACCAACCGCCAATCACAAGAGGGTTTCCCCAGTGACATCACGCTACGACGTCAGCCGCCGGAGATTTCCAGGAAACATGTGGAAACACGTGGAAACGGAAAGATCTGCGACAACTCAACTGAAAGAAAGTAGACAAACAAATCTCTATTCTTACTGAACTGATGAATTGATCTGTATGCAGAAAAGATAGCAAAGTCTCTGCTTGTGATCTTCCTCTAGTTAAAGTTACGAGATAGCACGAGTAATAGTTTTAAACTTTCTTCTAACGTTAACCCCAAAACTCTGAATGTGTGTTTAGTCCATGTATTGTAGAACAACAGTTAGCAAATAAACATTATTTCATGTATAAAGAATGATGTCTTGTGCTATGTGATTTTCAGGTTTCAAACTCTTTTGCCATAGATCACGTTACCTAGCTCAAATTGGATGAAGTACTAATTTTGTTTATTTTATCGTTGGCCATGAAGCAAGTTAAACGAAATTGTTAAAGATATACTGATATTAATGGTCACTGGACGAGTCGTTAATAAAATATAAATCATAAGTTAAAGATTAATATCACTTTAATCAAAGCAATATTGAATCTTTAATAAATTATTCCCCAAAGGTGAAATAATAGCTTCTAGATTTATTACAACAGATATTATGTTGCTTCTCTAATTTTACATGCAAGTATAGCGGAAATCGCAGCACAGCTATTGTCTTTATTGTATGTGTATTTGATTTCATCAGATGACGGCTCTATTATCAGATTTTTTGTGCACATTATCATCTTGGAAGGGAGAGCTGATTATGTAGTCTCAATGGGTTGTGGTTCAGTCACTATTTCATATTCATTCTGTTGTCTGATAACGGAAACAGTAAAAAATATAATTGAAAACAGTTTTATTAAGAATTTAACTGCATCAAAATACAGTATGTGGGCACAGAGAGGCAAACAAATCTAATAATAAAAAGGCCTAATAAATGTACATTTAGCATATTCAGAAGAAGTGAGCTGCCCTGTTGTGCCAAAATGTAAACAGGGTTGTGTAAGTAAATTGCATAGTGCAAAGAAAGAGGAGTAAAGGGAACCTGAAATTTTGAAATGTCTTTTTCATGTGTCTAATAGACATGAACAAGTACTTTGAAAAACAACTATGACATTTGAAACATAGCCTTCATGCTCTATGTTGACTATGGTTTCAATAATAATAAACATACATTTGCATAAAGCATCCATATGCGTTCATGCCCTTGTTTATTAGAGTATTAAAAACAAATTTAAGGTACATTTAGAACAAATAAAAATGTGCGATTAATTGCGAGTTAACTCATGACAATCATGCGATTAAATATTTTACTCGATTGACAGCCCTAATATATATATATAAGTGCTGTCAAAATTAGCGTGTTAATGCAGGCGATTACTTTTTTTAGTTTAATTAGTTAAAATTATTTAACGCCGTTAACGCGGAAACTGTACTGTGTTCGCAGCATGTGCGCGCATAGCCTGTATCATTTCATATGAAATCGCGAAAGAAACTACGAGCATGCAATCTCGTTATCAGTTAAGTCATGAAGTTATCAAAAAGGCGATTAAAGCTGCTTTAAAGCTGTGCATGCATGTAAAATGTTCTATATGAGTTACATTAAGAACATGTCTCTGAAATGGTTTTAAAAACTGTCCTGGAGCATACTAGCACTGTCTGCCTCATCTAACACACTCAATTCAACACATCAGCTCATTAGAAGAGACTGAAATGTGTCAGAAAAGGTAGCGTTGAGAGAAAATATGATGCATGTCTGATCCACGTCTTGTTCAGTGGCGACAGCTTTTAAATAAATATAAGCCAAAACAATCTAATAACCAGCTGCTGTCATGTCTGTTCATCAAGGACAAAAGAAAAAAGAGGAAGCCTAGATACATATGACATTTATTATAATGGGTTTATGTGAAGATTGTTTTAAGTTCACTTAAATTAGAAGTTATTTTTAAAGTCTAATAAATGTTAAAATTGATAGCTCTTAATTATAATGTAAAGTTGAATGGCTATAGTCAATGGTTAAATATTAGAGGGAAACATTTTTATAAGGAAATTAGTATTAATTGGTATCAGGAATACTGGCCTTCAAACATAAAAATAAATGCCATTAAACAAATATAAAAAATATACTGTCTTTATGTTGTTTGTACATTAATTTGAAGATTGAATGTGAAATTATTGCAATATAAAAGTATATTTAAAAACTGTAATGTTAGGTGGGATTAATCGCGGTTAATCGCGATTCATTTCAGAAAAAATGTGTGATTAATTATTTGTTATTTATTTATTGATTGACAGCACTATATATATATATATATATATATATATATATATGGATGGATGGATAGATAGATAACCCTAAATTCAACAGACATTCAACATTTTCTTACAAAGTACTGTATGATTTGTCTGACATGCCAGTTTGGCTGGCAGGGGTCATGTGATGTGTTTTCATATTTTAATTTTACTAGTGTGTTAGGCAGTTTCTGCATGTATAAGATCATACACATCACAAGTTACAAAGCTCTAAGTCTCTCACAAAAAGATTGTTTCCTTTTCTTTTTCATGCTTACTTTAATTATAAAAATAATTTTTATTTTTTTCATTAGTCAGCTTTTGCAAATCTTTAAATAAGTCTTCCATACCCGCAACTCAATATACAAATCAATAGTCATTTATGTGAGGTTAGATGTCCTGCTACTATCCTTTTACTTTTCTTTTTTTATGTAACATTAAAATATTTTCCTTCCTCCACTCAACATTAAAGTAGAAAATAGCATTACATTTTAAATTCTGCCATTTACTCACCTTCAGGCTCGATCGCTATTTTGTGCTCTGCAAGAGAGGTGGGGCATGAATGTGAATAAACAATTTTTTTTTAATACTATCTTTGCCTTTCCTTTTCATCCATATTTTCTGTATTCACAATTTCTTTCACATCTTTCAGCGTGTGTAATTTTTATTGCATGTTTTTTTTACAGTATAAGCTGTGTCATTTTGACAAAAGACTCCAATGAACCAAAGAATCATAATTATGTTCTCTCTAACTAACCCACTATAAATTACATTTTTACAGAAGACTGCATCTTGCAATTATTTAAGATTGCTAATAGCAACTATATTGTAACTTTTTAAAACTAATTTCAACTATGCATAAATAATGATCTGTAAAACAATTTAGGTAAATATTGACTTTCAAAAATGAATTATTCCAGTCTTTTTATATAACCAATCTAATGCCATTATTCATACAATTGACAGAGAGACTGATCAGAGGAGACAGTTGTACAGTCCTCTGTGCGTGAGACACCTGCTTGTTCTTTTGTTGCTGCGCTGTGACTGTCATCCTGTCCCACGCTCATACATACTCACTGATCTCACTAAATTAGTTAAGACATTTATGGAATGACTTTTTTAATGTAAGTGATGTTATTTGCTACTCAACCTTCACCCTATTCCAGCCATAAAGAAAAGGGACACTTCACTGACCACAGCATTCATTTGTACTAGTTGTTTAGGATCCCAGCATGAATTCAACCACTTCTCATAAAACTGTTTAAAGAGGAAAAGTCTGAGCAATGCTATCCCCATTAGCTATTCTCTTGTTAAAGTGCCTGAGTAAAGACAGAGCAACGATCTAAGGTATATGCTCATTGTCAATATGTCAATATGCATAAAAAGAAACTGACATACACTGAGAATAACTGGAATTCACTGAAATAAAAAGTGTGACAACCCACTCTCCTCTATACTTCAATTTAATATTCCAAAATATTTTATTCCTCCATTTCATATCATATTAAATATTTAATTTGGCAAACAAAATGTTTTAATAGTGTGACGGTTAAATTAAAAATAAATATCAAAATTCAACAGCAGATGTCACTCTTTGCTCTCTAACAATTTAAGAATGTGCTATGACATTAACATATTTTGGCTTATTTGTGAGCATATCAAGTGACATATATTGTTTGTTTCAATTAAACACCACTCATTTTACAGCTTTTTTTACAGTTTTGTTTATCTAACTAAAGTCTGTAATGTTCATATATGGATGGAATGTTTATGAATAAAAGATGAGTGCGTTTTTCTTCCCTTAACCATAATCTGCTAGATGTTTTTTTTATATAACTTTGAACAAAATGTATTTATACAGCCTGATTAAGCTAAACAGGTATTCCAGAAGACAAAATAATACTTTTTACACCAATCATTCTGCTAGTTTACATCCTGTTGGTGTCACGGCACGGTGAGGGAGCCCGTGGAAGGAATGAGGTGTGGGTCCAATTGCAGGTAAGCAAGTTTTTAATATAACAAAAAGGCCAACAGGCAAAAAACAAAACAATATACAAAAACGGGACACCACAAATGACAACACGGTGCTGGTGTCCCGAGTGCAAAAAAACGAACGTACTCGGTAACAGGTAGCAGTAAGACAGTCAAACCTATACATACATACACATGTGCATAAACATCTGATACAAACAGGCAGAGTGGTGGGAGTGAGTTGTATAAGTAATCCGTGATGATGGGGAACAGCTGGGAATGTGATGAGTGACAGATGCAATGAGTATTAGGGAAATGAGTCCAGGAGGAAGGGAGATTGTGACCTCTGGTGGTGAGAGGGAGGAACACCGGGTCTGGATTCATGACAGTTGGTTTCTAATAGTGTGTGACCTTCTTAAGCATCAATAATTTGTAGACTGTGTAAAAAGAGTATTTTTTGTCTCACCTCCATCAGACTCCCAGCCTCCTCCCACTCTCTGCTCATTCTCTCTTGATTTCTAACCACATATACACCTGTCAGCTATTACTCAGACAATCTTGGACTCCTTAAAACCTATTAATTGTCACGGGCCCAGCGGTGGGCCCACTTTCCAGTACATGTTTTAAACACTAATATCTTAGTCTGAACCTATAGCAATCTTGACAAACTTTATATCGTTTGAAAGCTTAAAGACTCTAGTTTTCATATGTAGTGACTGATTTTTACTATTTAACAGAGCAACTGTAATTTATTCATTTGTAAGAAGAGTACTCATCAGACTAAGAGAACAAGTTCTGACCTTTACTTTGAAATAGTGATACATATATAAAATCTGCAAAAATCTACATTCATGTTTATGTCAAGTGTTCAAAAAGATAACATTCAATCTGTTTTTTTTAGAAAAGAATGTCTAAAATATAAAGAAAAAACAATAGGTTCTAAATTTCTGATGCAGCATGAACTATAACGTACGTCCAGGGTTCTTGTTGCATGCCTTTTATGTGTTTTTTTTTAGAGGTTGAATTGAAATCAAATACTGCCATACTACCCTTAATACTTCTGAATGTGATGTCTACATCATAAATATTGAGAAAAGTAAGGAAAAACATGTTTCAGATTACTCAAACCACATTCGGAAATGGAGCCGCCCTTATATGGTTCCTAATGGGGTTTGATTGTCATCTAGTGGAAAAGCTTGGTACTACGCCCAAACAAAATCTCACTGAAAGCTAATATTTTTTAGGTATCAACCTCAAATTTGGACTACAACTTCTTCGGATTTTTGGTTTTGATTCTCTAGCAGTTTTAGAGTAAAACAGGTTTTGTAAAATATTTTATATAAAATATATAATATAAATATTTAAATTTGTACATTTTATTTTTCATAAACTTAAACTTCCATAACTTTTTTGTATTTTATACTTTTATAACTTTTTTCACCTACAATACTCTGCCTAGTGTCTTCTTTAAAAAGAGATCAACCTTAAGTCTCTGCGCCAAAGCATTCAAAATGTATAACAATTTAAGTTGGAAATGTCATTTTCAGCCCTATACTCAAAAAGTGGAACTGACAGTTAACAGGTACCACATTGTCTATTCTACAACTAGGGCTTTTTAAAATACATTTACATTTATGCATTTAGCAGACGCTTTTATCCAAAGCGACTTACAGTGCATTCAGGCTATACATGTTTTGGTCAGTATATGTGTTCCCTGGGAATCGAACCCACAATGTTTGCGCTGCTAACGCAATGCTCTACCACTGAGCCACAGGAACACTATAATAGTCAATTTTAGACCATACTTTCTGTCATGAATCCTGTCCATGGACTTCCATCCGCTTGTCATCAGAGGTCACTCTTCCGTTACATTGACTCTCACACTACACAGACTCTTACATGTCACTCCGGACTACAGTTCCCATCGTCCATTGCACTGATTACACACACAGCTGCAATAATTTAGACATGATTTATAAGCCCTGGACTTCCTCTATCGGATCGATAGATTTATTTTTTTCTCTTGCCTTGACGTTTGGACTCTGTTTGCCCCTGCTTGGACTACTACCGTGTATTTGGATTATCTCTCTTTGGTTTGCCCCCTGAATTTTTTTTCCCGCCGATCGACCCCGCCTGTTCACTGGACTGCTCTTTTGTTTTGCCCGTGCCATACCTGTTTGCTGGTGTTTCGACACTGCCTGTGTTTTTTGACCACGTCTCTGTCTAATAAAGCTTGCAAATGGATCCGCACGTCTCTCGTCTCTTTCGCCCTGTTACAGTTTCTGCAGTGTTCTAGCTTCATTCTTCGATTTCTCCAGGTCCAAGATCTTCCTCTCATTTATAATTTATAATTGTGTTGACACTCATCCATCTCTGCTTATTGTTTTTATGATACTTCTGACATTCAAATTTCCCATTACTTTTTACAGGGTATACTTTATCAGTGTTGAATATATTTATAAGGCACTCCAGCAGAAGGATAATGGATTCAGACCATACACTGAATGTCTCTCCCTCAGCAACAATATCATTAAATTTGTTATACTCTGTCCTTGGTTTCTGTCTCCCTTAAGATCCTGAGGATCCTTATCCTGTCTCACTTAAGATCCAAGATCTTAACCAAGCTTGACTTAAGGCGTACCTACAACTTAATCCGTATTTGTAAGGAATGCCTTGAGTACCTCCACAGATTTTTCATCTAAATTACAGGTGCATCTCAGTAAATTAGAATGTCGTGGAAAAGTTCATTTATTTCAGTAATTCAACTCAAATTGTGAAACTCGTGTATTAAATAAATCCAATGCACACAGACTGAAGTAGTTTAAGTCTTTGATTCTTTTAATTGTGATGATTTTGACTCGCATTTAACAAAAATCCACCAATTCACCAATCTCAACAAATTATATGGAATATGGTGACATGCCAATCAGCTAATCAACTCAAAACACCTGCAAAGGTTTCCTGAGCCTTCAAATGGTCTCTCAGTTTGATTCACTAGGCTACACAATCATGGGGAAGACTGCTGATCTGACAGTTGTCCAGAAGACAATCATTGACACCCTTCACGAGGGTAGGGTAAGCCCCAAACATCCATTGCCAAAGAAGCTGGCTGTTCACAGAGTGCTGTATCCAAGCATGTTAACAGAAAGTTGAGTGGAAGGAAAAAGTGTGGAAGAAAAAGATGCATAACCAACCGAGAGAACCGCAGCCTTATGAGCATTGTCAAGCAAAATCGATTCAATAATTTGGATGAACTTCACAAGGAATGGACTGAGGCTGGGGTCAAGGCATCAAGAGCCACCACACACAGACGTGTCAAGGAATTTGGCTACAGTTGTTGTCAGAGGCGTTTTACCTGGGTTAAGGAGAAGAAGAGCTGGACTGTTGCCCAGTGGTCCAAAGTCCTCTTTTCAGATGAGAGCAAGTTTTGTATTTCATTTGGAAACCAAGGTCCTAGAGTCTGGAGGAAGGGTGAAGAAGCTCATAGCCCAAGTTGCTTGAAGTCCAGTGTTAAGTTTCCACAGTCTGTGATGATTTGGGGTGCAATGTCATCTGCTTGTGTTGGTCCATTGTGTTTTTTGAAAACCAAAGTCACTGCACCCGTTTACCAGGTGACCAGCTTTTTAAAGATTCTGATTTCATTTTCCAGCAGTATTTGGCACCTACCCACACTGCCAAAAGCATCAAAAGTTGGTTAAATGACCATGGTGTTGGTGCGCTTGACTGGTCAGCAAACTCACCTCCATATATTGTCAAGAGGAAAATGAGAAACAAGAGACCAAAAAATGCAGATGAGCTGAAGGCCACTGTCAAAGAAACCTGGGCTTCCATACCACCTCAGCAGTGCCACAAACTGATCACCTCCATGCCACGCCGAATTGAGGCAGTAGTTAAAGCAAAAGGAGCCCCTACCAAATATTGAGTACATATACAGTAAATCAACATATTTTCCAGAAGGCCAACAATTCACTAAAAATGTTATATTGGTCTTATGAAGTATTCTAATTTGTTGAGATAGTGAATTTGTGTTTTTTTTTTAAATGTGAGCCAAAGTCATCACAATTAAAAGAACGAAAGACTTACTTCAGTCTGTGTGCATTGAATTTATTAAAAACGAGTTTCACAATTTGAGTTGAATTACTGAAATAAATGAACTTTTCCACGACATTCTAATTTATTGAGATGCACCTGTACAATTTTCTTTTCTACTCCTCGAACCTGACTGAGCACATTCTCCATGTCTAGTTGGTACACCATCATCTTTGAGATTATCAGCTCTTCCTCAAATCATAAAATGCTCCTTCCACCAATCTTCTGTGCAATGAGTCGCAACGCTTCTTAGGATTCTTAACTTCTACCACTGTTATATGCATTGACCACTGTCATTGCCTTAAATCTTTCTAAGATCATTTTTTTTAATTCGTGTTCATGATTTTTACTGTGCAACACTCTGAACTTGTAAGTATAACTGGAATCAGAACAAACACACAGTTTTAACCACCTGGAACCTGAAAAATTGTTTCAAGCATATCAAGGCCTGTATGTCTTTTTTTCTTCTTTACTTTTTGTCATTACAATACACAAACTTGCTTTAAAAACATGCTCATTTTATTAGTGCCAATAGCCTAGTGGGAGAAATGTTTCTCTCTTTTTTTTGGTTCTCTGGAGATATTGTTCTGTTCCTGGTAAATGCACTTATATGTGTCATTTTCTACACCTGTCTTTGTTTGGAGGGTGGGTGGGTGACAGAATGTGCTTGTTTCTATAGTGATGCTCAAGCTGGGGATCTGAATCCATTATTAAAGTCAGAACACCTCTTTCCTGAACATTACTACACAGCACACATATTGGGCTCTGTCACTCTCTGTCTTCTCTTTTTGATTACAGACTGTCTGGAAATCTGTTTTTATTTTATTTTATTTTTTTTACAATTGTTGACTGACACGGCTATTTTTATCACAGACCCACCCTGAGTGAACTGTAAACAGTATGCAATTGTTTCGACACTGGAGCAGGTGTAGACAAGAATGTCTCAAGAATGTTGAAGAATTCAAGAATGACAAGATTGTTGGATGTAATAATAAACATAGCAGTCTTCATTTACTCCCGACATCTGAGCCACTGAAGACGCAGTGGATTACTTTTGTTTTTGAAGGGAATGCCCCCCCCCCCATCCACCTAAACGTCTATGTTCGCGCGAATCATTCACGAACCAGCTTCGCCTACAGAGGGAGTGTACGGTTTTTATGAATCTTTGCAAATCACCTTTCCTAATAATATGCTAGTTAGCAAGTTTTTATTGAATGTCGACATTGAGGGACAAACACCTGAAGAGTAAGTGGGGGAAATGTTTGTGCATTTGTGTGAATATGTGTGTAGTATTCA
Source organism: Ptychobarbus kaznakovi (assembly GCA_027422405.1). Classification (NCBI taxonomy): domain Eukaryota; kingdom Metazoa; phylum Chordata; class Actinopteri; order Cypriniformes; family Cyprinidae; genus Ptychobarbus; species Ptychobarbus kaznakovi. The sequence continues at coordinate 3,933,919 of CM049797.1, read as the reverse complement.
CTCACCATCCCGCAGCTGCAGCTGTCTAAGGTACAGTGGGTTTTGCAGGACGTTACATCGTCCTAGTTCATCCTCTCTGGTAACCAACATCAGATCTGAGTATATAAAGATTGTTACCTGGAGAGAGAGCAAGAGAGAGAGAGAGTGGGAATTCAGCAAAAAAAGAATCAAATGCAGATTTTTCAAAATTATTTGGAGTCATATACAACACAGGTGATACATGCAGCCATAATTAACTTATCTTCATAATTCACCCAAAGACTGCAGAAGATCAACTACTATTTGTGTTTAAACTGAGTAATTATGGAACAGTTATAGGGGTTGTGTTAACTATAAATGTGTATGCACATGTGAATTTTTAACTTTCAAAGATATTTGCCTTTTAAGTCAATTCAATTATTACACTTTATTACTACAGGGCCGTTGAATGCTTGAATCTGATTGGCTGACGAACGTTCTAAGGTGTGTATTTTCAGGGAAATACACGGTGAACGTAGTTCAAGGCAGCTCTTGCCTGCATTACACGTCTGTATCATGTCTAAAACAAAACAAAAAAAGAACCAAAACCCACAACGACATTGGCCAAAGAAATAAATATAGTAAACAACGACGTACAAATGACCAATCATTTCCATGTTTTTGCCAAAAAATGTAATTGTATTATGCACGGAAAGCTCATAATCTATCTCTCCAACTCTCTCTCCCTCAAAGATGCACATACAGTAAACAATAAACCATTCAATATTGCAAAATAAATTTGTCAGCCAGTATTTTTCATTGCATGCAAATTAGCTGCATCCTGCATGATTAATGTGGAATAGTCATAGTATAGTCAAGAATAGTCAAATTCTTTTAAACGTAAAAATCTATCCACTTTATATCACTTGAAAAAAAATAGTTTTTACAACCAAGTAATCCCATTAAATCTATTAGATATACAGTTATATAGATATATAGTTATACAGATACACAAAAGTCTTAAAGAAAGGACTTTGTTTTACATTTTAGAGGCACAGCGTACTTAAGTACAGTTTATACACATTATCTGGGAAATAGTTAAATAACTGAGAAACGTTGTCCATTGACCATGGTTGCAGGATTGTTCAAATTGGCATAAGTATACAAAATAAAATTAATATGTACAGAGAAAAGAAGCATGTTTTACAAACAATGTTCACATGCATGCAGGGCAGCAGTATCTACCAGACATGGTAGGTCTGCCTACACAGCCCCAGGGGAATCACTCCCTACAGCCCATTAGTTAATGGCATGTTTCAAGAGAACAACTACCGCTAGTGTATGATTTGCCCACCCACCGATCCACCCATTGATCAGTTTCGTATGTTGCTCACCACAAGTACGGTGGAGCTCTGAAAGGTCATCTTTTGAAAATGTGGATAATCATGGGCTTGTGACATTGTAATAAAAAGGAACACTTAAAAAATAAAAAGTGTTCCCTAAAGGTTGCGTAGCCTTATTCATCTCTGAATAATTCAGGTAGCATGCAATGTTAGGCAGGAAACAATTCACAACTATGAGCTATAGAACTAGACCAAGCAGAGTGACAGGACCCTCACATACTGTCCAAGTAGGTACTCATTTGAACTTACTTCAAGACTGTTAAATATATACTATAATTATCTTCTCCAATCTGTCAAAAGTATTTTTGGTGCACCAAATCTGTTTGTGAAATCAAGGATGAACTCCGTGGCCTGCACATTTGCTATTGAGTGGATACAATTCAGGCTACTTGGTGAAATAATCTACAATCACACAGTAATTGTGGTAAACCTTACAATTGTTAACTCTGTTATAACCAGTGTTGGGAAGGTTACTTTGGAAATGTAATAGGTTACAGATTACAAGTTACCCTACTTAAAATGCAATAAGTAGTGTAACTTTTCAATTATTTTATAAAAGTAAAGTAACTGATTACATTTGATTACTTTTGGATTACTTTTCAAAATTTCTAATGTTTTCAACTGTTAATCATTTTCAAACATGTAAACCAGGCAGGGTTAAACTTACAGTAGTGTTTAACACTAATTACTGTCAGACTTTTGATAGCCTTCATTACTTGAATTAAGGTGATAATATTTAAATTTTAAAGGAGACATTGGCATGCAAAATATCTTCATTTGCATTTAAATGTGTCTTTGCAGTGTGTGGACACAACCACACTACAATGGTAAAAATGCACTCCTTTTTTAATCCATCAAAACCCTAAACAGTCTCAATTATCAAGCCATTTAGATTTTGTAGTGAATAACCAGCCTCCACCCTCAATACCACGATTGAGGTGAGACCCTTGAGCAAGGCACTGAACCCCCAACTGCTCCCCGGGCGCCGCAGCATAAAAGGCTGCCCACTGCTCCGGGTGTTCACTGCTGTATGTGTGCACTTTGAATGGGTTAAATGCAGAGCACAAATTCTGAGTATGGGTAATCATACTTGGCCACACGTCACTTCACTTTCACTAAATTAGTTTATGTCTGACTTGCGCAAATCATTTTACTCCAGACTGCTTTCTGAATGAGGGACAATTCAAGGCAAGTTTTGTAAAAAAGTTAAAACTAAAGGATGGATCAGCAACCATTGTTCATGATCCAGCTGCACCTCAAGAAGAAGTAAGTCTCCCACTTTCTATTTTTTTATGATTATCTGCAAAATAATCAAAGAGAGGGGCAGGGAGAGCAGAGCTCATTAGCATGTAAAGAGATATGCACCGAAACGAGTCGCTGTGTTCTTTTACACGCCCACCGAGACCATTTCAAGATTACCCTAAAGAATCATACAAACTTGTGGAAAATGGGCATCTGATGTCCCCTTTGAAGCACAGCCACCTCAAAATCAGAATTACTTTAAAATCATTATATGAGGTTAAATACAGATTTAAAATCATGACAAGAAATAGTTTAATAGCTATGATACTGATTTTGAAATCAAATATTTTCATATCTATGACATGAAACACTGGAATCTAATGATGCCTTAGAAAAAAACAGTTAATCTTTAAAAAAGCATATACATAAACCCATATAGGAAATATGAGACTTATCGGAAAAGCATGTTATAAACTTCTGAAACATTGGTGTTTCATCTTTTAGAGCAGTCACTGCAATTTATGAAAGAAATCAATTAAATCTGTATGTGGGAGTGTGTGTGAAAAAATCAGATATAACCCTCTTTGTAATCCTTAACATTTCCAGAAGTAGCTGTAATTTAATTACACACCTTTCTTTGTAACTGTAACTAATTACAATTACATTTATTTTGTTATTAAATTACGTAATTCCGTTACATGTAACTAGTTACTCCCCAACATTGGTTATAACTAATTCCATAGTCCATGTGAAATGATATGGGAATAAATGTGTGTGTAGAATAAATTTGTCTTTATTTTGTTTAGTAATACTTCTAAATACGTTTTTTTTTTTTGATGGTATGTTTTCTTTTCTTTTCTTTTATAGATGTTCTCCTGGCCTGGCTCTGATGTAATGACAACCCATTGGCCCAAAGATTGGATCCAATGGCATGACCCACATTTATACTATATAGAACATGTATCAGTTTAGTTCTGTTTCTGTTTGGATAATTTGAATATTATTGCGTTCCTTTACTCTTCACTTATTTGTTCATTGGGGACCAAATAATGCATTTAATTTGACAAGGACCAACACTTCAGCCGACGAACAAAACTGCCCGACGGTTGACCGTCGGCTTGGTGTGTTCCGGGCTTAATAAAGAGTGTAGTTCCATTAGTCACATTCACTTACATTTACAAGATAAAATGATCTAAATGATAAATGAGTGGCATAAGATATTCTTAGCAGAGCATGTGAGCGGAGTGGAGCGTGAGCGGAGCGGAAAGCATAGCGAACATATTTCCTTCAGAGCGGAGAGCGTCTTTCTGAAGATTGCGCTCCGCTCGCTCAATAGCTCAGCGCCGCTCGCTCAGCCCAAAATGCCCTTTGGTAATTTGCTAGTTCCAGAATCTGTGGAATAGGCTAAGGAATAGTTTGACTAAGCTAGTGTTTCTAAAACCAAATTCTAAAATCCTGTGAAGATTGAAAGGCGGTTTATTAGAACGCATTTCCCCGCAGTTTTAGTTTATTTTAATTTTAGAAAGTGTGTTTCTTTTATTTACGCAAAGAAATAATTAATTAAGTGCATTTCATCTTGTGTGTGCTTTAATGAGCCTGATAAGCAAGGTGTATTTTGTGAAATTCTATATCTGCATTTCATCTTGTGTGCGTGTTTTGAATGTTTGCACAATATCTGAAGCGGCATTTTAATGTAAAAGTATACTTTTTCAGTTATTACATTTCTTACGAAAGTTTGCTAAGTGGCTTCAGAAACAAGACACGTTTTTAAATTAATAATTTTAATTTAATACATTTAAATTAATAACGTCATGCTGAAACATAACCGTTACTTATCGGACTACTGCTTTAATTGAGACATTTATTCAATAATTTCATTATAAACGGGGAAAAAATAGGCCTACTGGAAACATTTAATGTCAGAGCGTGATCTGAGTGGGATTTGGTTTACCGGTGAGCGAGAGCGGAACATTAGCGGAGCATTTGCTTTTGAGCGTCACGAGCTGAGCGGAGCGCATGGCAGACGCACTAGGGGTTCGATTGAGCTGAGCGTCACACCGCTCCGCTTCGCTCACATGCTCTGATTCTTAGTGACTTGAGGCAGAAGAAAATACTCCTAGATGGCCAAGGAGAGATTTTTGGGCAAGGCCTATGCTCTCTCTCTATGAGATTTTTCTCCAGATTAGTGGGTTTATTGTTTTATTGCATGATGGTTGTTTGTTGTGAAAATTGTTAAATTGAATCTTATCAGGAAATTCAGCCTTACACTGAAGGTATATACATCTAAAAGATGAGATGTATATCATATGAACCTTTTAACATGAAATCATTAGCCTGAGAGTCTAACTTACTACAATGAAAGTAAAGAAAATGGGATTGTGTTTAGGCTACTATATATAGGACTCCAAAATTTGTGATAAATTATGCATGACTTATCTAAATCCTGATGTCCTGCTGCATTCCAGACTGGTAAAATATGCTGATTACAGCATGCTGATTTTTTTTTCATTCCACAATATCCGCAAAGGGCATGAAACAAAAATACTGCGTTGTGTGCCTCCTCAGGTGACAGAACCACTCAGGCCAGATGCTGACTCTGGTCATTCTTTCTTCAGTACATTAAATATAGCCCGCCAGCTGTATTAGTAAATGAAGGTCAGAGTTTTGCCCTGTAAGGATTATAAAACACTTACTTACTCATCGGTGTGAAATTTTCCGGTCTTCTATTTATGCAATACCATTCTTGGCTTGAGAATCCTTCCGGGTAAAGTTTATAAAACATTTCATTATTCCATCACATTAATCCATTTACCTTCTCATGTAACTTTTCTGTTATGGCTTGGTAACTTAACTTAAAGTCATACATTCCTCACTTTGTGTTACTCCAATTAGGGGGTTACATTAGTTTACAGATAGGTAAATAGTTTACAACAAAAGGCATGATGGATTGGAGAGCTTATTATTGAGGTTGATGGCCTTTGTTGAAAGGTCTTTGAATCCGTAATTGAATTTTAACAAGCATTTTTTAAATAATGAGGTCATATTTTTAGTGTCTAGGATCACGCCTTGCTTTGGCCAGAAGGGGTCCCTCCAACGGGCCAGGGCTGATACACAGGCCCGAGTCACCGTTATGCGGTGGCGTCCGTGATGCCAGGCCGCAGATGGAACCCTCTGCTTCAGCCAGAACTGGATGGGTCGCATGTGAAGCAGACCCAACTAAAGTACCGGTGAAGCCGCTGCCATAAGGCCCAGCATTCTCTGGAAAGCTTTGAGCGGACAGGTGGTACCTTCCTGGAAGGAGGCCGTGTGGCGCTGGATTATCATAGCTCGCTCCACTGAGACAGTTGCTGTCATCTGCTGTCGATAACTTTAACCAGGAACGAAACCCGTTGGCTGGGTGACAGTATGCTCTTGGCAAAGTTGACCCTGAGTCCCAGGTGATCTAAGTGGCTGAGGAGGAGGGTCTTGTGCGATGTTAAAACCGCCTGCGACTGGGCCAGAATGAGCCAGAATGAGCCAGAGCGGCTGTAAAAGCCTGACTCGCTCTGGGCTGGAGGAACGATTTCTATGGCTCCTTTTTCCAGCAGATTCATCACCTCTGCGCGGAGGACCTGAGCGTTCTCGCTGCGCACTGTGGTGGTGAGCACACCGCGGAAGCGCGGTGGTCTTCGGGCGAATTGGAGCGGGATGGCTTGCCAGGCCTCGGCCCATGTGGCAAGGGGTTGAATAGGCTGTGCAGACAGGCTGCATAAGGGTAGGATGCTTATGGTAGGCAGAAAAAGAGTTTTGAAAATGTTTTATTTTCTCTGCTATCACAACAGTCGGGCAACTGAGCGCTATAGTGGGCCCGTGAGGATCTATGGTGGCGCTTAGAGCCAGGTCTGTCGCACTCCTCAGGTCCCCGAGAGAGGCTGAATCCAGACCGGCTTCCTCATTGGCGAGCATCTTGGCCTGAATACCTGGAGCACAGCTATCGAGTGAAGCGCTGAAGCTGCTTGTCCAGCCGCCGAGTAGGCGCGTCCAGCGAGTGCAGATGTGGCTCTGCACGGCTTGGACGGATGGCTCGCCCTCGCCTTCCATCTGATAGCTGTGGGCGGGCATAGCTGTGCGGCCACAGACTCATCCAGAGGAGGGCAGGTGCTCCTATCCTTTTTCTTCAGCGCCGTCAACGGATGTGAGAGCAACTGAAGCAGAAGGACGGATGCGAGACGAGTGGGGGGCGTGCCATAATATCGTGAGCTCGTATGAACTTATGGGGAAGAAGGGGGACGAGCGTTGGCGGGGGGTTTTGATAGTGCCCCGTGAGAAAACACTTGTCCAGCCTGCTGCGAGATGGCTCCTCAGCGGAGACCATTCGAGGCCCGAGCTCATTGACAGCCTTTGTCATGATGCAGATGAGCTCCTCATCTGCTCCGAGTCTGGCTTTACGTGAAGAGTACGACATTAAGAGGGTGAGGTCAGTCACAGAGCCCGAACCCACCTCCGCGTCCGAAGCCGCCAGAAAAAAAGGCTGTCATCTATTTCGCCGTCACTCGCACCGAACGGGATCATGTCGCTCACTGTGGAGGGACGCTGATCATGTTGAGTGAAGAGGACGGACGAATACAAAAAACAATTCAGTATTACCCGATTCCATATCGGACAAAGTGAGAAAGATTTTAAGATTAGATTTTTTTTTTCATTATCCCAGAGCAAATAATTTAGTTCTACATGATTTAAAGTGCCCCTCTTATGGATTTTTGAAAATGGCCTTTCGTACAGTGTGTAATACAGCTCTAAGTTAATGAAAACATCTTGCAAAGTTTAAATCTGAAAGTGCACTGTGTTTAAAGTTATTGTCTCTCAAAAAAAGAGTCAGCTCTGAATCATTTAAACAAGTCATTTTTAAAAAGAATCCCAAACCGTTTCATGTTGAGGTCAGCAAGAAATATTAGCATATTGCCTCCCACTTGTTGTGCGTGCAGACCCGCAAAAACTCAAATCCCCCTCCCTCAAATACATAGCGGATTCTTGTGGATAGCATCATGTCGAGAAGACGCTGTGCTCTACACTGTGAGGGTAAATCCATTATTTTTTACTGCCAAAGGATGAGGCTATGAAGAATAAATGGTTAAAGTTAATTTTTACAGAAATACCACAGCAGTATAGTCCCAACCTTGTGTTGTGTCCCCGTCATTTTACTGCTACAGCAACAGTGCTTACACTCTATGTGTGGCGAATCTTCCCCCGTGAGATATACAGTGCTGTGAAAAGGTTTTTGCCCCTTTCTGTTTCTTTTGTTTGTTTTTTTATATTTGTCACACTTAAAAGATTCAGATCATCAAACAAATTGTAATATTAAACAAAGATAACCCGAGTAAATACAAAATGCAGTTTTGAAATACTTATTTAATTTGTTAAAGGGGTCATTAGACGCCCATTTTACACAAGTTGATATGATTCTTTAGGGTCTTAATGAAAAGTCTATGTTTTGGTTACAATTTCTCAATGGTAAAAAAAACTTTTTTTTACCCGGTCAAAATCAGCTCTGTTTTCAGTGAGCTGTTTTTCAGTCAATGTTGCTTTAAATGCTAATGAACTCTGCTCACCCCGCCCTCTCTTCCGTGGAGTGACGAGCAGAATGTAAACTTCAGCCGCAAAACTTGCAAAGATTCGTAAAAAAAGTCCTTATACTCACTTCTGTAGGTGAGGCTACATCACAAATGATTTGCGCAAACATAGACGCATTTATGTAGATCGCCGAGCGCATTCACTTCAAAACGAAAGTAACGTTAATCCTCTGCGTCTTCAGCAGCTCAGATGTCAGGACTTGGGAGTAACTGATGACTGCTATGTTCATTATTACATCTAACAGCAAAACACCTCAATCGCTTAATCGGGACATCTTGTCTTCCCCTGCACTGGAGTTGACACAATGGTGGACTGATGACAGCTCGGGTCTAAGGTAAGACGGACTTGTCAATCAACTATCGTGGGAGCGGCCTGTGCAACACTTCGTCATTCTGACAGGAATCTCAGAACAGCCTGACTTGAGAAAGGGGATTTTAAAATAGGGATTAAAAAAAAACACTGGGTGGATTTGTATCATTATAGGATGGATGTGTATACACACTTCCAACACACATTTATGTTCAAACAACTTGTAAAGTGAATTTTGCATCCGATGACCCCTTTAAGGGAAAAACGCTGTCCAAACCTGCCTGGCCCAACACAATGTCCAACTGTCCTGAGCGCGTTCACAGCATCTGGCACGTGACGTGCTCTGGCATAGTAGAAGCATGCGCGGAAGTGATCTAAACAATGAGTGACGTATACTCGCCGGATGTTATAAACACGCTTAGAACAGTTTCACATTGCGGTGGATCAGATTAAAAAAATTATATAAATACTGTCCAGTTTCTTGCACAGACCGATTGTTTTGTGTCTTAAGACCTCAATGTATCGCCACGAGCCGCAGGGTTTAATTTGTGTTTTTTTTCTGTGTATGTTTTTTTTTTACTCTCAAAGCCGTGGGTCCCATTGACTGCCATTATATGACTGACAGACTGCAATGGTTAAAAATCTTCGTTTGTGTTCTACTGAAGAAACAAAGTCAGCTACATCTTGGATAAACATCAAATGTTAATTTTTGGGTGAAATATCCCTTTAATGTAATGCTAGCTCTATAAATAAAAACACTATTAAAACAATATTTTAGGAATATTTAACAGAAAAAATATTTAAATAATATAATAAATTAATTATTTATAAAATCTCATTAATCTTTATAAATTAGACATGCTTTTGACACATTAAAATGTCATGAAACGTGAAAAAAAATGTCATAAATTGGAATCCAGAAAATTAATGGAAAACAAATTCACAGAATTTGATAAAAATACAACTGAATTTGACGATTTTTTTTAAAGGGTGGTGAAATGCTTTTTTAAATAGATTAAATAACTTTAACCACCATTTGGATCATCTATTATTCAATTACTTATGTTTTTGTTGTAGTATCGGTTCAGTAGTAGTATTGAAATATTTTAGTTAGGTATCGTATCGAAGTCAATATTTTGGTATTTTGAAAAAACTCTCATGACCCCTTTAAAGTGCCCCTAGTATGCCATTTTCAAGGTTACTAATATTGTTTTATAAGTGTCTCAAAACAGGCTCACATGCATCCATGTTGAATAAAAGCACTTTGGTTTTCTCAAAAAAATAGCTTAAATTTGACCTAATTTCTAAATGATTCCTAAACAACTCGTGCGAAGCAGTTTCGAAGAATCAGACTCTCTAAACCCCTCCTTTCACTGCTGTGATTGGTCAAATGGTCCTTTGTGATTGGTCTACCACATACAGTGCACATGACAGCCATGGGCAGACATTATGCAAATGTGTTACTTCGTGACGTACAGCCATAACAGAATACGATTATAATTCCAGATGACTCGTTCAGGCGATTGCGATACGACTTTTTTTTTGATAGACAATAACTTTATTTATCATGCACTGTCGGCTTCACAACTTTGCAGAAAGTTTGTGTTCACATACTGCTACATGACACACTGCATTAAAGGTAATATTCGAAAAGGCATAATAGGGGCACTTTAAATTCTGTCTATCACACCAATAAAGCTTTAAAGTAAAACTGTACAAGAGAGACCCAGCATGTCAAAAATAAAGAGATTAAATCCCTCTTTTGAGTAGGGACAGAAGAGAGTACACTCGACATTATCAAGATGGGAAAAGAGAGATCAATTTGAAATTACCATAAAGTTAATTGTATCCCAGTATAAATTATTTGACCCCATTTATACATTTATATAATTTCACTACATTTAGATTGTTCCTGGATAACGATGTCAAGCGTGAAATGCCCTAAATGCACATTCACAATATGCAGAGTGTCTCTTACCTTGATAGAAAAATGCTTGCTTTCATATAAAATAATTTCTTCAGAGATAATCAGTGTTCTGGTTGGGCTACAGAGATCTACAGGCTTCAGAAGAGAAAGAAACAGACTCTTAATCAGTTTACAATGTAAACCACTTTTGTCTTAACTTGTATAACATTTACAGAATAATATTACCTCTACTACTAAACACTACTACTAACTAAACATTACTACCACTACTAACATATGCAAACTGCTGAATCTTGTAGCACTGCTCTTTACGGAGTACTTAACCCACACAGTAAACATACCATCTCTCAACACATTATTTTCTGAAATATTACACTGTAACTTGCATTTACTGAAATTGTGTTTGTAAGTACATAGACTACATCGGACTGGTTGCGTGACTTGCTTGTGTTTTTGTGGTGAATGATTGGCTGCAAAAAGCAAGATACATTTAGACACATTTACATTAGAAACTAAAATTGTCAATGTTCCTATTCATAACTCTTCGTATTGTTAATCCAATGCAGCTCATGGTAATATTAAAGAATTGCAGGTTTACAAAGTACTTTTTAAAACTCTATAAACAAATGTAGTACTGTGTTGGGCTGCCATTTAATTTCCAAAGTAAAAACTGGGTGCGGTTTTGCAGCAAAACAAGCAAACCATTTTGTGGTTAGAAAAGTTTCAGAATAGATCACTACTAGATCTCAGTTGTTTGCTTTATTTAATGCTTGTATTTATTTTGAAGATATGGGAGATTTACCTGCACAAAGATGGGGAAGATAAGGATTTTAGGTGTCACTTTAACGTAGGTACCATAGTTGGCATGAGGCATGTGTGACCTCACAATTGTGCAGTTCTGGTAGTTGGCAAAGTTTTGTTGGAAGTTTCCGCTTTGCTGTGTTTTGGATTTGATGTTGGCAGAGCGACGCAGAAAACATGTTCTGCTTGCCAGTCCAGGGGCTGACTGATGATTATCAGTTGGAGGGGGTGGAACAGACGCCTGAGGTGTGGGAAACATCTGGCCACCTAGTAAAAAGTAAGGTGATATTTTAGGTGAGATTTTAGTCAGATAACAGATGGAAATAAAAAGCTATTTCTGTGGTTTCCCTAAGTATAAAAGAGTCAATACAACAACCCTAGACACTGCAAACAGGTTACCTGATGAAAACTTTATCGCGGCTCTCTAATGTGAGTTTTGTATGTAACTAATTTAAAAAATAATGGAAGATGAAAGGTGTTCCCAGCCTCTTTTTACTAGTGCATGAGCCCCGGTGAAATACCGCTGTGCCCTAGTATAATTTTTCAGTTAAATTCTTGTCTGTAAATGGAGATTACATATAATGACCTGAGAATAAATTTTCGATTAATTCGATTCCAGATTCAAGCTGAATATTTACCTAAGTGCATTTTAAGAAACTAAACTTGGAAATGTCTTCTATTGTTTAATCAGTGATACAGCTGTGCATACAGCTTATGAAGAACTCTACTAAAGGTAGTAAGATTTTATATCCATAAATCCATATCAGTATAATTATACAGGTGCATCTCAATAAACTAGAATGTCGTGGAAAGTTCATTTATTTCAGTAATTCAACTCAAATTGTGAAATTTGTGTATTAAGTAAATTCAATGCACACAGACAGAAGTAGTTTAAGTCTTTGGTTATTTTAATTGTGATGATTTTGGCTCACATTTAACAAAAACCCTCAACAAATCTCAACAAATTAGAACACTTCATAAGACCAATAAAAAAAAACATTTTTAGTGAATTGTTGGCCTTGTGGAAAGTATGTTAATTTACTGTATATGTACTCAGTACTTGGTAGGGGCTCCTTTTGCTTTAATTACTAACTCAATTCAGTGTGGCACGGATGTGATCAGTTTGTGGCACTGCTGAGGTGGTATGGAAGCCCAGGTTTCTTTCTATGCTGTTTTTTTTGGCCTTTAGCTCATCTGCATTTTTTGGTCTCTTGTTTCTCATTTTCCTCTTGACAATACCCCATAGATTCTCTATGGGGTTCAGGTCTGGTGAGTTTGCTGGCCAGTCAAGCACATCAACACCATGGTCATTTAACCAACTTTTGGTGCTTTTGGCAGTGTGGGCAGGTGCCAAATCCTACTGGAAAATGAAATCAGCATCTTTAAAAAGCTGGTCAGTAGAAGGAAGCATGAAGTGTAGGATACATGTATGGATACATGAAAATGTATTGGTAAACGGGTGCAGTGACGTTGGTTTTCAAAAAACACAATGGACCAACACCAGCAGATGACATTGCACCCCAAATCATCACAGACTGTGGAAACTTAACACTGGACTTCAAGCAACTTAGGCTATGAGCTTCTCCACCCTTCCTCAAGATTCCAGGACCTTGGTTTCCAAATTAAATACAAAACTTGCTCTCTTCTGAAAAGAGGTCTTTGGACCACTGGGCAACTGTATATTTAATATACAAGTTTCACAATTTGAGTTGAATTACTGAAATAAATTAACTTTTCCACGACATTCTAATTTATTGAGATGCACCTATATATATATATATATATATATATATAAAGGAGTATCAAAATATGGGGACACTTTTGGAAAGGTGCCGGAGCACCTGTGATGATTAAAGGCAAGAGACTCCCCTGATTAAGATGCACTAATGGCACAAAAAAATAGTTTACAGCAGGTTTCAAAGTGCTCTCAGTAAGTTCCCTTTTTGGTTTGTCACTTTTATGATATGTTAGGAGTGACAATTTATCAAGCCTGCATAACATTCCGCCAATTCAGCAGCTCTGCCCACTATTTAAGCTTTAACTTGCATTATCTATAATTGCATTAGTGAGTACAGCACTAATTTTAGTGGTAACACTCATCAAGTCAAGTCAAGTCACCTTTATTTATATAGCGCTTTTAACAATACAAATTGTAACAAAGCACTGCACTATATCAAAATAGACAAATTGTGTCAATAATGTAAAATGACAAGATGTAACACTCAATTTTCAGCTGAATGCATTATTGAATTTAGTGATGGCATTGTCCAGCTCAGTTCAGTTTAAATAATATCTGTGCAATCAAGTCGATGATTTTGCTGGAAATGAAGATTCCCCAACTAAGCATGCCAGAGGCGACAGCGGCAAGGAACCAAAACTCCATCGGTGACAGAATGGAGAAAAAAACCTTGGGAGAAACCAGGCTCAGTCGGGGGGCCAGTTCCCCTCCGGCCAGACGAACCAGTAGTTTGTTCCAACTGCTTCAAAGTCAAAATTTAAGTGGTCCACTGGAACTTTAAGTGGTCTTTACCCGATGGATGTCTAGGTGACGAGTTCCTCACTGGAGATCTGTCTCTGGGGCTCATCTATGTGTCCTAGACTCCGCTGACGTTCAGGGCTGTAGCGTTGTCTCTAGGTGCTGATCCACCATTTATGGCAAAATTTGGTTAATTCAGTATAATTGCTGATGGTTGGCTTCCTCTGAGGTCCTCCGAGGGGTTGTCATCGTCTCTTCTCGGTTGTTCGGTCATCTCAGATCGATTAAGGGTTGGATCCAGACTGAAGCTTGTGTAATTCCTAGCTACCACGGCTATCATCAAAGCTCAGAATCTTCAGGACTTTTTTTTAAGTTGAAGCAGTAGCCCAATCCGCTCCCCTTCCAGTGGATAGCACAAGCAAGGCATGGAAAAGGAGTATGAGGAGTATAGGGATGAATTGACATGACCCACACCTTGCGTTATCCTCTCCTTATGAATCCGTTGAGTTGTCCCCACGTTGGGCTCCAAGTGTCTATATTGATGTTCACAGTCAGATGAAACACTTTTAGAAACTTCTCCCCGAATGAGCGGTGGAAGTTAGATAAAATGCAAGTGCAAAGTCATCATGCCAGTCGCATCAATCTCGGGCTAGGGATCAGTGTGCAGTATTTGGCATCTAGATAGGTGGCACATAAGAGTTTGTTTGCAGACATACAGGACTTTCATGTCCTGATCCGAATGGATTGCACGGCAATGGAGGCATACATAATCATGCTTTCACCAGATTTTGATTCACTGCTTTGTTGTGTGTTCTGATCTTGTTCTATTATGGAGCATGTTCTCTTTCTTCAGGGGATGAAGGCTTCATACTTAGAAGGTTTTGAGGATTTGGGACATATTTAGAAAGCAGAGGTGACCTGGTTTACCTCCCCAGAGACAACGCACTTTCTCCGGTACTCTCTAACTGTGGCTCTTTTTAGAAGTAAATGCTCTGGCCCACAAATGGTCATTGAGATACAAGCATGTGTTCCTTCTCATCCACTAATGCTGTGCATCCACAGTCAGAGAGGTAAGAAGCTTCATGTATGGCCTCTTGAGCAAGACTGCCTAGATTTATTTTCAGGGGCTGTCCCATGCAGTTTTTGGCACTATTTGGACAACATTCCAGCCTCCTCGATTGTTCAACAATTCTTTGTGCTGAAAAGGTTTTGACTTTGTATTGTTCCTCAGACGAGAGCCTGGTGTGCTGTATTTCGCTCCATCAAGGTCTTGCTGGATCCGCTCCTTGGCTATCAACGAGAAGAACGTCTGTACTTCCTCAACAGACAATGAAACATACATTTTTTGGTTATTAAAAAAGCTCTGCTCATTCAAAACTGTTGCGTTCGATCCTTCACTGGCTATGCTGATATAAATCTAGCAGGTCTGTTGTGTCTCGTGTCACAAGTTCAGAGACGCAGGCAGTGACGATTTTCTCTGGCCGATCAGCAGAGTTTACAAGTCACGTTTTGTTAATGGTACGGTTCGCTTGGAACCTCAGCCGAGGCGGTACTGAAAAAAGTACCAGGTACCAAATACTGTACCCAGTGGAAAGACCCCAAAAAGTGAACCGTACCGTGCCATACCATGCAGTGGAAAAGCGCCATATGAGTCAAGTGGTAGGAAATGACAAGTGTGTTTGGTTAAAAGGAGTGTTTCTGTAAGGCACTGGCTGCTGGATGGAAATTCACCTATTTTTGCCATGGTCTATATAGCATGGATCTGTCCTCCCTCTCTTCACAAGTTTTCCTTTTAATAAAGTTGCTCATGTGATACGGTAGACAGAGCATGTTTACCGTATGCATACATTAAAGTATTTAAAATATCAATAATAATGTTACCACTGTCATCTGGTAGTGTTATAACTGTTTCTGGCATGGGGGCAGTTGTAATCAAAGTGCTCCTTGTAGTGTTGTAGACCAGTCTAGGCATTGACATAAATTCATGTAGTGAACATTAAAGTTTTACATATTTAGTAATATATATTTCAATCGATCCATTCATTGATTGAGCCCAAACTAGTAGCTTTCCAAAACCCTGAGCCTTAACCACTATTCAAAATACCATGAATAAATAATGCACTAGGAAGCCATTAGGGGACTTACTTAATGTTCTGTGCTTGTCTCCATAGACAGAGCCCAAGACCTGGAAATTTAGAAGAGTCAGTAAGTGAAAACACTGAGACAAATTACTCTAAGATATACTATGGCATTTTTTCAATACTTTAATGAATCAAGATAAATAAGCTTAGCCTTTTTCACACCATATCCATAAAAAGCATGTAAAGACAACTCTCTTGTGCTTTAACACTGGCAGCATTTTAATTCGTACAGAAAATATAGTTATAAATTATGAAATGATTGTCGGGTGTTTGTAAATGAGAATTATTACAACCTGATTGTTAACAAAACGTCTCATTGCTGACACATACTTGCATCCTAGTCTTTCAATGTAAAAGGTGTAAACTGTTAATACGGCCTGTAAATGTGTAAACTCAAATGATTTTGGAACCAATTTTGAGTTGTGTTTTCCGAGCACTATTTGTGTGGCACTATATGTGTTGCTGCCTTTGTAAACAAATGCTACACAAGTGTCACTGATGAGGTTTTACTTACGATTATTGCCTTACAGACTGCAAAGTTTAGCTCTATCCCTAATCAAACACATTTTCCTGTAATTGTCAAGTAATCCTGATGACTTTGGTTAGATTTTTCAGGTGTGATTGATTAGGAAAGTAATTAAACTTTGCAGGACAGTGGCCCTCCAGGACCAGAATTGGCCAACAATTATCTATGCAAATAGTAGAATGCAAGGCAGCTTACTTGTTTTAGAAAAAAAGAGCTTTCCACATCTTTTCACACAGCAGACATTACACATAACACATGAAAAACTCTGATCACAATTGGACATCATATTGAGACATTAAGCAGCCTGGAGATCCCATATGTTGATCCCCATATTGTTCATGATGAACAATGCTTTTGTCTACCTGGCTTCCAGGGTTAACAGGTGACAGGATGATATAATTGTCCCCGTTTGAAGCTTTCACACGCGTCCCTCTAAGCGTCTGAGTGCTTGTCTTGCCGTCTACTGCAGTCCTCCGTTCTCCCCACAGGATTCCCGCTCCACTCCCTCCACCACCCACTCCCTCAGAGCTGTTGACTACAGTCCTACGGCTGGTGCGGTGATGAGCAGGCAGAGGGGGAAGTGGTGGCGTTTTATCCCCTCTCTTGACTTTAGCCGGGGAAACTGGAGTGTCATAGTTAGAAGACTTGTAAGGATGATGGATCAACCCCTCGAATTTGGTCTTAACAGAAGGTCCCGTACGCCAAACTACCACAGTGATTTCATTGAGACTGTTTCTGGAGAGAATGAAAGATGAAATAAAAAAAGAGAAAGAGAAGCAAACATAAAGAGGAGCTGACTCACAATTACTGAGTTTGTTTATGTGCACTGCCTTAGCTTGGAAGATTTCCACATCAAAGAGCGAGGAGCCAAAAAAACACACCTTTTTATTACATAATCACCATAATTTACCAGTCAGAACTTTTCCGGAAAGTTCGCTTTGGCAAGATGCTTCAAAGTCCTGAAAGGCCCTGATATACTTCAAGCTAAATCAAAAGAACAAACTGTTCAAACTGTTTTTTTCTGAAAAAATCAGAAACAACGTTTGTTTGTATTAAATCTGTATATTAAGTGACAGCAGGGTACTATACAGTACACTGCTGTCTATGCTAATAATATGACCCAAACAATAAAATAAAAGCAGAAAATCACTCACTGCTCTGGACTGAATAACATCAATGGCTTTAATAAAAGTGTACTCACACTAGGCACGGTTGCCTTGAACCGAGCCCAAGTGCGGTTTTCCACACTCTCCCGCTGATCTGCTCATGCTGCCTTTAAGTGCTATCAGAATTATCATAAATATGAGTTTCCTAATCAGAAATTGAACATGAACTGCTGTCAATGTTAATCTTTATAAAAAAAATTCCAACAACAACTACATCACCTTGTCTTATCGTATAAGTAGACCCTACTTATATATAAGAACAATCATTTTAAGTATATTGTATGTATTATCAACAGTGAAGTATGCATGTATTTGACCAAAATTCGAGAATCGTTAGCAAGCTACCTGTCTAGTGCAGTGAATGTTTATGGTTATCAACCAATGGAATATTACATTTTATTATTTCTGACAAAAATCACTTGAATGCGTCGAGTTCGTAATCATGACTTCATAAGTGGGGAATAGGAAGTTTCCGATAGCACGTGAAGTCAGCATTAGTTATTATGAATTATGATGCAACTGTTTTTAAGTAACCCGGAAGAGAAGCGCTCTCACTCATATTGTTAAATTTGAGGTTTATTATTTTGAGTCATTTGGGACGTGGTGACTCATGGCCCTCTCACTATATATTGCTTAACATATCAATCACTTTTGCCACTCAGAAATATTCATGCAATCGTACTGCACTCGTGCTTAGCGCTCACACTACATCCTCTGGCCCAGCTCTTCCAACCCAGCCAGGGACGGTTAAACTAACAGATTACTGATTGAAACTGATCACACTAGTCAAACTAACCGGGCTTTGGGGGTCAAACATGCTCAGGCACGGTTCCGATGTGTGAGCACTCTCCTAAGAAGACATTTCTTACTTGAATGCTGCTTTTAAATGCTCTAACATGAAGATAAACATGGCGGATTGTATGAGGCTCACTCAGGGCAGGGTCTTTGCTTATACAGCAGTGACTGTCAACAGTTGTGGGAGGGGCCTGTAAAACGTGACATCATATTTTTTGGATTCTGTGAATGGCTTGTTCTGAGACACTGCTTTTGCAAAGGTGTTTACCAGCATGAGCAAACTTTTCCGGATAGTTCGCTTTGGCAAACTGGATTAAACATTCTTTACCAGCTGCCTACCTTCACAAACATAACCGATATTGTAACTTATGTGAGTTTTTAACATAAACTTGAGTATTTGACAGTTTAAGCGCAAGACACAGTTTTTACTAAGTTTCTGTTTTTGCAGTGCGTTTCTGTATTTGTTTGTATTGCAAGTATTAGCAGCACATGTGCTGTCAAACCATGATGTTGTCTTAATTTGCAGGTGTATTTTTCTTTTTTTGTGTCTGTTTATTTTAGCTTTCTTTGCTTTATAATGCACCTTATAATGCATTTCATGATCTCATGAATAATTATAACCACAGTTATAATACAGTTATGATACATTATACTACTTATCCATTCATTGTTACACCTCTAGAAAGTATAATGCATCACCCACACACACACACACACACACACACACACAATAAACAAACTTGCAAATAGTATAAGGGATTTTAACTTTGGTTGTAATTATTTATGAAAAGGTATAATGCATTACAACGTACATTATGAATACCTTTATATTGCATTATACATAAAGGCTATAATTAAAGTGTTACCAAAAAACACTTTTAAAGCATTTATTAATCCTACAACTGTCAGACCTGTGTCCCCATGTCTTGTGTTTCCCTTCCTCTTGTGCCCATATATGGTCCTTCCTGTTTCATGTTCATTATTAGTTCAGTTAGTCCCAGCCGTGTGTCTTGATTATGTTCCAGTTGTGTCTAGTTAGTCCTGTCTATTTATAGTTTGTTATAGGGTATTCGTGCCGCTCGCCCTCACCAGCTCCCTCAACGGAGAAGTCCTCCTTTCACTGTTCTGGCTCGGGATCACGTACCACCAGCCTATGGAACTCTCAGACACCGGCAACCTCGATTGGAAGGAGGTGATCATCCGGTGTCTGGAGAGTCTCCGATCCCGAGCCGGAATACCGCCGGCCGCCGCTGACTCCAGCCCAGAGCGCCCGCCAGTACCAGCTCCTCGACAGTGCCCGCCAGTGCCAGCTCCTTGACAGCGCCCGCCAGTGCCAGCTCCTCGACAGCACCCGCCAGTGCCAGCTCCACGACAGCGCCCGCCAGAGTGGGTCTGGTCCAGGAGCACACAGAGTCCACTACAGAGCCCGCTCCGGTCCAGGAGCTCACAGAGTCCACTACAGAGCCCGCTCCGGTCCAGGAGCTCACAGAGTCCACTCCAGAGCCCACTCGGTCCAGGAGCTCACAGAGTCCATACCAGAGCCCGCTCCGGTCCAGGAGCTCACAGAGTCCACTCCAGAGCCCGCTCCGGTCCAGGAACTCACAGAGTCCACGCTTCCAGAACGCCCCATAGAGTCCTCGCTTCCAGAGTGCCCCCCTTGAGTCCGTGCTTCCCGAGCGCCCCCAGGTGTCCAAGCTTCCCGAACGCCCCAGGTGTCTGCACCTCCAGAGCGCCCCCAAGTGTCCGCGCCTCCAGAGTTCCCCGAAATGTCCGCGCCTCCCGAGCGCCCCCAAGTGTCCGCGCCTCCAGAGGGCCCCCAAGTGTCTGTGCCTCCAGAGCGCCCCCAAGTGTCCATGCCTCCAGAGCGCCCCCAAGTGTCCTTGCCTCCAGAGCACCCTCAAGTGTCCATGCCTCCAGAGCGCCACCAAATGTCCACGCCTCCAGAGAGCCCCCAAGAGTCCGCACCTCCAGAGGCCTCTCCTCGGCAGCGCCCACCAGAGCCTGCTCCTCAGCAACGCCCACCGGCCCCAAGTGTCAGAGCTTCCCGAGTGTCCCCCGGACTGTGATCTCCCCAAGAAAATGATTTTGGGGGGGCTACCTGCCATGGCCCACAGAGTCCCCTGATCCACCATGGCCCACGGAGTCTCCTGATCCGCCATGGCCGCCCGAGACCCAGGATCCGCGATGGCCACCCGAGTCACGGATCCATCATGGCCGCCCGAGTCCACGGATCCGCCATGGCTGCCCGAGTCCCGGGATCCACCACCTGTCCTGTCTCCATGTCCCTTGAGGCAACACGTGACGCTACCACGTGGGGCAAGCAGATTGCCATTCCACTGGCACAACGGATAACCCTGTTATGTCCCCCTCTGCCTGCTAAATTTTTTGAAGAGAGAACTCCCTCAGCCGTCATCACTGCGCCGCGTGAAACTCTGTTCAATATTTCTCTCTATCATACTGCTCAGTTACCGCTCATGCTCACCAGAAAAGCTAAGTCCACTCAAATAACGCACCGACAAGAAATGCCTATGTAACGTTAGTATACTTGTTCCTGTTTGCAGTAGTGCTGCTGTGCTGTGACATGCTGTGGTACAGCTGATCTCCCTCACTGATCTGCTCCCTGCAATGCTCTGCTCACATGCGCTGATCATACAGCTTATGAGACTTTTCCTTTATGAGGACATAAACACACGAACAACATCTGCAGAACTGCAGAGTCTGAGAGTCACTACATGAGCGTTTAAATTGAGTAAAACTATCCTCATTTCATACACACACAAATGTAAAGGTATTCACGGCAACCCGTCAAAATAAAAGTCAGTTTTTTTATCAAATCAAATCACTTTTATTGTCACATCACCACAGCACATGTGCCTTGGTGAGTGAAGTTGGTTATGAAGTGGGTTATGAAACCCTGCTCTGGACATTGCAGCAGAAATATTTGTTCAGCAGAATGTACATACTATTACTACTACTACTAAAATGATTATTACTACAACATTTCTAACATGTTTTAATTTTAATAGTAAATTCCCTTCGTTTGCCAAAAAAAGTTACATTTTCAGATAATTTAAAGATAGATTAAATTTATTTTTTATGCCTTCATTTGATAATCAGATACATAACAAATAATTTCTGAGGAAAAAGAAAACATTTCATGAGGCTATTTTAAAAACAAATAAGAATAAAAAAATTAGGTGAGAGAAAATAAAACATTACACTTACGCATTTAGCAGACGCTTTTATCCAAAGAGACTCACAGGGTATACATATTTTATTGTCAGTATGTGTGTTCCCTGGGAATTGAACCCACAACCTTTGCGCCGCTAATGCAATGCTCTACCACTGAGCCACAGGAACATGACTATACATAACTTTATAATTGTAATTTTCATAAATCATATAATTATTATAACAGCTAAAATACATTGCATGTAAAAAGTGTTTGTTTCAGGCAGTTGAAGGGTACATTGTGTGCACATGATCAGGATGGTACCACCTCCGCCCCAGAGAAAGGAAAAACCCTGTTTGCAGGACTATACTTGATTTGTCAAAAACAACAACAGTTATGTCTGATTCTATTGCATAGAACTGAATACAAATAATATATAAATATTTAATATTAATACATTATCTGTCCAATTTTCTTTCAATAGAAGTGTGGTTATTTTATTGGCTTGTGTTTTTTGCTTGGTGCTACTGTGTAACACTATACGTTTATTTTATTTATTATATTATTTATGTAAGTTTTTGTGCACCAAAAAATAAAAAAATCCTAGATTTTTGATTACCTGTTGTGTATTTATTATTTAATGTATACATTATTTTTTATTTAAATTATACAAGTGCACTGATTGGAAAGGCTTGTTTTGTTTAATAAATGTTTAATTTAAGCAGTTGTATGCATCACTTTACTTATTATTTGACTTAGATTTTATGAGATGAAGGGAAAAAAAATATAAAAATAAAACAAATCAGCATCATATATTGGCCATCGGCTGCCCTGATTTCTAAATATCGGCTTCGGCCAGAGAAAAACCCATATTGGTCGACCTCTAGTTCCAGCCAGTGTATGTATCCTGTTTTGAGTTATTAAAGTTTGTTTTGAGTTCTATCTGCGTCTCCTCATCTCCTCTTCCCATGTGGAGTGTGACAACAACCCAAATTAAAAAATAATTTAAAAAAGTATTCCACAATCTTTTACTCACTCTTTCACAGATTGGAAAGCCTCTGCCTATCTTTACTTCTGAGCAATTCTGCATCTGTAAGACATCCCTTTTATGTTTATAGACCTGATGTCAATTAACTTAATTAGTTACTAGATCTTCTCCCAGCTGAATATTTTAAAAACATATTGCTTTTTCAGGCCTTTGTTGCCCACATGCCAACTTTTTTGAGACCTGTAGCAGGCATCAAATTTGAAATGAACTAATTTAGTGGATAAAAGTGTCAAATTTCTAACAATTTAAACTTTTGTTATGTTATCTTAGTTCTGTTGTGAATTAAATATTGGCTCATGTGATTTGAAAGTTAGTTTAGTTTTCATTTTATAAAAAAAAAAAAACTCACAACATTTCCGGAATTCAGGTTGTAGTTAATGTTAACTAAGAAAAAATTATAGATGTTAACGAATGGGACGTTAATATAAAGCGGTAGAGAGAAAATAATTGAAAAAAATTTCCTTTCCTATCTAAAATATTTTGATCACTGTATTACCAAAAAAGGCATTACAACATATAAACACAAAATACTCTGTGGTCTATGCTAGGGGTGGGCGATATAGCCTCAAAATTATATCACGATATTTCAAGAATATTTGCGATAACGATATTTAAATAGATATGGAACAATGTTTTATTGATGATTGCTGCTGGTAGGTAGCAGCCTTTATTAGTGCAAACACAATGAAGGGCATTTTCCATCCTTTTCTAATGAGCTACTTTCAGACACCTAATTCGAAGCGTAAATCTATTGTCATAAGGTGGCCGAAGCAGCATTATAGTGCACAAGTATTGACCAGTGTTGGGCAAGTTACTTAAAATAATTAACTAAAATTAGTCATAGTTACTTCTCGCAAATACACTGAACAAAATGATAAATGCAACACTTTTGTACTTGCCCCCATTTTTCATGAGCTGAACTCAAATGAACTCCATGTACATAAAAGGCATATTTCTCTCAAATATTGTTCACAAATATGTATAAATCTGTGTTAGTGAGTACTTCTTTGCCGAGATAATCCATCCACCTCACAGGTGTGGCATATCAAGATGTTGATTAGACCGCATGATTATTGCACAGTTATGCCTTAGGCTGGTCACAATAAAACGCCACTCTAAAATGTGCAGTTTTTCACACAGCACAATGCCACAGATGTCACAAGTTTTAAGGGAGCGTGCAAATTGGCATGCTGATTGCAGGAATGCCCACCAGAGCTGTTGCCCGTGAATTGAATGTTCATTTCTCTACCGTAAGCCATCTCCAAAGGCGTTTCAGAGAATTTGGCAGTACATCCAACCGGCCTCACAACCGCAGACCACGTGTAACTACACCAGCCTAGGACCTCAACATCCAGCATCTTCACCTCCAAGATCGTCTGAGACCAGCCACCCGGACAGCTGCAGCAACAATCGGTTTGCATAACCAAAGAATTTCTGCACAAACTGTCAGAAACCGTCTCAGGGAAGCTCATCTGCATGCTCGTCATCCTCATCAGGGTCTCGACCTGACTGCAGTTTGTCACCGTAACCGACTTGAGTTGGCAAATGCTCACACTCGATGGCGTCTGGCACTTTGGAGAGGTCTTCTCTTCACGGATGAATCACGGTTTTCACTGTACAGGGCAGATGGCAGACACGCGTGTATGGCATTGTGTGGGTGAGCGGTTTGCTGATGTCAACGTTGTGGATTGAGTGGCCCATGGTGGCGGTGGGGTTATGGTATGGGCAGGCATATGTTATGAACTACGAACACAGGTGCATTTTATTGATGGCATTTTGAATGCACAGAGATACCGTGACGAGATCCTGAGGCCCATTGTTGTGCCATTCATCCACGACCATCACCTCATGTTGCAGCATGATAATGCATGGCCCCATGTTGCAAGGATCTGTACACAATTCCTGGAAGCTGAAAACATCCCAGTTCTTGCATGGCCAGCATACTCACCGGACATGTCACCCATTGAGCATGGGATGCTCTGGATCAGCGTATACGACAGCGTGTTCAAGTTCCTGCCAATATCCAGCAGCTTCGCATAGCCATTGAAGAGGAGTGGACTAACATTCCACAGGCCACAATCAACAACCTGATCAACTCTATGTGAAGGAGATGTGATGTACTGCGTGAGGCAAATGGTGGTCACACCAGATACTGACTGGTTTTCGGACCCCCCTGGACCCCCCAATACAGTAAAACTGCACGTTTTAGAGTGGCCTTTTATTGTGGCCAGCCTAAGGCATACCTGTGCAACAATCATGCTGTCTAATCAGCATCTTGATATGCCACACCTGTGAGGTGGATGAATTATCTTGGCAAAGGAGAAGTGCTCAGTAACACAGATTTAGACAAATTTGTCAACAATATTTGAGCGAAATAGGCCTTTTGTGTACATAGATAAAGTCTTAGATCTTTGAGTTCAGCTCATGAAAAATGGGGGCAAAAACAAAAGTGTTCAGTATTGTAACTGAGTTAGTAACTGAGTTACATAATTATAAAAGTAACCAATTACCATGGAAAGTAACTATTGTGTTACTTTAAAAAAAGTCTAAATAAC
Organism: Ptychobarbus kaznakovi; assembly: GCA_027422405.1. NCBI lineage: Eukaryota > Metazoa > Chordata > Actinopteri > Cypriniformes > Cyprinidae > Ptychobarbus > Ptychobarbus kaznakovi. The sequence continues at coordinate 3,908,790 of CM049797.1, read as the reverse complement.
TTGGATGCCTTCAATATTTAAATGTTAAATGAATGAAATGGACACTACATAGAATAAATTATTAGAATAAATAAAACATTGTACACTAATAAAAAACATTTTTTTATGCTGAAAATGTTTTAACATTCTAGCAGAGATTATACCAACAAAGCAAAATTTAACTTAAAATTAATAAGTAAGTCAAATAATATTTTGTGGCCATTTTTGAAACACCCCTTCATGCAAATAAATGTAGCATTGCTGAGCAGAAGGGAATTCTATTAAAATATTAGAATATATTACAAATCCCAATTTGAACACTATGTGTGAACGTTATAATAAAAGTATTAATAGAGCTGTTGTAATTATTATTATTATTATTATTATCTTTTTTATTTTATTTAACAGAACAGTAAAAATACAATACTAACATTTATGAATGTTGATGGAGCTTTTATTTTGATGGAAACCCACAGGAAGTCATCAGTGCTTCTTTTTGTTGACAGCAGCAGATTTATAAATGATTCTCATTACTAATTTGGGAAGATGCACGTATCACATTGTCACATGCCCTGTAAAAAATCATAAAAGTGTTACTGAGCATTGAGCAACTGACGGGTAACACTGTTTCAGTGCACATTTCCCTCACGGTTTGGACTTTGAACCCTGGCTAACGAGACAGCGCCATGAGCTCCTGCAGTGCTGTTTGAAAGCAATTCATGCGTGTATTAGAAAACATAACTTTCTGCAGTGAATTTAATTGTTTAAGGCCATTTTGCGATTTTAATCATCATACACTAACCAGCAACAACCACCCCTTCCTCTTCTCATCGGAGACATTAGATGCAGTAGTAAACGGTCTCTCGCTGTCAGAGCTTGTAATGATTTTTGCATCTTTCTTGGACACTTTAAAATATTTCTAAACTGCAGTCATATTTGCTGCATTAGTGCGTGCCTCTATTTGATCGTATCACGTCATTGTTTGGTACAATTTATTAGGGCTTTTTCTTTATTTTCGGCCGAATAATTTCAGCTATCATGGATATCGCGATATGGCACTTTTTTATCATGTAAAAGTTTATACCGGAACTATCGTGGATGGTATGATATGGCACACCCCTAGTCTATGCTCTGAATATAAAGAGTGTTATTTATACCTAATAGCATGTGCAAGATCTACACACTTCCAGTGTTTGACGGGTTGACCATTTAACTGCACCACAGTGTCTGACTGCTGCAAACCGGCCTGATCCGCTGGACCACCTGAGAAGATACACACATACAATATAATGACATAACAGTGAGTGTTAATCAGCTGTGACTCATGTGGCCTGACAGATACTCAAACACTCATACACAATTTATGTTACTGCATCTATTACACAGGTGATATTCTGACACTTTAAATAGTGACATGACAGTGAGTGTTAATCAGCTGTGAGTCATGTGGCCTAACACATACACATACACATACACATACCCACACACACCCACACACAGTGACTCATATTTGACCATAAATATTAATGATCCATGATACAGAAATACCACAAATGCTGAGCCTTCAGTTCAGCAGTATCCTCTGGCAAAAATGCAAGCACACACACACCAAACAGTTCTTGCCTGAATCAACTGCTTGTATACGAACAGGCGAGTCAGAGCTGATGGTTTTTCTACTGTACAACCATATTTTCTAGCCCTACACCAACCTACACCAAACCCGTCCTTTCTTTTAAAAAACTTAATTCGTAGAATGGTCACCTAAAATACACACACACACACACACACACACACACACACACACACACACACACACACACACACACACACACACACACACACACACACACACAGTCATAAGTACAATACACTGCCACCTGCTGTAAAATATAAGACACTGCAGCTGTCCATCAGAGAAGCAGCAACACAAAAAAATCAGTTTTAACGAGCAATACATTTCGGGTTATACTGAGAAACTGAATGTAGATTATTCCTTAAATAAATGTAAACAATATAATATTAATTCATTAAATGTAGACAATTTGTAGATAAACAAAACATGAGTGCAAATCTGTCAGGATTATGTTTGGTTTTTGTCCTAGGCAGCAGCATTCCACTCCACTTTTAGACACGCACACGCAAACTTCCCTAAGCAGTCCCTTCAGAGGAATCCACGCTGCCATTTTGTAGAGTGTTCAACTTCGTGAAGTGAACGAGGGAAGTTTATATTGACAGACCCTCGACCCCTCATTTTTGACCGAGGGAGCAAGTCTACATCATATGCACACTTCAGGCCACTCCACAGACCACAATGCAAACGCTATTTTGACGTCATCACAGATCGTGTTTAATTTATCCCCACCCCAAACAACTCTATAATATATAAATTATGTTTTAACATTTATAACAGCCCAAGCATACCTATGTACAGAATGCTGCACCAAAAAAAATTATAAGGGAAAAAAAATGTAAACAACAAACCAACTCCATAGCAGATTCTAAGTGAATCAGATTCTGGCTTAGGAAGTTCCAGTTGAGCCCATTCTAAGGGTTCCACCAGTAGTGGGCACTCATGCAACGTAATCAATGACGCATATCCGAGTAGACAAGATGGAGGGAAGTTTCCAAGTACTCCAGAGTGTAATCTGGACGATGGGGCGGGGCGACACCTGGGGCGGGGTGACACGTGTCGCTCCGCCCACCCCCAATTCCATTGGTTTATAACACGGCAAGTCTTATTGGTGTAGACCCGAGCATGCGCATTCCTTTGTATTTGATTTGGCCATATTAGAGAAATATTATGTGCTAACTCTAGAATCATAGGCCTATCTTAATTATTATCTGTTTAGTAACCATGGTAATTTTAGTCAGATGAAGTCATTGTTTGCAAATAAACTCTTGATGACAGCACCTCTGAGTACTTCAGGCTGAATAGTGCTTCATTCATATTTCCTTGAGGATCGTCAGGCTGCGGATCAGCACTAAATTGGGATTTTTTTATGCAAATTTTGATAATTTACTGTATTTTAGAGATAGACGAACACGAACATAAGCGGCTGATTTTACGTTTTAAACCACAACCGTTTTTTGTTGTTGTTTAAAGAGATGAGTTATAGCCTACGTTGCTCAATGTATCACAAATGTGTAGGTTATAAAGTGCTAATAAAATGTTTTCATGGCAAGCTCAATATTTCCTTGTTTATATCTTAATACAATATTTGAGCCTATATTGATTCTCTTACAGTTTTCAAAGGCTCCTATCTTATAGTAAATAAGTGTCCGTGACATCCGATATAAAATATCCAATGATTTATGTAGCCACACTCTCATTGTGTGTGTGCGTGTTCTGATCTGTGTACGGGATGAATTTAAATTCAGTTATGAACACTCGATCATTGTAGCCATATAGACCTGCATAACTATCGAATATTAAATCCCTGTAAAGCTGTGCAATAGGTACATGAGCACTTTTAATGAGTAAAATAGTTTTTTATTAATAAAAATTAAAAAAATATATTTTTTATTTATTAAAGATTATAATAACTACTAAAAATCTAAAATAACCAGGCCTAAGATAGTACAGTGATTCCTGTTTTTTTTAAAGGATTGAGCCGCAAAACCAGTAATTTAATTTGTGCATAATATAGGCTATATAAAAGTATAAATAAAAATTCTGCAGAAAAAATGTACATGTATTGCTTAAATACGCACTAAAGCACATTAATAATAATATTTGCTGTAGGTCAGATTTAATAACTGTTTTAGTAAACAAAAACATTTAAAATAGGCCTCTATGCAAAAAAATTAAATAAAAAATAAAACACATATATATACCATTATATATATAGGCTATATACAGTGCTCAGCGTAAATGAGTACACCCCCTTTGAAAAGTAACATTTTAAACAATATCTCAATTAACACAAAAACATTTTCCAAAATGTTGACAAGACTAAGTTTTATATAACATCTGTTTAACTTATAACATGAAAGTAAGGTTAATAATATAACTTAGAGAACAACATTTTCAGTTTTACTCAAATTAGGGTGATACAAAAATGAGTACACCCTACTGAAAGTCTCTGGAGCAAAGCAAAATTTTAGACTACAAATGTCTAATTTAACAAGAATTCAACCACAGGTGAGTCTAATTATTTATTACACAGGTGACAGTTGACTATAAAATGGTGTTACTTAAAGAAAACCCCTTCCCATTTCATGCTGTCAGCAATGGCACCACATGGAAGAGAAATGTCACAAGACCTGAGAAAGAAAATAATTTCTTTACACAAGAAAGGTGAAGGCTACAAGAAGATCAGCAAAGCTTTACTTATCAGTCAGAATACTGTAGCAAAAGTGGTACAAACATTTTAAAAAGATGGAACTGCAACCATCTCACAGAGACGTCCAGGTCGTCCACGGAAGTTAACACCTCGTCAGGAGCGTCTTCTGATGAGAAGGGTTGAAGAAAATCGACATGCAAGTTCACTGCAGTTATCTAAAGAAGTAGAAAACCAAACTGGGGTGACTATTTCCCATGACACAATACGGCATACACTGCAGAGGAATGGCATGCATGGGTGCCATCCACGAAAGAAGCCTCTCCTAAAGCCCAGGCACAAAAAAGCCCGCCTAGAGTTTGCCAGGGCCCATGCTGACAAAGATGAAGACTACTGGGACTCAATACTCTGGAGTGATGAGACCAAGATAAATGTTTTTGGAACTGATGGCTTCAAAACTGTATGGCGTCGCAAAGGTGAGGAATACAAAGAAAAATGCATGGTGCCTACAGTGAAACATGGTGGTGGCAGTGTCCTTATGTGGGGCTGCATGAGTGCTGCTGGTGTCGGGGAGCTGCATTTCATTGATGGCATCATGAATTCACAAATGTACTGCTCTATACTGAAAGAGAAGATGCTACCATCACTCCATGCCCTTGGTCGTCGTGCACTTTTCCAACATGACAATGATCCTAAACACACATCTAAGGCCACTGTTGGATTTCTGAAGAAGAACAGGGTGAAAGTGAGCCAAGTATGTCTCCTGATCTGAACCCAATCGAACACCTATGGGGAATTCTGAAGAGACAAGTTGAGCATCACTCTCCACCCAGCATCCAATCTCTAAAAGAGGTCATTCTTGAAGAATGGAAAAAGATAGATCTGGCAAAATGTCGCCAACTTGTTCATTTCCATGCCTAGAAGACTTGGTGCTGTCATTAAAAATCATGGAGGCCATACAAAGTACTAGATTTAGTAGTTTTTGTTGTGGGGTGTACTCATTTTTGCATCACCCTAATTTGAGTAAAACTGAAAAATGTGTAATCTAAGTTATATTATTAACCTTACTTTCATGTTATAAGTTAAACAGATTTTATATAAAACTTAGTCTTGTCAACATTTTGGAAAATGTTTTTGTGTTCATTGAGATATTGTTTAAAATGTTACTTTTCAAAGGGGGTGTACTCATTTACGCTGAGCACTGTATATATATTGTTTCAGCAAGGTTTTTATTCCCATTATCCACACATAAAACCCCAGTTCACGCTGATTGACTATTTGGTATTATTGTCTTATTTGTCACCGTTGTTTTTTAAAATAAAACCATTTGTGGGTTTGTCCTATGTCTTGCTGAACTACAGTGAATTATCATCATATCCTACGTTTTTGCTTATCCACGATCCTAAAATAAAGAATATAGGCTACATATAAATATACATCACACAAAACAAATAAATCTCAAACAGTGGATAATTTTTATCAACATCGCCCAGCTAAAACTGCTCAGTCTGCTTCGTGTACAGTGAAAAGTGCAATAATATCTGAATTAATTTAACGTGCAACCCACCTGTTGAGATTGAGGACCACTATTTACGTTCATCACACAGAAACATAATTACTATTTCTCATAGGTGAGGCTATTTAGCATAGGTAGGACTATATCATGGCCACAAATTAAGAATTTGTTCCCCAGACTTAATTCGTGAACCGCTCATATTACACAGCTCTGTTCTGCCGAAGTACTCAGAGATGTCGCCACCAAGCGTTTGATAGGAACTTAACCTAACTAATTAATCATAAGTTAAAAAAACAAACATTTGCTAATTGATTCTAACTAAAATTGCTGTTGTTAGCACTTAATATTTCTGTAGTACAGCAAAACAGCGTAGATCATTCATAAAAATGAATATAAAAGAATGCTTATGCACAAACGTCTACACCAATAAGCTCTGCTGTATTATAATATAAACCAATGAAATTGGGGGTGGGCGGAGCGACACATGTCGCCCCACCTTAATGTGTCGCCCCGCCCCATTGTCCAGGGTGCACTCTGGAGCTACTCGAAGTTTCTGAGTGAAGGGCATAACATTTTTTGTTTTCATTGTGTTTTCAGTTTGCCTGTTCACCTGTGACCTAGTTTTCCTTAGTTTCCTGAATGTCATTCTGTTAACCTGTGTCTGATTAATTAACTCGTCAGTTCCTTTGTTTGCTCATCTACTTAAACCCTCAGTTCTCCCTTAGCCTTTGTCCATTCTATGTTATGTTAAATTGTGTGTTCTTCACCATTTTGCCTGTGTTTATTATTAAATTAAGAGATTTGGAACTGCACTTTCTGTCTTCATCTGCATTCCTACGACACACCGTAACAAAAACAATTTAGGAGTGTTAAGCATACAAACTTTTTAAATTTAAGTTTCATTTTGATTTAATCTTACAAACACAAACAACATGTGAGGCAAACTCAGAGACAGAAAAAATCAGGATCCAAGTGTAGCATTTAGTAAATCATGACAACTAATGAAACATTCAATAAAGGACAAACTCAATGTGGCGAAGGAAAATATGCCACCGCCTTGTGGGGGATACTTTGCACTTAATCTAAGGAAGACTGAGTGAGAAACAGGATCCTAGTCCCCCCCCCCACACAATGCTTTTAGTCTTTGTACAAGTCTCACTTGTATGTTGTGCCTGTCGTGGGGCAATATGGATATGCTCAAGATGTGGTGAGTTGGGCTTCAGGATTAATTTAGTTCACGGCAGCCACCTGAAGTGCGTGTGTGTGCAGAAACTCAGAAATAAATGTAACAGTCTGCAAAAATAACACTCCCCTGATCTAACAGGACAGGTAAGACACCCCCACTCCTTAGTATAAGTGACTCAAAGCAACAAACACTTTTGACTTAACTAATAAAATGTTTATGTAAACTGAATTTCAATTGTTTGTGTTGTTTTCTGTTTCAAAAGAAGATAATCAATTACAATGAATCAACTCTGAATGAAATATGAGGAAAAATAAAAAGTACAAAACCAACAAATTTGTGTCAGTTTCAATTCAGTCAAAAAAAAAGACAATCAGTGTCTTCTTTTTAACCACACAGTTCTACCGTATAAACATAACATTATAATTCAAAAAAAGAAATCCAGGAAAAATAAGAAAACAGTAAGACTATGTCCATTCTCGTACTCTGGTATCGAAAAGTCCACAAATGCACACGGAAAAAAAGTCTATGAACCCCTTTCCAGGAAAGTTCACTACTCACAGTTCCATGAATGATAGTTGTATTATTCAATTGTTCAGTTCTGATTACTCACTGAGAGAAAATAACAGTTTGCTTACCAGTATTCAAAAATAAAAAGACAAATTTGTGCAAATCACTACTCTTAGTTTGTGGATGAGGTGTTGAATGACGTCCCGTGGATGGCAGGGTAATGTCTCTTTATTGAATGACTCTCAGCGATTGTCCCCAAGATCTTGACGATGGCAGCTTGATATGACGAGGCCGCAATCCCAACTGACGAAGGCATATTGAGAATACGAACAATACACAGCACTATCCGACGACTCAACAAATCCTCTTCACACGATCAGTAACAGCTTTCACTGCGTTTCAAGTTCAGTTAAACAAATGAAACAAAAACTGAATGTAAATATGAAGAAAACATGAGAATATTTAACTCCAACTAGGGCTGTCGCGATAAACACAATATCGCAATACCGCGCTATTGACGAGCATAACCGCAAAGGAATGCAACAACCGCAGCATCCGCGATATTTGCTTGTTTTCTTTTTTCGTAAGGTTATGCCCTTCTCGACGTCATGCATGTGTACAGAATATTAAATAAGTTAGTAATGATAACATTTGGTATATTTGTGAAAATAGGTTGTCATGTCCAAGGAAAGTGAAAGGAAAGCAAAATCTCTGTCCCAGCATCGACTCTATGCTGGTCAGTTGAGCCTTTAAAAGTGGCACTCAAAGTAAAAATTATTTCAACCGCGTGTTTCATAAAATCTCTCTTTGAATGAATCAGTGCTTTTGAACGTGCAGTTATATGAACGGTTAAAGACTCATTCAAAGACAGTCTCTTACTGCCGCTTTGTGGTGCAACAATGAAGCTGCACTGACTGACAGCCCGTCTACACGCAGGTGAAATGTCAACAGAAAAAGTCTCTTGTCAGTCAGATTCAAGGATCAGCACTAATCACTAACTGTTTATATATACTGTAGCCTAACGTTAGCACTGTGGACCGCTATTTTGTCATTCTTTTCTGTTTACTTCACTTCCTGTTTCAACGCAATTTAGTTTCAGTTTCTAAATTCCTTATATCGTAACATACACACACACACACATACATATATATATATATATATATATATATATATATTGTAAAGAATCATCGCACAGAAGAAATCCAAGACACGTCACTGACTATGGTGTGTTGTAAAATCAGCTCCCTCACCCCTCATCCAGCACAAAACCGCGCCCTTTTTCATCAGACAGACAAAGGAACGCAAAATAGAGGACCCTGACATTTATTTTACTCACGACTATTAAAACTATCTACACAAGAAATATATGGATATTAATGTTGTACTCTTTCTCTCATATGCTTGGGTGAATATGAATTACTTAAGAAATGTGGGATGATGTTTATTCGTGCCTTAAGTGTGTAATATGTGGGTGTGTGTGTGTCAAATGCGATGTTTGGTCTCTAAGAAAAGCTGGCATCATAAGTAACAAATGATGTTGATGACCGTTAAACTTTAGCATCATGTATGATTATACACATATAAAACAATTGTAAGGATATCTTTCACAGAATGAATGAAATATCAGCTGACGTAAGCATGGCCCCAGAAACCATGGACATGGGTGGAGCTCCGCCCCATACGGACACTCTGATTCGACCAACGCCTTGGGCGGGTCCAAGATCGGACAGTTTAAATATATATATATATTCTCTCTCTTGTTTCCTGCTCTCTTGGTTTTCCTGCTTCTCCCTTCCATCGCGACCCGGAAGCCAGTCCGCTGGACCCTCGCCTTAACACCGGCTGAGAAGACCAATCCAAAGACTCTGTAAACGTCGCAGAACCCGCAGCGTAACACGCTTTCCATCTCAAACGCAGAACCGCAGATGAGAAAAGGGCTTCCCCCGTGACAACAGCAACACGCAGCAGAGATTTCCAAACAAAGCCACCGGAGAAACACGAACCAACCCACGTGGCATCCGAGACAAAAGGATCGAAGCAACACGTGGAAACTCACACGTGAAACAAAACCAAAGACACAGCCTGCTTAACCACCATAAAGCAAGTATCTCAGACTAAGTTTTTATCCTGACTGAATTGGTGAATAGATCTGAATGCAGAAAGGGGCAATGTCTCCTTCGTGAACTTCCCTTTTTGGTTGTAGTTTTGAAATAGTTAAGAGGGCTATTTTAACTTTCTGAGGTTACCTCAAAACCCTTGTATGTGTGTGTCATGATTGTGTTCTATTATTTAGTTCCTGTGTGTAGTAGAATATTAGCATTGTAAATAAAACGTGTTTCATTTTATAAAGAATTGTCTCTCTGGGATGTGTTTCAAGTATTTATCCTTATTGCCTAAAGATAACGTTACCTCGCGCAAAGCTGAGAAGATTATTAATCTTGTTTTATTGCTATTGTTGGCCACGAGGCAAAATAAACAAATTGATAAGGTTATACTGATGTTAATACTCGCTGGACGAGTCTTTAACCCTGTATAATCATAAGTGAAATATTAATATTACTTTAATCAAAGCAATATTGAATATTTAATAATTAATTCCCGGAGCTGAAACAATAGCTCCCTTTAAATATATTACAATATATTGTGGTTGAAAACAGTATGATTTTGTTAATCATGTAATACTCATGTTTATCTTGAATATGTTAAAATTAATTATTTGTCTGTTTCTATGAATGTCTCACATTGGATGTTTCACATTGGGCTGTAGCAGCCAGCTAGTGGAAGATTCCCAGACACCATAAATCAAGTTAGATAAACCGAGGATGGTACGAGATGACACCAGCAGGGGGAGTTGGCAAAATTAATTAGAACTTAGTTACGAGTTCTAGACTGAATGCAACTGAGTTACGAGTTGGCAAAATTAATTAGAACTGAGTTACGAGTTCTAGACTGAATGCAACTGAGTTACGAGTTGACAAAATTAATTAGAATTGAGTTACGAGTTCTAGACTGAATGCAACTGAGATACGAGTTGGCAAAATTAATTAGAACTGAGTTACGAGTTCTAGACTGAATGCAACTGAGTTATGAGTTGGCAAAATTAATTAGAACTGAGTTACGAGTTCTAGACTGAATGCAACTGAGTTATGAGTTGTCTTAATAAAATACAAACCCGATTCCAAAAAAGTTGGGACACTGTACAAATTGTGAATAAAAAAGGAATGCAATAATTTACAAATCTCATAAACTTATATTTTATTCACAATAGAATATAGATAACATATCAAATGTTGAAATGTCATGCCAAATATTGGCTCATTTTGGATTTCATGAGAGCTACACATTCCAAAAAAGTTGGGACAGGTAGCAATAAGAGGCCGGAAAAGTTAAATGTACATATAAGGAACAGCTGGAGGACCAATTTGCAACTTATTAGGTCAATTGGCAACATGATTGGGTATAAAAAGAGCCTCTCAGAGTGGCAGTGTCTCTCAGAAGTCAAGATGGGAAGAGGATCACCAATTCCCCCAATGCTGCGGCGAAAAATAGTGGAGCAATATCAGAAAGGAGTTTCTCAGAGAAAAATTGCAAAGAGTTTGAAGTTATCATCATCTACAGTGCATAATATCATCCAAAGATTCAGAGAATCTGGAACAATCTCTGTGCATAAGGGTCAAGGCCGGAAAACCATACTGGATGCCCGTGATCTTCGGGCCCTTAGACGGCACTGCATCACATACAGGAATGCTACTGTAATGGAAATCACAACATGGGCTCAGGAATACTTCCAGAAAACATTGTCGGTGAACACAATCCACCATGCCATTCGCCGTTGCCGGCTAAAACTCTATATGTCAAAAAAGAAGCCATATCTAAACATGATCCAGAAGCGCAGGCGTTTTTCTCTGGGCCAAGGCTCATTTAAAATGGACTGTGGCAAAGTGGAAAACTGTTCTGTGGTCAGACGAATCAAAATTTGAAGTTCTTTTTGGAAAACTGGGACGCCATGTCATCCGGACTAAAGAGGACAAGGACAACCCAAGTTGTTATCAGCGCTCAGTTCAGAAGCCTGCATCTCTGATGGTATGGGGTTGCATGAGTGCGTGTGGCATGGGCAGCTTACACATCTGGAAAGGCACCATCAATGCTGAAAGGTATATCCAAGTTCTAGAACAACATATGCTCCCATCCAGACGTCGTCTCTTTCAGGGAAGACCTTGTATTTTCCAACATGACAATGCCAGACCACATACTGCATCAATTACAACATCATGGCTGCGTAGAAGAAGGATTCCGGGTACTGAAATGGCCAGCCTGCAGTCCAGATCTTTCACCCATAGAAAACATTTGGCGCATCATAAAGAGGAAGATGCGACAAAGAAGACCTAAGACATTTGAGCAACTAGAAGCCTGTATTAGACAAGAATGGGACAACATTCCTATTCCTAAACTTGAGCAACTTGTCTCCTCAGTCCCCAGACGTTTGCAGACTGTTATAAAAAGAAGAGGGGATGCCACACAGTGGTAAACATGGCCTTGTCCCAACTTTTTTGAGATGTGTTGATGCCATGAAATTTAAAATCAACTTATTTTTCCCTTAAAATTATACATTTTCTCAGTTTAAACATTTGATATGTCATCTATGTTGTATTCTGAATAAAATATTGAAATTTGAAACTTCCACATCATTGCATTCTGTTTTTATTCACAATTTGTACAGTGTCCCAACTTTTTTGGAATCGGGGTTTGTAGAATAATAAAATAGAAAAAGGGATCACTGGTTAAACTAGTTAGTATATAGTGTGGAAGAATTAATTGAACGAGAACCTAATATAAGTGAACTTACTGATAAACAGATCATAAACAGACTAGATTTGTGACTGGTTAACATCTGTGAATGAACAGTAAAAAATTAAGAGCTGGGGAACTGCTAAAATTTTATATTGGCCGCTATTATTCACTAATGAGGATATAGAGATTAACCGCATAGATTAAATAAATATAGATTAAACTCACATCACACAACCCAAATAAATGAATTTGGCCCGTGTATTGTAGAAGCTGAAACTCTGCTCCAGTGGGCAGATATTGACTTTCATTTAGGCCCGAGGCGTCATAAAAGCAAAGTGCACGACAGTAACCATCTGTATCCAAGGGTAGGAGCTGTTTACCACACAAACACAGACAGACATGGATGAGGTTAGAGCAAAGAAGAGGCTATTAGAAATAACTATAGCTAAATCACCTTTGGATTATATAATGGGGAAAATCAAAAAGAGGGGGAGGAGCTAAGGGAATGGAGCAAATCAGTAGCAGATAAACTAAAAAAGGAAAAGCTGAGACTACGTGGCCAAAAGGTGGAACCTGGGATAGTCAAGATATAGAAGAAACAGAAAAATGGTTAAATGTGAAAAAAGAGGAGGGGACAGGAAAGATTAAACTAAAAAGGCAGCTGAGGGCTAGCATGATGGGTAAATGGAGAAAGTATAGAGACATGTGGGGAATTGAGGTAGGTCGATTAATGAGGGAAACAGTAGAGGCTACGGGTGTGGAAAAGTTAGCTGAAAAAAACTAGCCTTAACCCTCTGCCTAGCATGGGACAAAAGATACCTAGCGCCCCGCCTCCATACAATGAAAAACTGACCATGGCTGAGCTCCCAGCATATTGCACAAAAAAAGGAGTAGAAAAGCATTTAGGGATATATCCGGTGATTTCAGAGGGAGAAGAGACCACAGTGAAGATAGTGGCAGGAACGCTTAGATTAAAAAGCATAAATCAGGCGGAAAATAATGACAGTATGACTGGCCAGAGAGAGTCAGAACAGGCCCAAATAAGGGAAGACCGACAAGATAGTAGAGGGAGGGGAAGAAAAATGAGTAACTTTGAACCAAATGCAGAAAGCACCCCATTTGAAAAAACTGGAGCAAGGGAATTAGGAGCAGGGTTATTAGAAATAAGCGAACAAGCAACTGAACTGGTAGACGAAATAGCAGAAAAACATGAGGAGCTAACCAAAAAAACTAAATGAAAGATTAATGGAGGAAAACCCCCACATAAACTTTGGGTCATGCCCAACATTTGTCTAATTTACAGTAGATCTCTATCTTTAACCCCTGTCAAGCCACAAGCTTTTGAAATCTTGATGTCAAAATCCAGCATTTTTTCCAAAAAACCCTGGCGCCTAAAGGGTTAACAAAATTTCATCCTCAGTCTCAAGGCAGAGTCAAACGAATGAATCAAACACTAAAAGGAAAGCTTTCCAAAATCTGTGCACAAACAGGCCTGAATTGGGTAACAGCGCTACCATTAGCCCTAATGGTGATAAGGGGAAGTACAAACCGCGGAACTAAATTGACACCTCACGAAATGGTTACGGGGAGGAGAATGCCAAGAGGAGACAAAGAAACGATAGAAATAGAAGACGTAGACAAATTGAAAAGTGAATTAGATAAATATGTGACAACTCTAACCAAAATTCATGCAAGTATTTTTCAGACTGAATCCCGACCAAGAGAAACTCCAGACGAATCAAACAGAAGTGGACCGATAGCAGTGGGGGATCTGGTCTACATAAGAGTGTATCGAAGGAAGTGGGACGAACCCAGACGTGAAGGGCCATATGAGGTGACATCTGCCACTCCCATATCAATCAAAGTGCAGGGATCAAACTTCTGGCACCACATTTCACACTGCCTTAAAATAAACACGAACAAAAGCAAGGTAATAACACACGAAGCTAAGAACCTGTTCGAAAGCCCTGAAGAAGAAGCATTGGGTCACTGCATAAGTAAAGACTGTGCCCTAGGGGCAGGAATAGCCTTAGAATTTAGAAACAGATACGGGGTAGAAGAATTAGTGGAACAACAAAAGGGGGTGGGAGAGTGTGCATATGTAGAAAAGAAAGGAAGAAGGATACTACACTTAATTACCAAAGAAAAAGCGGGTGACAGACCCACTTACGACAATTTGGAACAGAGCCCAATAAATGCCAGAAGGATCTGTCTAGAGCAAAACATAACCACTTTAGCTATCCCAAAGATAGGGTGTGGATTGGACAGATTAGAGTGGTCCAAAGTAGAGACATTAGTTAACAACATTTTTGGAGAATCAACCATACGTGTAAAGGTTTATACTCGTCCAAATGAGGATGTGGTGGTTGATAGTGATAGGACTGATGGAACTTAAGGGGATAGTGGGACAAGCGGCTGTGACAATAACGGCTGTAGAAAACAAAGAAAAGACAGTACAAATTGACCTATGTGACATAGTTAACTGTGGTGGAAACAAGATAGCATGGAGGGGGTATGATGTGTATGGGTGTGTATGGCCTTCAACCTTTCGCACTCCCACGGGACCCTGGTGTCACACATGGCATGATGTGAATTGGAGCACCAAACCAAATTACAAGATAACCAATAGAAATATCATAACCAATAAAATTAAAATATTCAGGGGTCATGGGGGAACAAAAGAAAATATGAATCCTCTGCTAATAACAATAAGATGGATATATGGGTAACAATAGGAGTAGATGGGACTGGGACAGACTCAATGGGACTAATATGGCCATTATGGTGGCAGTAGCAGTGCTGGGTCTGTGTGGGTGTTGTTGTATACCATGTATAAGGGGTTTGGCACAACGTGTGATTGAAACTGGAATGACTAAAGTAATGGCAGTAAGGGTAGAAGAAATGACCCCCTTGCGGGAAGAATTAGACTCATCCGAGGACTGGGAAGAGGAGAGCTGTGCAGTGTAATAAGACTAGGGTTGTACGATACTGCAAATTTTGGTATCGATCTGATACCGAGTAAATACAGGGCCAATATCACCGATACCGATTCTGATACTTGTCCTTGAAAAAAAATATATTTAAATGACCAACAACAAATAAAAAAATTAACAATACTAATGTTGATATGACTAATATTATATTCACCCCAAAGCTAAGTGAATATTATTTGCCTTTCTAAAAGGAATTTGCTGGTAGAGGATCCCAGAACATGAAAGCAATGCACAGTTTCATGTTAAGTATTTCCTCCACATAGAAAAGAGTTATAAGAATAATTAACGTGCATGGCATAATAAATTAAAAACGTAATATTAAGAGAGAAAACTCAGTATGCACCTTATTAATGTTGAAAACTATATATACAATATACATATGCCACAGCCATATCACCCTGCAGCCCAAGACCGGTTGCCCACTGAAGCTAAGCAGGGTTGAGCCTGGTCAGTACCTGGATGGGAGACCTCCTGGGAAAACTAGGTCGCTGCTGGAAGAGGTGTTAGTGAGACCAGCAGGGGGTGCTCACCCTGTCGTCTGTGTGGGTCCCAACGCCCCAGTATCATGACCGGGACACTATACTGTGAAAGAGCACCGTCTTTCGGATGAGACGTTAAACTGAGGTCCTGACTCTCTGTGGTCATTAAAAATCCCATGGCACTTCTCGTAATGAGTAGGGGTGTAACCCCGGTGTCCTGGCCAAGTTCCCTCCACTGGCCCTTGTCAATCATGGCCTCCTAATAATCCCCATCCACTTGATTGGCTCTATGACTCTCTCTCTCCTCTCCACCTGTAGCTGGTGTGTGGTGAGCGCACTGGCGCCGTTGTCCTGTGGCACATGATTGTAAAGCGCTTTGGGTGTACAACAATACACAATAAAGCGCTATATAAATGCTTCATTCATTCATTCATTCATTCATACAAGTTAGCAGATGTGCCCAGAATATGAAAGTAATGCTTAAAGTTTTTACATTATGCATTTGTCTCCCATATGAAAACCATTATAAAGAAAAGTTTAACGTAAGTGGCTTATTGAATGAAAATAATATGAAAAAAAACTATTGAACCATAACTCGTTTATTATTGAAAAGATTTTAGTATGTTATGTACGTACTGTATTTTCTGTTTGTTTTATACATACTTTAATATTTGTTTGTTATTATTGCAATAAAAAAACTGTTATGTAAAGGCCAAATTCGGTATAGTTTGTAAAATATGTAGGCCTACTATGTATGTACAGGTAAGCAGATGAACCCAGAAGATGAATGCAACACGCTGAATTAAATTTTACTCCCATAGAAAACCGTTATAATGAAAACATTTAAAGTGTCTTAATGCATTAAGAAATCATATTAAAAGGCCAAAATTAGTATACACCTTACAGTGATACTGCATTAAAATGACAAATTCGATATACAGGTATATACAATATGCACTATGTGAAGGATTTCCTCCCCTTTTCAGTTGTTTTAGAGTTCCATTCCATCTCTCACTAGGTGCGTTTGACTTTAAGCGGCACTGCATAGAACATAGAATGGTCAGTGTATGACATCAAAGTACCGCGAGATTGATAAGAGAGCAGGTGGTTCCTATGCTTTCGAAAAGGCTCTCGCGGTACTTGGATGTCATACACTGACCATTCTATGCAGCGCCGCTTAAAGTCGAACGCGCCTAGTGTATCTGCTCGTGCTTGGAGCTGCTGAGTCACGTGATGGCATGACAACAAACCAGCGAAGCAGGGGAGGAGCAGCAATGTTTGCATACGAGAAGTGAAAAGAGTGGAATATACACCCACAGACATGTCTACACTTTGTTGTATGTATTAAGCAATGTATTAAGTGTAGAGGAGAAAAACTGAACCTAAAGTATCGATATTATCAGGCTAGTATCGATCGATACTGATACTAACGTTGGTATGCACACCCCTACAGTTCACTGGAGACTCGCTCTAAACGGTTCATTTGAATCAGTGAGTTGTCGACATGAGAACAGATATGTTTTATGAAATGTAGTGAAGTAAAAAGTACAATCTTCTGCTTTGGAATGTAGAAGTAAAAGTAAAAGTTGCTCAAAATAAAACTAAAGTACAGAGACTTGAAAATGTACTTAAGTACAGTAACTAAGTAAAGCTACTTCGTTACCACCACTGCAAACTAGTGACATTAAACAAAGCCGAGTGTGCACCAAAATTGCAAATGTGAAAGCCCCCTCAATCCTCAAGCAATGGCACCAACATTCTTTAAGAATGCAGGATTGCATGCTGTTAGTACTTTGGATTAAGTTTCTTGACTGAGGCCCTTTCTCAATATGCGTTCTTCAGCAATCTTGCATCCTTGTGTTCTCGTTCTACATCATCATCAACCGTCGAAGTTCAGTTCCAATACTCAAGAACGCAAGTACAGTGGACGCATACAAGTGCCCAGATCCGTTCTTGAAATCGAGGATGCATCGAGTGTAGACTTGAGAGAATCGAGCCATTAGAAATCCCAGAAGACGCTGCGGGCGGGGTGTACGGAAGCCTGCAAGCTTTAAACTCACTCTCGCAAATACTTGACGCCGCTATAAATTAAACATTTATCGTTTTTTTGTTTTGCTTAATTTTAATAAAGTTTTAAGACCCGGGGAAAGTCTGTAGTATTTTTATTGGCATATTAAAATGAATATTACACATATACATACTGTATATAGAACATATACTTAGTTAAACATACAACGCTGTAAAATAAAACAATATACAATTATATGAAAATAATAGGCTATCTATAATATTGTTTTAATAATTTATGACATTTGTTTGTAATGTTATGTTATATTTATTGTTCATTGGCCACTGCTTATGCTGAGACTATGCAGTCAGTTAAACACGAACACAGTCCATCTCAATTCTCACAAGGATGCGTTCTGTTCTCGCGTCCTTCCGAGTTCGTTCTTCCAAGGAAGCTTGGCAAGACTGGTCTCCACGAGAACACCAATCTGTTCTCTGCGTTCTTGGAATTGAGAAAAAGTCTTAGTTTTTCCTTCTCCATGTGGTAGCTTCACACACCTGATTTGGCATTGGTTGCTCATTGGATCCTCACCTGTTTCCACTCTCCTCGTTCCTTACTCTAAACCTGCTCTCGTTTGCCACATCCTCAGTGTCATTCTCTTCTTTCTGTCCTAAGTTGTACACAGAATCTTTGCCTATTTTCACAGGTGGAATCCTGCCTTACCTCCATGGTTTGATCTTTTGCTTTGTCCTGCCTTATCCTCAGATCTCTTGAGTGGACATGGTTTGATCTTTTGCTTTGTCCTGGTATTTGAGGGGTTGGCTGTAACAAAACCATTGGCTTGTGGATGTGATTTTGTGTGTTTGTGTGTGTGTGTGTGTGTGTGTAGCTCATGGTTTTCATTTGCCTTTAGTTATCAATAATAATATAATAATAATAAACTTTATTTTCTATCTGGTTGCTTTACAACAA
The DNA here is from genome assembly GCA_027422405.1 of Ptychobarbus kaznakovi. NCBI lineage: Eukaryota > Metazoa > Chordata > Actinopteri > Cypriniformes > Cyprinidae > Ptychobarbus > Ptychobarbus kaznakovi. Next base: position 3,890,079 of record CM049797.1, on the reverse strand, counting down.
CAAATAAAACCATACACAATAACAATCAAAAACACTACAAATAAAACAATATAAAATAATACACAATTGTTTAATTGCTACCCTAAAAAAAAAGTGGACTAAGAGTTTTGGTTTATGGAATTCCACAGTATTGAAGAAAAAGATCCCTGCCTTAAAGGAACATAGAAGGCCACTACGCGTGTTGGAGTATAAGGAATTTCAAATATTGATGCCAACCTCGGCATCAAAATTTTAAATAATCTAACAGGAAGCCAATGTAAAGACTCGGTGTAATATGATCTCTCATCTAGTTCAGACTAGCAGCCGAGTTGATCAATTTGTTTTGTTTTGACCCTCACCTGACCCTCCCAAGAAGGGGTTGGCAATATTTCTAAGATGAAAAAAAGATGTAACAAAACCAAAAGTTAGATTGAAAATAACCCCCAAATTCTTAAATTTTGTTTTAAACTTCTTCACGACAAAGTGGATTGGTGGGGTGTGCATAACCTCAATTTTGTGTGTGTGTGTGTTTGTAAGACAAAGAAAATGTGTGACATCCATTCTTTTATCTTAGAAATTGTGAAAATCAACAGACACAGTATCATTTGTGTGTGTGTGTGTGTAGACCAAGAGTAGCTCAAGTGTAAAAATATAGATAAAAAGCAAGGGGCCCAAAATTGTTTTGCACAACACCATTTGCCTTTGGAAACAAAGTTATCAAGGCCCATTCTACAAGGAATGTGGCCTCATCTTGGGCCTTGGCCAGAGGTGTTTCTTTGGTGGTGATTTGTATGGTGAAAGGCTGAGTCTCCCCAAATCATCAGATTTTAGAATTTGAAACCATAACTAATGCCTGCTTCTAAGGCTTAGTCATGCATATACTAATAGGATAATTAGCATTAGAGAATGATAAAGATCACAAGAGTGAGTATACAGGAATCTTTCAAGAAGCTGTGGTGTGAGGATTTTATAGAGAACAGATCCACCACATCTGCAGAGGGTGTTTAAGCCTCTGTGTGCAATGGCTGATCTTTACATGAAATAATAAATGGATTAAAATCTGGATTAAACAGAATGACACTACAACCGAGAGAGAACAGAGAGGGAGGGAATGAAGAGGGGATAGTGGAGTGAAGAGAATGAGTAAAGAGGAGAAAATGTCAGGGTAGGGGATCATTTAAAAAAAGGTATTGTCATCACCATGCTCTAGCAGTTGACAAGAAAACTTATTCCTTATGCTTCTCATTTACATTTACTTTTCATATGCTTTTCATTTGCTTCATCAGATGATGCATATTCTCCATGTTATTGAGCTCAGTTAACATCTGAAAAGAAAACATGTTTTTTTTCTTTTATCTGTTATTATCTAGAGCAGTGCTTTTCAAACCTGTCCTGCAGGCCCCACCACTGCACATTTAGCACTGCAGAAACCGACACACCCATTTAGGTCTTGCAGTCTCTACCAATGAGTTGATAAGTTGAATCAGGTGTGCTCTCACAAGACATAATGCACGGATCAATAGCCTACACAGGGCCGGCACGTTCATATACTTGTGCATATAGGTGAACTCAATCTTCTAGGGCGACAGCACAGTCAGGCAGGCAAAAAGGACAGAGATTTTTAGTTGATCTTTTGGGCATTTGTTTGGAATTATTGCACTCATATCAACAAGTTATCACCCCTTAGTTACTCTAAATCTAAATTAACTTTGCTTCAAAGTCATGCCGCTCCCGCGCCGCCCCCAACTGAGCGCCGTCAATAGGCTATTAATAATATTATACTGTATAATACTGTATGAAATTCTTCATTAAATTTACATTACACTTTGCTACCCGGGTGCCACCAACCCCCTTACCAGTTACCTTTAGACGAAACCTACGCTCCCTTTCTCCCTCCCATCTTTCCTCTGTAGTATCCTCCTCTCTTCCCTCACCTACACATTTCTCATCTCTGGATGTGAATGCAGCTACTGACACTTTATGCTCTACCTTAACCTCTTGTCTAGACGACATTTGTCCTCTCTCCTCCAGGCCAGCACGAACTGCCCCTTCTAACCCCCCTTTCTCCGAGCGGCAGAGAGAAAACCCCTGGTTATCTGATGTTGCACGGAGGAGCCAGGAACACGGAACGAGGAGACGAGGAACTTCGAAACATTTTAATTTGAACATCGGACCAGAGTCCAATGATGAGACATTAACAATAATCCACGGCAGAGAGAAAATGGCAAAAATCAAATCAAGACACAGACGGAGATCTAATGATGACGTCGGACCAGAGTAAGGCAGAGGGAGACAAACTGTGACATTATCAATCGTTGATTTCATCTTTCTCCTCAGAAGTCCACACTGCCAAATCGTCACATTTCCATAACAAGATCAACAGTGCTCCAGATATGCGTAATCTCTTCAGAACATTTAATTCTCTCCTCTGTCCCCCTCCACCGCCTCCCACCACTTATATAACAGCTGATGACTTTGCAGCTTTTTATACAGACAAATCTAAAACAATCAGTAGTCAGTTTTCACCTTCACTCACACAGGACTTCCAACCAACTAGATCCACTGCTCAAACTCCCATCTTCTCCTTCTGTCCCCTCACTGAGGCGGAAGTATCCAAACTTCTCCTCTCCAGCCATCCTACAACATGTTCTCTAGACCCAATCCCCTCGCACCTTCTCCAAGCAATCTCTCCCACACTCTTACCAGCACTCACACACATTATCAACACATCTCTCCTCACAGGCATCTTCCCCACTGCATTCAAGCAGACTCGGGTTACCCCACTGCTCAAAAAACCTACATTAAACACTTCTCTTATAGAAAACTACAGACCTGTCTCTCTCCTTCCATTCATAACCAAAACACTCGAACGAGTTGTCTTCAACCAGGTCTTATTGTTTCTTTCACAGAACAACAAACTGGACGCTAAACAGTCAGGTTTCAGGAGTGGCCATTCAACTGAGACTGCGCTACTCTCAGTCACTGAAGCCCTGCGAATTGCAAAAGCTGATTCCAAATCAACAGTCCTCATTCTGCTGGATCTGTCTGCCGCTTTTGACACTGTCAATCATCAGATCCTCCTGTCCACCCTCTCATCACTGGACATCACTGGGATTCCACTTCGCTGGTTTGAATCCTATCTCACTGGTCGGTCTTTCAAGGTGGCCTGGGGAGGGGAGGTATCCAAAGCACATCAATTGGTCACTGGGGTTCCCAGGGCTCGGTTCTTGGACCCCTCCTCTTCTCCACATACACTACATCACTGGGTCCCATCATACAGGCACATGGCTTCTCCTACCATTTCTACGCTGATGACACACAGCTCTATCTCTCATTTCGACCAGATGATCCAACGGTAGCTGCACGGATCTCAGGCTGCTTGGCAGACATCTCGGCATGGATGAAAGAACATCACCAACAGCTCAACCTGGCAAAGACTGAGCTTCTTGTCTTCCCTGCCACTCCAACTCTACAGCATGACTTCACGACTCAGTTAGGTTCATCAACAATTACCCCATCAGATTCGGTCAGAAATCTTGGTGTAATCTTTGATGATCAGCTGACCTTCAAAGAGCACATTGCGAAGACTGCTCGATCTTGCAGGTTTGCACTATGAAAGATCAGGCCCTTTCTGACAGAGCATGCTGCACAACTTCTTGTCTAGGCCCTTGTCATTTCTAGGCTGGACTACTGCAATGCTCTTCTGGCTGGACTTCCATCAAACACAAACAAACCTCTACAAATGATTCAGAATGCAGCGGCACGACTGGTCTTCAACGAGCCCAAAAGAGCACATGTCACACCTCTCTTTGTCTCCTTACACTGGCTACCAGTTGCAGCTCGCATACAGTTCAAGACACTGATGCTTGCATATAAAACAACCACAGGGTCAGCACCCACCTACTTCCACTCACTATTGCGAATCTACATCCCTTCCAGAAGTCTAAGATCTGCTAGTGAGCGACGCCTCGTGGTACCATCACAGAGAGGCTCAAAATCACTCTCCAGAACATTCTTGTTCACCATTCCTGGCTGGTAGAATGATCTTCCCACCCCCATCCGGAATGCTGTATCCCTGTCAATCTTCAAGCAACAACTGAAAACTCATCTCTTTCAACACTACTTGACTTCATCATAAAAAAAAATATAATATATATATATATATATTCTTTTTTCTATATCTTCATCTTTCTCTTTACCTTTCTCTCCTTCCCTTGCTAGCTTGTATTTATTTGAACAATGCCTAAGACTTGGTGTTAGGGGCACTTCCTCTGTCTGTTTGCCTCTTCAAGATTAATCGCTTTATGTATTCCCCAATTGTAAGTCGCTTTGGATAAAAGCATCTGCAAAATGAATAAATGTAAATATAATAATACTCTACATGCAAAACATCATAATGTACATTTATAAATGTCATCATAACGATTAAAACTATCCAGACATGAATGACTTTCGCTGCTGGTGATGTCCGATGAGTTTTAAAGCCAGACACACGCTTATGAAAGGTAAGATTATAGCCTTTTTTTGTCAAATATAGGTTTGTTTAATTTAATCTATAAAACCATTGTATTTAATGCAAAGCAAACCAAGTCACCTAAACAAGCAGCATCAGTATTTTTCTGAATATGAAATGTTTTATTTTTGCTTCAAAAAATGCTTAGTTTAAAAACGAGTTTAAATATAAGAAATGTTGTATATGTAATGGGTTGAGAAAATGCCATTTATGAGTTTCCTGAAAACAGTGGACCCCCCTCCATATATGTGGATTTGTGTATACCAGTTTTTTTATTTTACAAAATGAGAACTTTTCTAATTAAGGTAAAACAGTATATATATTGTGGCATTACACCGCCATGCCAATAGATGGCATCAGGCGCTCGTGGAAGACGCGAGATTTATTTCCTCCTGGTCTGCGGGCTCAGTAATAAACTGACTGCCGCTGTGGAAAGACATAACTTCTGTCTTCTCGTGTTTTTCACAGGTATGACTATATTTACTTAAAATGTTTATTTCATTGTATTTGTGCAAATCGAAATGTGTAATATAACGAGTTTGGGTGAGTTTTGAATTGTATCTAATCAAAGAAAGGTGTTTTAATTCACTGAGGATTATAAAACAAGGCTGAAGAGTGAGTTAAATCGTGTTTCAGGCCTGATTAATGTTGATTGAGACAAGAAAAATGATTTATCAGACTGAAATATTGAGTCTATCATCTGTTATATTGGTTAAGAGTGTTGTAAGAATTATGTTTCTCCGTGTATGTTGTATACTCGGTTCGGTCGCCATTTTGAGCGTTCAGCACGTGCGTTGTTTCAGTGTGCGCGTGTATGAGTTAAATGGAATACAAGAAAATAGTTATATCAAATTAATATTTCAAGTGCAATGAAATCTAAAGTGTTTGTGTTGTGAATTCTAGTCTTTAAGACTTTCGGTATCTTGATAATTGGTGTTTGCATTTGTGATTTCTTCTTTTTGCACTCATTGTAAACTATGATTATTAATAGAAATGTATCTCAGATTCTCAGTATATACCTTTTGTATCTCCATATCAACTTATATGTATCTATATATTTTCTCATACAAGTATACACTATATTAAAGTCAAAGGTATATCTAGCACACTTATCAAGTGTACTCTGGGATTTGTTGTTTAAATTGTATTTCACAAAATGCACTTTGAGAGTGTTGAGTTTTGAAATGTTGAATTCTTTTCAGAATGTATTGAGAAATTATTGCAGTAATAAACTGACTGCCGCTGTGGAAAGACATAACTTCTGTCTTCTCGTGTTTTTCACAGTTTATTCACCGATCCGCAGTGCATAACGCCTGTGATCCTTTCCGCAGATATCCCCTGCAGGCCGGTAACAATTGGGGGCTCTGTCGGGTCCAGCATCTTCCTGGGGAGATTGTCATTTCAACTGAACCTGGCCAGTGTTTCAGGGAAGACTGCTGTGTCAAGTGTATCAGAGAACAACCCCAGGTAGATCAAGATGACTACCTTAAGCCAACGCGGTGCGTTTTCAAGTCCAAAAGAAACTTTCAGATTTGAGTCTTATCAGCTGGACTGGCAAGTTCGATAGATGATCGAAACTTCCGGGATCTAATGGCGCTTTTCCACCATGGTAGCACGGTACGGTTTGGTCGGTTCATTTGGGGGGTTTTCCACTGGGTACTGTACCTGATACCTGGTACTTTTTTAGTACCATAGCTGAGGTCCAAGCGAACCACCGTTACCAAAACGTCGTGTAAACTCTGTTGACGGTGGCCGGAGGAATCGAACTGCGTCAATGAACTGACATGACCCATATACCCGTGATTTAAATCAGCACAGTCAGCGAAGAATCGGGCGCAGCTTTTGTTTGAACAAACGCACCTTTTTGTATACCACAAAAATAGGTGTTTCTGCTGTTGAGGAAGTACAGACGTTCCTCTCGTTGATCCAGAGTGGATCCACAACTTTATGCCACGCCGAAGGAAAAAGTTTATGTATATACATTTGATGCTATATTTTCTGAGTATGTCTTCTGTTATATTTTTACCTTTGTATCTGTGTTTTGCTTCAATTAAAAACAATGACGAATAAGTGTACCTCCAGACTATATTAAAATATGTATTATTGTATGAGCACATAAGAACCTCTTGAAAAAGACATGATTAATGCCACGATTAAAAAAACCGCACATAATAAAAAAACAAGGATACATTGCATTTTGAAATATTCAAAAGTTTATTGATAATTCACTTTACAGAACACGCTCATGAAAGTTAACTAATAAATAACGCAGCACACCCAAAATCTCTGCTCTCCTCATCTAACTTACAGCCCGTCAGCCACCACAGTCCTCTTTGGGGGTAATCACAAGTCTTATTCATTGCTGTTAAAAACATCCACTGCGAGAATGAAGAACACTATTCCGTCTCCTTTCTTTGTTGTGAGTTTGTTGGCGCGTTTAAGTTCGATAGGCGGCGCAATTATAACGACGCGTGAATAATCCCGCCACTCTATAGCGGTACTAAACTGCAGGTGGAACGCAAACCGACCCGAACTACGTACATCCGTGCTACCGTTACCAGATGGAAAAGCGCCTAAGTGAACCTGAACTGTATGACCTGATTGTTGACTACATCAGAAGTGAGAAATTAAAAGCTGCTGAAGATGAAGGCATGAGTCAACTTCTTCTCCTTTTTGACCTACTCAACGATGTGCTATCAGCTTCAGACACCAGAGCCGCTGAACCTGGTAATGTTGCACCTGTTTTGATGGGGGATTCACCAACACACCACCATGGTCACACTCCATCCGATGACGATGAAGTTCATACACCACCATCTCATATGGACAGAGACACTCACACACAACCATTACATTTGGACAGAAATACTCACACACAATGATTACATATGGACAGAGACACTCGCATGCGTTCGTTTCAGGGAAGAGACACCTCATCAATGGCTGGTATGCCCAGCCACATCGGTGCTACTGCTTTGGGTAGGATGAACTCCTCATCTAACATTTCTGATCATGTTGTAAGATTGTCTGATGTTTCAGCTTTGTTACCACGCAGAGAATTTAAGTTGCATGGTGGTCAAATCTCTGATGCAGGTTCTGATATCTCTTACAACAGTTTGAGTAAACAAATGGATGAGGGGTTGCTGGAAGGTTTTAGCGAGTCAGAAATAATCAGAACTGTCTTAAAGATAACCAAACCAGGTACATTCAGGGAGATGTTGAGTAATAAAGAAGACCTTACAGTAGAAGGTTTAAAGAGATTTCTGAGGTGACACATCAGGGACAAAAATGTAACTGAGCTTTTTCAAGAACTGAGTAATGCTAGGCAGCAAGACAGAGAAAGTCCATAACAGTTTCTGTACAGAGTTATGGGGCTAAAGCAACGAGTTATTTTTGAGTCACAGCAACCAGGTGTTGATTTCAGCTATGACAAAAAATTGGTTCAGGGCACTTTCCTTCATACCATTTACCAGGGTTTGAATGAGAAAAACAGCTATGTACGACATGATCTTAAACCCTTCCTTTCAGACATGCAAGTTAGTGACGACTTCCTATTGGAACAGGTGACTAAGTCTACCTCCGAGGAAGAGGGACGTTTAAAACGACTGATCACAGTAGCTAAAACAAGACCAGTGACTGTGAATTCGGTTCGTCATGACTCAGGTCAGAGCTAACTGACCAGAACAGACAAACAAAAGTTGACTCTGAATTACAGGCTAATCGTGATGCTATCAAGGAACTGACTGCCCAAGTGTCATCATTAACTAAGCATCTAGCCCATCTGACAACATCCGCTGAGACTATGGAATCGATAGACAACAGCACACCTACTACTCGTCCTCAACCAGCAGCTGAGACAAAAGGGAAATGTCGTGACTGTGTTCAAAAGGGCAATATTAACTGTTCACACTGTTTTATCTGTGGACAAGCTGGTCATAGGGCTATTGGCTGTCTTCAACGTAAGCTGTTGGGAAACGGGAAGAGGTCGCTGGAGAGGGGCAGCCTGTGACCTCAATCAGTTCTGAGCCCCAGATAAAAGCCAAAATCTCAAGACATCCACAAACAAAACGACAATGTCAGGTGAACCCAAATCAATGAGTTGCTCAGCTTATTGGCAAGCGGTGTATGGTTTCGACTTCGATTAATGGTGTACCTCTTCAAATGTTGCTGGATTCCGGTGCTCAGGTGACAATGGTAGGAAAGACGTGGATGGAGAGAGAATTGCCTACTGTCAAATTACAGCCCCTTGAAGGTTGGGCTGAAGTTTACCTCCAGATCTGTAGCCATAATCATGGACACCTGTCTATCAGAGTCCCACTTTTAATCAGTCGAAACTGTAGCTGTCCTGTTTTAGGTAGCAATGTCATAGCCGAGATCATAAAAGAAAATGCCTGTCAGGAAAAAAAAGTTGATGTTTCTACTATTCTGGAAGAAGCTTTAGGCATCAGTGCACCTACTGTAGAAGCATTAGTGTCGACTCTCCAGCAGATAACTCTGGCTGAGACGTCACAGCACAATGTCCGCACTGGTAAGACAGGTGTAACAATACCCGCTGGACAGATTCGGGAAGTTAAGTGTCGGATTCGGGGATGGTCAAGTGGTGGGACAATGCTGTTTCAGCCTATTGTGGAGAATGACTGCATTGATGGTTTAGAGCTTTTTCCAGCTTTAGTGGATGTTCCTGGGGGATTGTCAAAATGTGTTAAAGTTCCAGTCCAGAACTCCACTAAACATGCTGTCTACCTGCCACAGAGGACAATTCTTGGCACACTTGAAGATGTCGTCGATCGAACCCATCCAACAATCCACTGACATTTCTGAGTCCAAAAGCCATCATACTCCCCAATCATGCTCAGTTCAGTTAAGGACTGATTATATACAAAACCTTGAAAAAAATAGGAATCCTTCGGTACATCTAAATAAAGATAAATGGCACCCTCCAGTTGACTTGTCACATCTGGCTGAAGATGAACAGAAAATAGTCAAGGAGATGCTTTTTGAGCAGTCTGATGTATTTGCTAGAGATGACACCGATATTGGTTGCATCCCTGACCTGCAACTGAAAATCTGCTTAAAAGATGATACGCCAGTCCAAAAGTCCTACAATGCAGTCCCAAAGCCTTTGTATAGAGAGGTAAAGGAATACGTTCAAAAGCTGCTTGATCACGGGTGGATTCAGAAGTCCATGTCACCTTACTCCTCCCCCGTGGTTTGCGTAAGAAAAAAAGATATGAGCCTACGTCTTTGTGTGGACTTCCGAGGACTAAATAGTAAAACGATCCCAGACCGCCACCCCCTTCCACGTATTCAGGATCTATTGGATAATCTGGGAGGTTACTCATGGTTTTCAATATTAGACCAAGGTAGTGCATATCACCAGGGCTTTGTTGAGGAGAACTCCAGGCATTAATTAGAAACCATCTCATTTTATTTCCATAAGCAGTTTTGAATTTGCTAACAATGTTTTTCCTGGGAATTCAAAAGTTTGAGGGATAATTTCAATAATTCTAGCAGGGTTATCTAAGCATACTGCCACTTTTATTAGAGCCCAGACTGAAAATGCCAAAACACAGTGGCATGAAGAAAGTTTACTTTTCTCTATTTTGTTCTTGTTATTATATTATTGTTCTGGTGTAAAAATAAACATTAATATGTTTACTCTGTTAAATAAAAGTTAAATTATCCATGTGTTTTAAAGGGGTGGTTGATTGCGATTTCACTTTTTTAACATTAGTTAGTGTGTAATGTTGCTGTTTGAGCATAAACAATATCTGCAGAGTTGCGGCGCTGAAAGTTCAATGCAAACGGAGATATCGTCTTTTAAAATTCTGGAAGTTTAATGCCTACAAAAACGACTGGTAAGGGACTACAACGAGTTACTTCCCGGGTCTGATACGTCACAAACCCAGGTAATCCCTGCCCCCAGGAACATGTAAAGAAGAGGGCGAGGCCATGCTGCGCTGCTTTAGAGAAGAGGAAGAGAAAACTAGGGATGCAAGGTTCAAGGTTTCTTTATTTGTCGCATAATAAATTATCAGGGTATAATCAGAAGTGAAATGTAAGGAAATGCACGTAAAAATCTATTCATTTGAATCGCAACGATTCTAATGGATTCACAAGTTTCAAAATCATTAAAGCAGCGGTTCTTAATACTAATTACTCGTGTCGCCCTGCTCTGCATCTCTCTCTCTCTCATTCAGATCGTCAGATCAGCTCCAACAAACTGTTCCAATTATACACTTATTTTCACACAGCAATGAGAAGCATTATAAATGGACACGCGTGTGGTTGCTGTGCTGTATTAAAGCTTTAATCAGGATAAAACCGTATATTAAAAGCTAACAGAAACAGTAGCACTTACAAATAGCAGCGTATTTAAAAGTATGAGACAACAACAACCAAACATACCATTAAGAGCCGTGCTTGCACAGGTTCTGCACGATCCTCTTCACTAATTCCCTCTGGTCTCAATCGGGCTCAAATTGATAAGCATTATAGACAACACCAGTGTTTACAATTCAACCAGAGCACATGCCACTGAGGTGAGGACGGGACGTCAGACGTGCAGTGGCGGTTTAGCGAATCACAACACACTGTGCCAGCTAACCAATCTCAGCCATCGCGTATTTCTGAAGGAGGAGCTTCATAAACCAGAAATAAATCGAGGCGTTTGTCAGAGAAGGGCAGAGAGGTGTGGAATAAAGGTAAATTATGTGAAAAATAATGCGTTTTAAAAAAAAAACAAGCATGAACACATGCTAGACTGCAGCCCATAAACACAATCAAGCCTAGAAAAAAACAGTCAACCACCCCTTTAAACCTTCAGACCTCACTGCATTTACTGCTGCTTCTCAAGAAGTCTTCAACAGTCTGCATCATGACCCTGGTTCACCCGTATGGCTGAGGCTTCAGGTCAAAGACACTCCTCCACATGTGATGAGCCAGGGCTGTCAGATCCTTTTACCTTGTCCCTTGTTGAGCAGAGAGAGCCAGGGCCAATTTAGAGAGAAAGGGCTAAAAGGAGAAGCCTCAATGAGCTTTTCAGATAAGAAAAGAAAAGGCCAGAGAAGACGAAGCCAGCCAAAAGACTGCAGAGGAGAGGGCCAGCAGACTCCTCAACCTAGTAGAGAATTTGTATTTATTTGTTTTGTATTTCTGAGTTTTACTACTGGTTTACTTGTTAGAGAGGAGAAGAGAGTGTGAAGGGTTTGGATTTTAAGCCTTTTCCTCTAGCATACAGGGCTTCAGCAGGCTATTTAATGTGCACTACCTGTGAAGTCATTGCTTGATAGGGTAGTAAGACAAGACAGCTACCTAAGCTTCTGGATGCAGCCATTAACTATTGCTTGGAGGGAAGCAATTGCTGATCTTTGATGAAAAGTAATTGTCCCTGCCCAGTGGCGTGCACAGACATCCTGTGGGGCAGCAGCGGAAGTACCAAAAAGGTCACTAAAAAAATTAAAATAAAAAATTACTTCAATAAACATAACCAAATGTGGATTTTGTACAGGTTTTAAACTTAATTATTTATGAAATTACCTGTATTTAAAGCAGTATTAGTCTTTATGCTGCCTTTTTAAATATTTTAATAACTTCCTCACGATTAATTGGAATGTCTCGCACAATGGAGAGTAACAGTAGGTCAGAAAGCCTCTCTTCATTACACAGACTTCGAAGACTGGATTTCACAAGTTTTAACTTGGAAAATGACCTCTCAACTGTAGAAGGGGAGACAGGTAATGTTGCATACATTTTTAGGAGTTCAGAAAGAGAGGGGAAAACAGACTCAATCTCATTGTCTTTTAGGCACTTTAGCATTTCCTGAACATTATTTTTGGTGAAGGAGTAGGATGCATGAAACACTTTAAGTTCTGTGAAGACCTTTTCTTCCTCAATCCCGTATAATTTACTAACTGTTCTGAAAAGTTCAGCATCACCAGGTTCTACTCCTTTTGACCATTTGGATGCTACTGTCAGACTGTGTAAGCCTTTGAGGATAATGCCAGTTGAACCATTATCCTTTCCTTTGAATCGTCTGAGCATCCCTTAAGTAATGGTATCCAAAAAGATGTAGTACACTGTAGAGAATCATCGCACAGAACGAAATACAGATGAATTCGAGCTACGTCACTGACTATTTGATTTGTTTTTGATTTGAGTAGCCCACGCGGTTTGAGAGGGAGAAATTTGCGATCGATTGAATTGTTTCATGTGCTGTTTGTCTAAACAGACAAATACCAGCATAAGGTCCGCCGTGGCCTTGATGATTTATAATTAATCCGTAGATTAATTTATCTCGCCCTAAACGAGTGAGATTATATGTGCTATAAAAAGTTCAAATCTGAATAGTGCTTGTTGATTTTGAAGTGTGGAGCACATTTACAGGTTACAGGCACTGTGAGTTACCATAGTGACCAGTTCCGCCAGGAAGTCGTTAGAAACCATTTCCGGAGCATGTGCCAGGGCATTGTGCTGACTTACAGTGCCACCTTGAGTTATTGTAAACGAATAGCATTAACGTGAAGCTAACTGAAACAAAGAAGCTTTAGCATTGAAGTAAATGCAATGCTGTTAGCATTACGGCTAGCGATTAGCACGTAGCATTTAGAGAGTTTGAATATGAGTTGAATGCAGTGTGTGGAAAGGTGACTCACAGCTAACATTAATTATTTCTCTCTCTCTCTATTTATCTTCCCATTTTAAAAGACTAACAAATGTTAATAAACTGGCTGTGCTAATGTTATAACTAATCATCAGTGTCCAACAATCTCACAGGTGGTTTTAATAAACATTTGATTAAAGTCTTTTACCTTTAGTGGGTATCAGTTTAATAGTTGGTGGTTATTAGAAGATAATTCAGTATTACCTCATTACCTTGATAATATGGTGATTCATTCAATTATAATTGCTTCCCTGATTTTAAAACACTGGATAAGTTGCTATTGTTAGGAATTTTTAATTGTTAATTGATGGTCATAATTAATTACAAATTCGAAATTAATTTTATTTCATAAAATAATTTCAGTTCCTGCTTCCAGGTAGCAATATTAGTCACCGATTAATCATAAGCGCTCTTATAATTTGACAACCACAGTAAAACCTTATTTATTATCAAGAGGGCCAGAAATTTTTTATTTAATTTACAAGTAATTAGGGTAGTATAGATTAATTTGGTTTGATGTTAATGACACAATGAGGAATGAGTAACTTGGAAAATTATTCAATTATTATTATAGGAATCCGAAACTAGTGATTTGGAAGCTGTAATTTAATTTCATAATTAATTATGAATTTGAAAATTCTAATTATATTTAATAATTAATTACACTTTCTGTTTACATATTGCAACGATATTGGTTTGTCAACTCAATTATAGATTGCCCTGGTAATTCTAATCCTAATCGATCCTATCAATTTTAATAACATCATTAAATTTTAATTAGAAACCACAAATTCTTATTTTAATTCTAATTTCAGCCTGTAGGCCATTTCCTCAGGTGATCTGATTAACTCAGCTAAAATGTAATAAAGTCCTCTTTACTTGGGCCTGAGAGTAGATAGTGCTCCCCTTAGTGTTGGATTGGTGAAGTGACAGTGACACCACGTAAACAATGTCATTTCTCACCAAACTTAGGGTATAAGGATGTTAACCTTCTAATTAGAAAACCCCAAAGGGAAAATTAAGGTTCCCTCAAAACCTAGCTCAATTTGTTTACCCTGTAAACAGCAAAACCAACCTAAGTGTATTGACTCAACAGCACCACCATGCTGTCGCCTCGTTATTAGTCATAACCTTGGGAGTAAATCCTCACTTCTCTTATCTTTCTTCCCCGTTACTAACTTCTAATTTGACTTGTTTGCTTAAGACTTTGCCGGTGGGAAGATCACGAATAGAGAGAAATGTCACGATTGAACAGATGTTTTTGAAACTTGAGAACTACGTTCAAAACTGTTAGCTATTTACCTTCCTCTATTGTAAATCAATCAACCCCAGCCTGGGCACAGGCTAAAGGAGACTCTAGCAGCTACCAGCCACGAAATGCAGCAAATCAAAGAGGACTTCGCTGATCGTGCTGACAAGCTACAGTATGCAGAGAAGCTACTAGATAAGGCAAAGACTGACTTCAGGGACAAAAACAGCAGAATCAAAGCCCTTGAAGCTCATCTGGCTGAGTCAAGAAACGAGATCAGCTGCCAAACACGACAGCTCGACTACTTCAAAGAGGAGTCTGAAAGTTTCCAAGAGGAACTCAAGCACGCTTACGAATTACGCCATGAGCCGTCAAGGACAGGACGTGCACCAACCACACCCCTGCCAAGCAGGACCAAGTCACCAGAGGGGGTGGTGTTAAAACATTCACCAGCGCCGTCTGAAGAACTTTATATCACGACAGAACCAAAAGAATCTGCTGCAGCCAGCCACAGATCGTCGCACGGCTTGGACCTAAAAGACCTTGACAAGCTCGCCAGAAACATTGGCAAATTCAACCCCAGCGTGCCAAACAGCCAAAATGTCCAAGCTTATCTGCAAGATATTGATTTCCATCTGGAAATGTGACCTAACGTTACGGACAAAGATAAACTCTATTTGCTCCGAACGACATCCAGTCCTGAAGTGCGCAGCTTCCTTGACCGGCAGCCTGCTAACACAAAGACTGATTATCACTTGCTTCAAAAAGCCCTTATTAAAGAGTTCGCCGACCCTGAAGTCCGATCAAGGCTTAGTGGCTGCCCTGGAGACTAGGCAAGGACGTCACAAGCCTCCTCAAGCTTACTACAGTCGACAAGCATATTTTGGAACTCGCAATGAGTCTGACATGGAAGATGAACTGAACTTTAAAACTCTCTTCCTGAGGAACCTTCATCCTGGCATAAGCCACCATCTTGGCATTCTCGCATGTCCACGAACAATGAACATTCAGCAGTTGCGAGACTTGGTGCAAAAAGCCTACTGCAAACAAAAGATGGCCTCAGAAAAGAGCGCAAAAACCCCAGCAGTTCTTGATTTCAACACTCAACACCACAAACTGGCTCTAGAGGGCACCCAACGCCAAGACAATGCTAAGCCGCCACACAGAGAGTGGAATGCACCCCCGTCCAACAGAGAACGAGACTCACACGCTGGCACCCGACCTAAACAGAGGTATGACCGATGGGATGGACTGCGTGGACATCAACGCTCACCTGGACGACACTGGGATAAGTCATGGGACCAAGCAAGGCCTCATGAGAGTCAATGGGAGAGATCGTGGAACCAGCCAAGCTCCTTTGGAAACTCAAGAGAGAAAAGCTCATGGGAATTCAATGGAAACTCCAAGGGAAAGCGACAAACTCACCCTGGAGCAATCAGCCCAAGGAATCGACGAAAGAATTCACCAAGATTCCAAACTGACTGAGCTCAAACTGAATCCACACAAGAACAAAAAACACCACCGCACTTCGACTCACAAAAGCTGATGGAAATGATGATGAAAGAGTTCTTCCAACGAAAAGAGGAGGATCGGAAGTGGGAAAAGAAAGAGAAACTAGATTCAGCCTGACTAGCTGTCGGACGAGAAAGCAGCGACAAGATGAACCAATCAGCCACAGAAAACAGCACTGCTTCCTACCTCACTCTCAGAGAACTGTAAACACCATAACTTCAGATGGACACGAAACCCCACCTGAAAACCCAGCAACAGAGTTAAACACTAACTCAACACTCAATACACCAGATCACAGCAGCGTCCAACAAACACCTGCTGATGAAACCCCTCAAGTTCCTGAAAGTGCTGGCTTCGTCGTCTGCCACTCCTCCGAAGAACACCAGATCAGTTCTGACATCCTAAATGTTTCCTCCCAAACTCCAGTCCCTCAACTCCTCCCTGTGGGCAGAGAACTCAGCCATCAGCCTGAAGCTATTCAGAACACTGAAGCAAAGACGTCAAAGTCTACCACATGTCTCAACACAGCCCGTGACAGAATCACCTACACAGGTGACCATCGGGACCCAAAGCCCCTCAAATGACCAAACCAATGCCCTCACCAAAGCAGGTGCATTACATGAAGAGTCCTGGACATTTCATGCCCTCCCACCCAACCCTTCAGTGGCAGCAGTAACCCGCCGCCAGCACGCTACTGGCGCGCACACCCCTGCCCCCTCCCACATTGCCATATCACCTCAGTGCGCTGATGACGATCTCCTCACCCTCCAAAATGCGGATTCGTCACTACGAACCATGGCAGCTCACATGTCCGACCCATTGGAACATCCCATTTCCTAAAGGGTCCTAAACAAATCCTACGAGCTCCGCGCGCTCCATTCTGTCAAACACATGCTGCATCTTAGAGACAGTGTTCTCATGTATGTCCCTGAGCCACTCACTGCGCCAAAGCTCGTAGTACCTCACGGCCAAAGGGGGATTATGCTGACACACGCACACGATGCACCATGATGTGTTGCCAGTTCCAACCGGCAAATCCAAACCACCGACATTAAAAGGGGGAAGATCAAACCCACTGACACAGACCGACAACCATATGCTCTACACCACACAAGCATAAGTATTGTCATTTTAGGAAAACATATAGCAACCATGCTTAGACACAACCCATACTCTCTCCTCTGCTGCACTGCTAGGACCAATCTCTAGTAGAGAGGAGTTACTCAACACATGTGACACACGTTTGCAGTCTCACCTCATTCGGTGTCCTTGTGTCTCTGTGCTTTGTTTGTTTTCAATTTTTTCAATTTTTTTTGTTATTTTGGTTTCTTTCTCTCGCGTCTCACTTTGTGTTTTTCCTTTCCTCTCTCTCACTTTGAACCCCCTTAACCAATCCTTGAATCCAGGTCCTGAAATTGAGATCGACTCCCGTCTGCAAATTCGTCGTAACTCGTTGTGAGAACCGTTGTCAACCGATCGATGTCACCCGCCAAAATCATGACCGACATAATACGCAATGTAATTTCCTTGATCGACAACTTAGCCATGAATAGGATTCCGTGCTACATGATACCTCTTAGCTTTGTTCAAACGTCCCAACTTCGGCCACTGCGGGCCCCGCTAGTCTCATCCAAACTCATCTCACCCCTTTTCCCGGTAGCGGTATTCCCATATACGCATACCCGGAAACAGGCGACTTGGCGGTTCTTCTCAGTTTGCCCATTATCGACGCTAATAATGTTTACCGGCTTAAAGACGTTGTGAATGTGAGATTTTGGCAAGGGAACACCTATGTCAAAATCCACACTCCTAAAGTCGCTGCGTATCACGATAACAACGAGCAGTTGTATCTGGCCCCAAACCTAAAGAGGTGTACGCTCACTAAAGACATTCACTTCCTCTGCCCGAGTAAACCCTTCGTACACGATAATACCGGGGGCATCTGCGGCTTAGAATCCATTAGACCTGACACTAGCTGCCCCGCCGAAGCAACACCACGTTCTCAAGTTGAGGCAACGCAAGCCGAAATCATCGGAAACCGATGGCTGGTCAACACCCCAGCACGAACAGCTACCCTCACATACGATCAATACGACACCGCCACACGCATTAGTTTGCCCAACCAAACTTTATGGATCACTGTCCCTAAGGGCTCGATCCTCCATATTGACGAGTTAGCATTGTATCACCTTACCGACGACGAGTATCAGGCTGAAATCGAAATCTCACCCTTCTTCAAACAGCATTCCTTTGCCCTTGATCCAGAATTGGAAGAAAGGATCAAGGAGGAAGGAACGCAACTTATTGATTTGACACAGCTTTAGAAGCTATCGCTCGCCTTCCGCCCGCCGGCGCACCAATTATTCGGTCTTGGTCTGCCGCTGACACAGCGCTTTGTATCTCTACTATCGTAGGATATGTTGTGACTTTGACACTGGCCTTCCTCCTACACAAGCGAGTGAACGCCGTTCAAGAGTCTCTCAACAGATGCACGTCAGGCGTCCCGCGCCTTTTCCGACGCGATAAACCCGACCAAGAACCCGAACCCGAGAATTTGACCAACCTGAGTGAGATCATGCCTATACCGCCTCGTCGAACCCCTGACAATTAAACCAATCAAAATGACCCAATTGTCAATAATCCCAAACAATGCATCCCTATGTCTTCTCAAGTTTCTAACCTGTTCCTTCCCAAATTACCCTACACCAGGATTCAGTCAGTGATAGAGATGATGTTTGTGTCTTGTGCGTGTCTGTTCTCTCTGCCTCTTGTTCCAGTGCTTGCCGATGTTCCATCGGGAACATCACCAAGCAAAAGGGGGGATATGTAGAGAATCATCGCACAGAACGAAATACAGATGAATTTGAGCTACGTCACTGACTATTGTTTGATTTAAAATCACCTCCCCCTTCTCATCCAGCAAACCGCGCGCTTTTTCGTCAAAAGACAAAGGAGAGCCAATCCACATGTGGTTCCTTTGTTGCACCAATACATTTATTCCTTGAATATTAAAACCATCTACGCAAGAAACATATGGATATTAATGTTGTACTCTGCCTTTCATATGCTTGATGTGAATGTAAATTATTTAGGAAATGTGGAATGATTTTAAATCTGTGCCTTAACTGTGCAGTATATATACTTTGTGGGCCAAATGCAGTGTTTAGTCTCTAAAAAACTATCATCATCCGTAAATAAGTGGTATAGATGACTGTTAAACTTTAGCATCATAATGTATGATTACAGCACGGATAACGGTCTGTAAGGATATCTTTCACGGGATAAATTAAATATCAGATGACGTAAGCATGGCCACAGAAACCGTGCAGGGCGAGGCTCCGCCCCACAAGGACCATCTGATTGGTTTAGCCGCCGGGGGCGTGCTGAAATCCGTCTGTTAAAACTGGACACCAGTTTGAAATCCTCTCTTACTTCGCTCTGATCCTCGCGCTTAAACTCTTGCACAGACGACCCGGAAGCCGGTCGCGCTGGACTCTCGCCTCTAACATCAGGCTGAGACAACTAGCTGAGCGAACTCAAGACGTCGTAAAGCCTTAACACCGAACCAGCAGCTCAACAACGCTTCCATCTCAAAGCAGAACCAGGCAACCGCTGATGAGAAAAGGGCCTCCCCAGTGACGTCACGCAACAGCGACGTGAGCCGGCGGAGATTTCCAAAGGAAACCACGTGCTCCGAAACAAAGCCTCAAAGTGTTCCAAGCAACACAAAGAACCACGTGGGACGGAAAGAGCTTCGCCAAACCTTTACATGAACGCAAGTAACAAACAAAGTCTCTATTACTGAACTGTGAATTTGATCTGAATGCAGAAACATAATCTAGCTATGTTCGTGATCTTCCTTTTTGGTTGTAGTTGTGCAATAGCCAAGAGGGCTATTTTAACCTCCTTCTGAGGTTACTTTCGAAACTCCCATATGTATGTGTGTGTTCGTTTATGTGTTTAGTAGTTTAGATAATGTACCGTAGAATAGCAGTAAAATAAATAAACCTTGTTTCATTTATAAAGAATTGTCTCTGGGGATGTGATTTTCAAGTATTTTAACCTTATTGCCAAAAGATAACGTTACCTCGCTCAAAGTTGAGAGATTTATTAATCTCGTTTTATTGTTATCGTGGCCACGAGGCAAGAGAAACGAAATTGATTAATAATATACTGATGTTAATGATCGCTGGACGAGTCGTTAATACAGTATAAATCATAAGTTAAAGACTAATATCACTTTAATCAAAGCAATATTGAATCTTTAATAAATAATTCCCCGGAGCTGAAATAATAGCTTCGTTTAATTGTTACAACACCCTTGTTTGGTAGAACTACTCCAAATTCTCAGGGTGATAGTCTTCTCCTGTTGACTTGGAACTGTACTTATACCTTGCAGGTATTTTTCTGGGTCTTGACTCACCAGGTGTTTTGTCAGGAAATTAAATTCCAGCAGCCTCAGCCCGCTCCTTTGCTTTTTCAAAGACAACCTTGAATTCACTTTCTGTCCTCAGTTCTTGAAGCCTTTTTAACACTCCTTCCACCAGTGTATATGACACTGCTAGACCCACATCTTTAAGCTGAAGAGCAGCTGATGCAACAGCAGTCTCCTGAAACACTGGGGTGGCCACCTCCAAACAAAGCATAAACTCAAAATGTATGCTGCGAAACAACATTAGAGCATCACCTGCAGCTGGATCGGGTGGATTGCTGTCTGAGATTTTTTTCAACAGCTGTATTTTAAGTGCTTTTAAGGCATTTTCTCGACAGGCCCAGCGTGTCACTCAGCTGCTTTAATTCTTGATTTTGCAGTCTCCACTAACACCAAGTTTAAACAGTGCACAAAGAGTGCTTTTTCATTTTGCCTCTGATTTCTAGCCTGCAGCCCCTTGTAACTAGCACTCATGTTGGCTGCACCATCGTAGCCTTGCCCCCGGATATTTTCAGCATTCAACCCATTTTCTGAAAGAAGGGCCATTACCACTTCCTCCAAGTCTTGGCCAGTTGTTGATTTAACATGACACACTTGGATGAAACGCTCCTTTATTTGCATGTCATGGACAAACCGTACCACAAAGGAAACTTGCTCTGAGTGTGACACATCGGTAGTTTCATCCAGAAGAATTGAAAACATCTTGGCCTCTTTAATCTCTTTCAGAATGACATTCCTCACTTGTGTTCCAAGTGATCGTATTAGGTCATTTTGGGTCCTGTTGGATAAAAGTGTCACCTGTGGCTTCTTCTTTTGGGACTGAGTGATATGTATACACTCAAGATGCATTCTGAGGACACTGTCATATTCCGCTAAGAGGTGCACAAGCTCAAGGTCATATTCCGTTTCCTCTCTAAGAGGTGAACTGGAGCTGCTTTCAAGGAAGTTTCCTCTCTTTGTCCCCTAAAGCTGCTTTCAGTCCTGTCTTTCCAAATATACTGTGATGTCTATTAAGCGAAACAGTCCTTGTCTTTCCAAATATACTGTATCTCTGTTCTTCTGTCTTTCTTTTTAAGCGAAACAGGATATCTCTGTTCTTCTGTCTTTCTTTTTCATTTTGTAATTCACATTATGCATCCTGAGCTTTAAAAGCTTAAACTAAAGGCCCCTTTCTATAGTTGGCCCACCTCACCATACTGATCATATGGGCTTCAGTGGCTGCATGCTCATGGATCTTTTCAACATCCTTCCTCCAGTTGACAACTCCAGTTGTTCTCCACGCAGTCCTAGCTTTAAACTTGTCTTCTGTCAAGAAGAGACAACAACTAAAGCAGTACATGGCATGTTTTTCCACAGAATACTCCAGCCAGTTGTTACCCGCATACCACTGGCTCTGAAAAACCGTCCTTGTGGATTTTTTAGGAAAGCCAGCTACTAGTTGACATGGCCCAAGAGAGCAGCAGAACTGTATATAGGTGCTATTAAGCTTTATTTTAAGCTGTTCAACATGAGCTGGGTCTGTTGGAAACGTTAAGGCCATCAAGGATGGGTAATTGTTTTGTTTATTTGTACCTTGAACCTGGTATTCAATATCTGCTTCTGCAGCTCCTTCATATGTTATCTCTCTATCCTTTTCATGAACCACCCTTTTCATCTCTTCCTCTTCCTTACTGGGCCTAATGTCTCCTTGTAATTCCTCGCTTATCTCACTTTCTTCCTCGCTGGCTCTAACCTCTCCTTCATCTTTCTCACTTGTCTCAACTGCTTTCCCTTGAATCTCTTCAATACTCTCCTTATCTGAACTGCAACTCTCTATGAAAAAGTAATTTCATTACATTATTTTTATATTAAAGGGATAGTTTTTCCTGAAATTAACATTATTTGTTCTGTGGAACATAAAATTGTATTACATAATAATTTTGCCCATAAATTTAATGGAAATGCAGACTCCATTTTGTTTCCAACTCACTTTCAATGTATGGACAAAACAAATCTTGTAAATATTCCACAGAAGAAAGTCATACAGATTTGAAACTACATATACATGAGTAAATGATAACAGAATTATCAATTTGGGTGAATTATTCCTTTAACAAAAACTTCTCATTAAGTATTTTATGGACTGTAATATACGTATAATAGCTTATTAGCGCAAACAAAAAAATTCAACACTACCTTCATCTTTATTCTCTCTCCTCAGCCAACTTGTGAGAGGGATGCTACCTTTGGCTGCATCAGAGAGTTCCTTGTGTTTTTTTATTTTGATCCTTTCTTTCCTTGGCATTCCATTGAAGTTGTTGATATAAATAGAATGCACACATCAAACAAAAAAAGGAGATGATGATAATATTACTAAACATTAACTTTTAACAGTGAGTCAAAAAGTTAATCATGTTGATTTCATCATGTTTAGTTTTGTTGATATTGTAAACTTTGTTTGTATTACATGGATGAAAATGCTTCTAGCTATCATTACATCAAAGATACAAATGTCTTGCACGTTAGAGTTAGAGCTAATGATATGAGAACATGCTAATCAATTATAGTGCCGTTTAATGGCCTCAGATAAAATAAATGAAACGTCAGTGTCAGAAATGTGGCAGCAATCGAGTAATGCTTATATTACAATTAAGCATAACTCGCATGCTGCTGCATTCGCTAAGTTTACAACAGCATCGTGGTAGGATAAATGTAAATTTTTTTCGCATTACCTGTCTGCTGCTCTTGTTTTGAAGACCGCGGCTAAGATGCTGCATAGCTCTGTAATGGAAACTCCGTCTACTGCTAAACCTCCGCCAAAATCAAAATATTTTATTTTGTGTTTATTATTATTGTTAGTGAAAAATGGTATAGAAGCGTATTGATTTTTATAATAATGACAGTTTAATGACATGGACATTTTGTACTATACCTAATTACAGCATTTCCACCAAGTTACAGACTGCCAAAAGAGCAAGCTGCCTGAAGCTAGAATAAAGTGCTTTCAACAATGCAAAGAACTGTTTACCAATGACAAAGCTTTAGTTCACCATAATCCTCATCTGTATTCATGAATCAAGAAAGAAGCATTGATAATCAAATATCTTTGGGGCAGAGAGTTCAATTTAAGCTGGGATCATAGACCCCTACTGACATTATTTGACAAGCATAAGTGTCTTGATCGCATAATCTACCACAAATCGAGTACTATGGAAATGCAGATGGCTTGTTATATACTTTATTCGAGTATTGTATGCAATTATGGCATTATACATTTGGAAATAAGAATACATAATTTAATGCAACCTCTTATTTACAGGTAATCAAGCTGTTTGGTTTAATTTTTTTAATGTAGCCTATACAATTGCAATTGTTTGGTTTATATTTTGTAATGTAACCTATACAATTGCACATAATATTTTAAAATTGTATTGCAGTGTATTATGTTTTCATGCTTTTCGTGCTTTTTATTCTTAACAGCTCCCACTCATGGGATAAATAAATTACCACACAAACTTGGTTGTCAAAAAACAGTAGGTAATCCGGTTGGGGATTTGTACGTAGGTTGTAGGAGATAAAAACTGACATTCTGGATTCGGATGGTAATAAAATCACAGACTAAACCCTGTAAATGTTGAAAATAGCTTATGTCCCCATGAGAAGAAATTACTATCTGAAAGGGTAGTTAATTAATCTTGTTTACGCAAGATTAATTATCAGTGAAACAGGATTGTGTATTATGGGGCACTAAAGTGATCATTACATTCAAGTTCAGAAGAGCAGTGCTGCAAGAAATTCACTCAGGTCTTTTTTGAAAAATGTGTGGTGAAAAATAGGAAAGCTGAACCCTTTTTTTACAGCAGTTATGTTGGTATACTTGTGGGCTTAACAACTTTTCAGAGAAAACACTTAATGGAGGCAGATTCAAGCACTCTCAAGCACTGAATCAAATACACTTGAGGTGTCTTGATATACAGCTGCATTCAGGATGCAGAGTTTATCAGGACAACTGCCAAATGAAATCATACTCCAGATAGTGCTGGGCGATATACCGGTTCATACCGAATACCGGTGTTTGTTTCTTATGATGTGAATTTTTTAAATACCGAAATACCGGTGTCATTTCAATAACGTTCGGAACGCGACACTGTTGAGAGGGGTCTATTTTCACTATTGCATTTTGGCGAGGATACAGTTGTATGTGTTCCCTATCTGTCGGTCACTACGAGTTATGTCGTGACGACATAGGGGATTTACCTGGAAGCCCCGAACATCTCTGACTAAAGAGAAAACGCCAATGAAATTGGCTAGTGGATTTTGCATACCTGAGCCACTCCCCGTGCATACGGGTATAAAAGGACGACAGGTGCATCCACTCATTAGATTTTTGCTTCGGAGCCGAGTGGATGAGAAGAGTGCTGATCTCCACAAAGCCGTTCATCTTTGTTTTGTTCCTGGTTGGCGTAACGGTGCGATCAGCGGAGTCCCTTTCATCAGCGATTCCCCTGGGCACTTCAACTAAGAGAGCAAATTCTAAAAGAGCAAATCACGGACGATCGCGTCTTTTTCAAGATGCCGTTTCGTCAGTGTCCTTCTGGTTGCGGTCGTTTCCTGTCTGCGGATGACGGACACGATCGTTGTCTTCAGTGTCTGGGCTTCCAACACGCTGAAGCTGCGTTCGTGGATGACTCATGCGCCTGTTGTGGGCGTATGAGCATGATTTCGTTGCGATCTCGCCTTTCCTTTATGAAAGGATTGGCACCCTCTGCCGCCACCCATGCTGATCTCTCTGGCTCGAGCAGAGGATCGCCGGCTGACGCTCTGGGAGATCTGAGGGTTACTGTAAGAGCCTCTCCGCCGGGCACGCCCCCACGGACCTCTTACTCCTCACGCAGCGAACATCCCGTCCGGTTCCCGGGTGATTTCGCTGGTCTGTCCCACGGGGCGCCCAGCATTTCATTCGGTGCGCCATCTGTAGATAGGATGTCGATCGCAGCATCGGGGGATGGGTTCACGTCCTCTGAGGATGAAGGTGCGGTGGGGCTGCCCCCCTCGGGTGTTGTCGCCACCGCCGCACTGGACCCGGAGCTGACGGCCATGCTTGCCCGGGCAGCCGTGAGTATCGGGCTGGAGGTCAACAGACCGCCCAGTCCCGAGCCCTCGCGGCTGGATGATTGGTTTCTCGGAGCGGGACGCGGCTCACAACCGCGCTCTACTCTGGTGCCTTTCTTCCCGGAGGTGCATGAGGAGCTGACGAAGTCGTGGATGGCCCCTTTCACGGCCAGAAGCCGCTCGTCCGCCTCCTCCATCCTCACTACCCTCGACGGCGGAGTGGCCAGGGGGTACGCGGGCATTCCCCAGGTGGAGAGAGCGGTCGCGGTGCACTTGTGCCCACGAAACGCCACCACTTAGAGGAACCGTCCGCGTCTCCCGTCCAAGGCCTGTAAACTGACAGCCGCTCTCGCGGCCAAAGCTTACAGTGCTGCGGGCCAGGCAGCCTCCGCCCTGCACGCCATGGCTATCCTGCAGGTTCACCAAGCCAAGGCGCTCAAACAGGTGCACGAGGGTAGTACCGACCCGGGGTTGATGCAGGAGCTGCGCACGGCGACTGACTTCGCTCTACGAGCGACGAAAGTCACGGCGCGGTCCCTCGGGAAGGCGATGTCCACCATTGTGGTCCAGGAGCGCCATCTCTGGCTCAACCTGGCAGAGATGAAGGACGTCGACAAGGCACGCTTTCTCGATGCCCCCATCTCCCAGGCAGGGCTGTTCGGCGACACCCTCGAGGGCTTCGCCCAGCAGTTCTCGGCGGTACAGCAGCAGACCGAGGCGATCCAGCACATCCTGCCCCGGCGTGATGCACGATCCACCGCTGCCCCCGGGGCCAGGCCTCAGTCTGCCCGTCGCCGTGGGCGCCCTCCTGCGTCCTCCAGAGCTGCTCCACCCCAGGCCGAATCGACACATAGGCCGGTGCGTCGAGCCTCTCGCAGGAGAGCGGCGCCCCCCGCGTCCCAGCCAGGCCCCAAGTCGTCCAGGAAGTCGACGAAGCGGCCCTGACGCGGGCAACCCGGAGATGTTGGAGTTTGCTCTTTCTCAGGAGACGGCGAGAACAGCGCCGCTCCTTCCCCCGGTGGAGGGCCGGGAGGAGAATCTTCTGTTTCGTTTTGTTTCTGTTCCGCCGCTGGTCCAAGGGCCAGCGGTACCCACCTTCTCAAAGAAAGAGCAATTTCCTTTTCCTCCGGGTTCTCAGGTCCATGGGACGACAGTGTGCGACGCCCTGCCTCCTCACTCTCGCCCACGATCCATTTTGCCAGTAGCCAAGAGAGTACGGTTCGGGGACGACATTCCTCCCCACGCACCTCTGGCCAGTCCCGTTTGGGACCCAGGGAGTTCGGTGAGGATGCCTCAGAATGCACCGCCTTCTGTACCATCCACCCCTACTCCCTTTCGCTGCACCACCACAGGTACGTCGATTGTGCCGTTGGAGCCGCTTGCACAGCATCTGGAGGCGTGGCTCACGCTGCCCAGCCTGTCTCGCTGGCTCACGCGCACAATTCGACTCGGCTACGCGATTCAGTTCGCCAGGCGACCTCCCAAGTTCAACGGCGTTCTCGAGACGTCGGTGGCAGTCCGGAACGCCCCTGTCTTGCGAGAGGAGATTGCTGTCCTCCTGGCAAAGGATGCAATCGAGCCGGTCCCTCCAGCCGAGATGAGGCAGGGGTTTTACAGGGTTTACAGCACTTCATCGTACCCAAGAAAGGTGGTGGCCTTCGGCCAATCCTGGATCTGCGAGTCTTGAACCGGGCTTTGCACAAGCTCCCGTTAAGATGCTGACGCACAGGCGCATGATCAATGCATTCAGCCCAGGATTGGTTTGCAGCGATCGACCTGAAGGACACTTACTTTCACGCTTCGATCCTTCCGCGACACAGACCGTTTCTACGGTTTGCGTTCGAAGGTGGGCATGGCAGCAAGTACAGGGTCCTCCCCTTCGGGATCTCCCTGTCCCCGTGTGTTAATGAAGGTTGTAGAGGGCGCCTTACCCCATTACGGGAAGTGGGCGTCAGGATCCTCAACTACCTCGGCGATTGGCTTATCCTAGCCCAATCCGAGAGCAGTTGGGCGATCACTGGGGACTTGGTGCTCCGGCACCTCAGCCAGTTGGGGCTTCGGGTCAACTGGGAAAAGAGCAAGCTCTCCCCTGGGCAGAGAATCTCTTTTCTCGGTGTGGAGTTAGACTCTGTGAGTATGACGGCACGCCTCAGGAGGAACGTGCCCAAGCAGTGCTGAACTGCCTGAGTTCCTTCAGAGGCAGGAATGTGGTACCACTGAAACAGTTTCAGAGGCTCCTGGGGCATATGGCATCCGCAGCTGCAGTCTCGCCGAGAAAGACCCCCAAAAATGCACGATTGGAGTAGTGCTTTCTTGCCTGTAAGAAGGGTTGGAGCGTAGGCTGTCACCCTCCACCTTGAAAGTGTATGTAGCCGCCATTGTGGCTCACCACGATGCAGTGGACGGCCGGTCCCTGGGAAAGCATGATCTCATCGTGAGGTTCCTGAAGGGGGCCAGGAGGATGAACTCCTCCAGGCCTCCCTTGTGCCCTATTGGGACCTCTCTAGCATCCTGGCTGGACTTCAGAGGGGCCCCTTTGAGCCGCTGGACTCAGTCGAGCTGAAGTTCCTGTCTCTTAAGACAACGCTCCTGACCGCGTTCACTTCCATCAAACGGGTCGGGGACCTCCAGGCGTTTTCGGTAAGCGAAGAGTGCCTTGTGTTCGGGTCGGTCTACTCTCACGTTGTCTTGAGACCCGCCCTGGATACATGCCCAAGGTTCCCACCACGCCCTTCCGCGATCAGGTGGTGAACCTGCAAGCACTGCCCTCAGAGGAGGCAGATCCAGCCTTAGCATTGCTGTGTCCCGTAAGAGCATTGCGCATATACGTGGACCGCACTCGGAGCGTCAGATGCTCGAGCAGCTCTTTGTCTGCCACGGAGGGCAGCAGAAAGGGAAGGCTGTCTCCAAACAGAGGTTGGCCCACTGGATAGTGGAGGCCGTCGCCTTGGCGTACCAGTCGCAAGGCGAGCCGTGCCCCCTGGGGGTGAGGGCTCACTCCACCAGGTAGTGTTGCCTCCTCCCATGCGTTGGCGCACGGCGCCTCTTTGGCAGACATCTGCAGAGCTGCGGGCTGGGCGGCACCGAACACCTTCGCAAGATTCTACAATCTCCGCGTTGAGCCAGTTTCTTCCCGTGTGTTGGGTAAGTAATGGGCGGGAAGAACTGGCCGGTGTGTCACGCTTGCTGTGCCATGTGGATACGAGCGCCTTTTTCTCCCCAGTTCAGTTCCCGGACGGTGAACCCTGGTGGAATCCTCCAAGCACCCCGGCAGTCAGACTGGACGGAGCAGCCTGACGCCAGGCCCAGTACTGGTGTTAGCTCGCGCCGGGTCTCGGTCAGCCCCTGTACTGGGCTAGGTGTCCGTATGGCCTGATTCCCTTCGGGTAATCCCATATGTGTTATTCGTCCACGGTAAGGTTTCCCTCAGGTAAACCCGTGTCTTCCTGTGACAGAGCTTCTGTCAGGTTCTGCTGGCAGCCCTCCTCCCTACCCCTAGGTAGGATCTGCCCAGAATCCAGTCATATGTAGTACTGCCCAAGCCTGGGCCAGTCCATATCAGTGTCTCCACATGTTACCTCCCTTCGGGCAGGATGTGGTCTCCGTAGCACCCTTCTCTGGAAGGCTCGCTTCACTGCCGTTACGACAAGCTGTAACAACAAATAGGAAAGACCTGAAGCTGTCTTTCACTGAAGGTCGAAATCCCTTCCGATTCCGTGGGGAAAGGAACAGCGGCTTGGCTATCTCCAGCAGCGATGTACTCAGTGGTCCCGGTGGGCACCAAGGTTAGCGAATTTGCGCTGGAGCGGTAGGAAGGTTGCAACCTCTTGCATGGCATTTGTCTGTCATGCACTCGCTTGTCAACATCTGCATGCCACAAGGTTGTGACGGGGTTCAGCTTGTGGCGCTTTCCATAGGACCCCTATGTCGTCACGACATAACTCGTAGTGACCGACAGATAGGGAACGTCTAGGTTACGTACGTAACCCCCGTTCCCTGATGAGGGAATGGAGACGTTATGTCCCCATGCCACAATCTTGAACCATCGCTGGTTGCCAGGGACTCGTCTCGGCTCCTCAGCATATAAACCTAATGAGTGGATGCACCTGTCGCCTTTTATACCCGTATGCACGGGGAGTGGCTCAGGTATGCAAAATCCACTAGCCAATTTCATTGCGTTTTCTCTTTAGTCAGAGATGTTCGGGGCTTCCAGGTAAATCCCCTATGTCGTCACGACATAACGTCTCCGTTCCCTCCATCAGGGAACGGGGGTTACGTACGTAACCTAGACGTTACTAAGTGTGAAAGTTCCGAAACTGAAACTGTAGCACTAGGGCTGTGCGATATGACGATATATATCGGATGGATGAAATAAAAAGTCTATCGTTTCATATAATGTTCTATCGTTTATTTCGTGGTGTCGCAAAATACATTGTTTATGGTAATACCTTTTCATCATTTGAGTGATTGCGATCTTTATACACCGCCCACAACGGGGCGTGAAGAGGAGACAGACTCAGGTGGAGAACTACCAGCCAGGACAACACGCGGAGCTCGTTCCTAAACGAGGGACTATATCTGTAGCATGGTCACGCTTTTTTAAGCACTGCAGTTTTAAAACAACCGATTTTAAGCCGTTGAAACTCAAACAACATACCTATATGCGTGCGCCGTCTCTTTCTGTGTGAGAGGACGGCACATTTTATTTTTGCCGACTTTGAACAATTACATAAACACACTTATATGCGTCAGAATCCCAGTCTTTGCAAGTATCCTCGTAAACACAGCGATTTAGGTCTTAAGAAATAGTAAACGGCAGAAAGAGAAAACGCATATGTAACAGTAACTTAGCTATATTGGATCCGGACTTTGGTCTTAAAGGGGAAGCTGTCCAATATTCATTCATGTTAATCAGAGCACTCTGCTAGAAAATCTCTCACTGCTCTTGACTAAATCACTTGTGTAACTTTAATGAGAATAAATAAAAAATAACAATAATAATGATATATTTATAACATAGAATCTATACATAATACAGGTGTTAATTATATCTGTCATAGATAGATATATATATAATTAACACAGTGAAGACTAATTTACACAATGTAGTGTGGCGTTTCTTATTTATTGTAGTTTTTTGTCCTATTGCTTGCAATTAGTTTCTTATCCGTATTTCATCACTGACTGTTTATTTATCTTCAGTGAGGTTGAGTTTTTCTCTCTCTCTCTCTCTTTCTTTAGGATTGTATGCATTTGATATTAACATTGGTGACAAGGATTATGAAAATGATATGGTATCAGAGATTTTAATGTAATACAAACCTTTTTAAAAGAAAATAAAAATCACTATATCGTGATATATATTGTTACCGTGATATAAAATTTGTCATATTGTGATATAAGATTTTGGTCATATCGCCCACCCCTATGTAGCACTAGTAGAATGTGATGAGAGAGAAGTCATCATCCACAATATCCACATCGACCGCACCAAATATCCACTGTCCGCTGCCATCAGCTCCCGCATCTCTCACACACGAGAGCGACTTTAGCACTATATTTAACAACTTTCAGACCATAATAGCGGCTTTTTTTCAATAGAATATACAAACTGACAAACCTAGTTACTTTTCTGGATAAACCTTAAGGTTCAGTTAGAAGATGTTGCCAGTGCTGCCCCGCGAGCATGAGGTCTGATTCTCCCGGCACAAGTGTTGCCTCTCTTTGCGTCTGTTCTGTGTAGTGGAGCTGAGCGGCATAGAAGAAGTAGTGCAATCAGCAGAGCCATCAGTAAAGGAGTAAAAAACAGCGTTTCAAAGCACCTGTCACTTACTGACAGTTTGGAGTTATAAATATGAGCATAGATTGTCTGAGAATATTATGCCCTTTTTTTGTTACTCAGACGCAGGCAGTGCGCTGCCAAAACCACTGCATAGCCAGTAGCGTGTTTAGACACCATGCAACCCACGCAATTGCGTGGGGCCCCGCGGTCCAGGGGGGCCCCCTCGGAACGCGATTTTTACAGATGGGAATTGAGAACCGGCATTTTTTTGGACCCGTGCATAATTGGGTCAATACCGGACTACCGATAAGCTTGAGGATAAACAATACTGTTATCGATATGTGCGTTGTTTTATCTCCGTACTTCTGTGTTAATGGCGAATTAGAAGCTGTTCTCATAAACCGATCTCAAGCTGTCTTCCATCAGAGGTTTGGCATGACATGCAGCGACAGTCTCAAACTCTGTCCAGCGCGTGTAAAATAATTATAAAGCTGAAGGTGAGGTACAATACATATTTCTTTATTAAATAACTTATAAAATAATTTGAAAACTTTCTGTGAGGGCGTAATTTTACAAACAGCATGAATTCTCCGCGAACTCTCTGTCTTTCCCTCTCAAAATGCGCAAATGGCTTCATTTCACCACATCGCGTCTGCACTATAAACGAGCTGCACACTGCACGGTTCGGTTGACACAGGAATTGTCACAGTTTACATGCATCATCACTAAAGCTTTATAATTTGACTTTCTTTTTTAAGTTTGCCAGTATTTAAACTATTCAGCACCCATAGATTGAGATTTGTGGACTGATAACCACAGGTATACCCCCATTGATAGATTTGTACTTTGAAATAAATAATAAATAATTAAT
This sequence comes from Ptychobarbus kaznakovi, assembly GCA_027422405.1. Lineage (NCBI taxonomy): Eukaryota > Metazoa > Chordata > Actinopteri > Cypriniformes > Cyprinidae > Ptychobarbus > Ptychobarbus kaznakovi. The sequence goes on along the minus strand of CM049797.1, from coordinate 3,857,988 downwards.
TACTACTTTTTGTTTTAGTTTATTTTCATTTAAATTTGTTCACAAAAAAAATTCATTCAATCAATGTAAAACTACTTTTTTATATAAACATTTTGTTTTAATAGTCTATAGTTTTAATTTACACCAAGTAAACAATGCTACTGCATCTTTGTTTCTGAAGAAGCAAAGCAAAGATATCTGGAATATCATTTTACACGGTTGTACAAAGAACTCAACACTTGACACATAAATCTGAAGGCTGGTGGCAATCAACAAATATAAAAAGATAAGCTCTTAACATCATCACACAGCTAATAACTAACAACAATGACAGGGAAAGCTGCCACTCACCGTTAAGCATTGCATATTCTCAGGGTTTGTGGTGTTAGAGACTGCAGCATGGTTTGCTGTAGCAGCGTCTGAGGAGATATAAACAAATGAGTCATGGCCTTTGTCTGTTTCACACACGCTTGCTTCAGAAAACTTGAAAATCTGCGTAGGTGGAAGTTCCTCGCTTGAAGGTTTTTAATCCCTTTCCTTGTTTTTTCCTCTCCTCTCTTCTCTCTATCTCTCTCTTTCTCCTTCCCCTAAGCAATTTTTTTTTTTTTTTTATGTTCTCTAACTCAACTTCCAACTCAATCATCAGCAGACTCCTGCTTATTGCTGTGGATAGAGCAGCTTGCCCCATCTAATAATCTAGACATTGACTTGGTTTAAAAGGTATTCACTGGGGTTAAAATAGTGGCAGGATTGTATGTGTAAGTTGAATACTCACATACAAAATGTATACACATACTAACTATTATAGAAACATTACATTACATTGTGTACTGCAAATATTTTTTGGCTTGTGAGAAAAACTGTTCTACATTTGTAAGTCGCTTTGGGGGTGAAAATGTTATGTAAAAATGTACGTGTGACCTCAGCACCAAAAAAAAAACAGTACAAAATATAGCCTATTATATCATCACTGTATTTCAAATGATTCCAAATCATGGGTAGCTTTGTTATAATTAATTACAACACCAATTCTAGATGCCATATAAGATTTAAACAAACTGGATCTTGCCTGTTCTCTGCTATTTCCTTGTTCTGTAAAAGGCAGAGCACTTAAGACAGTCCTGTTCAGACAGAGGCCTCTCCAGCTCTGATTTTAGGTCCCCTGATACACTCAGGAGACCTTCATGAAAACTGGCAGACAACTCTCCATCCTCTCTGTGATCACAGCATACCATAGAACTGAATATCACCATCTCATCTGAGTCTCAATTCCCCTTCGGCTGAGAGAATATCTTGTCATTTGCAGGGCTTGTCAGAGAAGTAATTTTATTGTTTGTGCCTTTACTCCAGGCACTGTTATTCACAGATCTTGCCTTAACTTTATTCTAGAAACCAGTACCTGTATTCTAGGGGAGGGAATTTTCTGAGGTAAGCTGTATGCCTATTTAAGACACCCTTCAGAGTGTATTACTTCAAATATTGTGACTTATGGATGTTGATTGTGTGTTTACTTATAATGCATGTGTTTTAACCATTTGTTGGCTTTTAAATGAAGATCCTGACAAATTTGGACCAAAATCAAAAACAAACTGGTGTGATGTCATTTTGAACAAAATCCGGCCAAAACAATCTTCTCTGGTTCATTTCTTTAGTTCAGTCCATCAAGGTGAAACTTGAGTAAAAAACATGAACAAACTAGAGAGTTGTAATTATAATAGAAAGCAACACTTTTTACAGTGTAAAGCTACTTGCTTTAAAGAAATCTATTATAAACGTAACAAGATTTGAATGTCAAATTGAAGAGCTTTTGCAAGCATATCCACATAGGATTTATAAACTGCTGTTTTCTCACCACTGTCATTTTTGTTGCGTGTTTATTTACAGTAGTAACTGAGAGAAAAGTGTGCAGCACATATTTACAAATTAATCTTAGAGATCACAGCAGTACGGGTGGCATTATTACAATTATTAACAATATACCGCTGCTCAGGCGTTTCAAACTTTTTTTTATTCCTAAGCAAAGAATGAAAAATAACTTTGCCTTGAGTATTTTGGGACCTTCATGTCGTGCAAGACATGAAGGCTTCTCTGTTAGCATGTTGGCCGTTGGTGTACCACTGGGGGCCTTGGGAGAGAACAGGCCAGCTCAAGATTTTGCATTTGCTTGATCAGATTAATGCAAAAAAGAAAAAGAAAAAACCTCAGACAGGCTGCAGGCTGTCAGTTTCTGACACCTATTGGAATCAAAGAAGCCAAGCAATATTTGTGTTTTCAACAGCTGTTCAATCCTTTTTTTTTGTTTGTTTGTTTGTTTATTTTTACATTAACAGGTGGCAATCCAAATGAACATGTTTATCTCAAAAAATTACAGTGATGAACATTTATCTTGGTGTGAACAGACCTTAACCCTCACACAAACTGTTTAAATAAGATATTTAATTAGTTTTTGTTTTTTTACAGTTGGAAATGTGTGTTGGTTCTCACAATTTCAAACTTCAGGTTTTATTATCCTGAAGGCTATGTAGGCAAAACCACATACACTGCCTGTGCGCAAACATTATGCAATCTACCCACACTAAAAAATGCATTGAAGAGCAACTTGGCCCACTTTTGATATGAAGGGTATCAACAATTTAAAAATGCTTAGGTAACTTGAAAATTTGACAGTGACAAATTAGAGCAAAATATTAAATTAGTGAACCGGAGCGGGACGGATGCTTATTAATGTATTAATGATTCAGTTCTCCGTGTTAATCTATTCAGGCAGTTAGAAGTCCCTGACATACTGACATTAAGAGTTGATGAGTTCGGTTATCTCGTCCCAGCCACAAAGAAAATTTAGAAACATACGCTAAATAAAATGTATACAAGATTCAACTTGTAAATGACAGTACCACGACAAAGACAAGCTTCCACAAAAGCAAGCTTAAACCTCACCAAAACATCTTTGAGACTCATAAAGAATAGAAAAGCTGTGCTCCATCAATGACTAATGTAGCACACTCATTAAACACACATCAAAGACAGAACGAGAGATCACTCACCTATTCACTGCCGACACACAAACTGATGTTCAGACAGTAGTTGAGAGTGTGCAAATTATTCCCTCAAAGTCAGTTTCAACATAAATGTGATACAAAATGTTATCAGACTCCAGGAGCAGGGCGCTGCTGACTCTAAACTCTGAGAAAATGCCACAGTGTGTGTATGATTCTAAATGATGTGTGCGGCTTGTCCAGCCCCCTCCCCCACTCCGTCCATCCTCTCTCGCTCCCCATATAACCAATTTCAATCCTCCATTCACCCAGCAGACTCTGAGTCTGTGCTTAGTCCTGCCTACATCTTCTTCCAGAGGGTTTTAAAAATAACACATCTATATCCTGCAAGGTTATTTAAGGCTTTATTTCATTTTCAATTTGTTATTCAAAATTAAGGTAGCACTTTTATTTTTACAGCCATTTTGCTGTATGTATTTATTATAGTAATTATAATAGCTGGGTAATAACTGGTACTAACCCTGAACATACCCCAAAAGTGTAAGTGCGCACACTGTAAAATAAAGTGCAACCCAAATTACTTTAGGTTTGCATAAACTGAGACTATTTGAGTATGTTTAATGCAGATATTTTTAATACATACAGTATTCGTAGCTTGACATTTACACTGCTACAACTGTTTCCTTCTGTTCTGTGTGATCAAAAAAGTGGGACCTTTGTACAAAGACCATGGCGACCGAGCAGAGTTTTCATGTGTTATAATGAGTGATGATCTGGCTCTGGAATTTGTATTTTTTTATGTTGTGCTCTTTGACCGAAGGCAAGAGTGTGATGTTCTCTCTTGTACAGTCACATAGATATTCACTCCAATCTACATTTTTCCGGAGAGGCAGCAGCTCGCAATCCATTCTTGTAAAGTCAACAAACAAAAAAGCAAAATGATTAAAAAAATGTTTGCCACTATTGATATGCACACACGTATCTGCATTTTGTTTTATTAAAATAAGTTATATGTGGGCGGAATTAGAACCGGGAAATATACAAAGCCAAAATGCATAGAGTTACCACTAGACCATCACACCACAATATCTATATTAAGGCCAAAAATAAAATTAGTATGTGTATTTATGTGACTTATCCACTGAGACTGATCATGGAAGGTATTTTAAACACTACAATGGGTCAGGAAGAATGAATCATGAATCATTTCTGTGTAAGGATTTAATGACAAAAGGATTTAATAAAACTATGATTTAAATTATTTCTTCTAATTCCAATTCACTAATCCCAAAATATTTGTATAGCTCCAAAAACGCTACAGCATTAAACCTTGTGATCTGAGCTCTTTTGTGCTGCATATATTTTATCCCATGGACCGGGACAATAATCGTCTGTAAAAGCATCTTAACAGAGCGGACAGATATCTGCAGGCGGTGGGGGAGGGACTGAGAGAGAGACAGGATGCGGATTGACAGATGTCAGGCTGAGACAGAGAAAACGGAAGATAATATAGGAAGAGGAGTGGAGGAAGAGGCAGGAGGTTAAATGGGTAACTGCTGGAGTCTCTCTGTGATACCTCACATAATCTGCTAATTAGTAAATTAAGGCAATTAAATATTAATTCAGCCAGATGCAAGCTCCAACAATCTGCTCAACCCGCTAATTCACAGAAGAAAATATAACATTGAACATTTATCATGAACAATTATATAACAGACCTGGGGTCTCATTTATAAAACTCTCCGTAGATTTCATCCCAAAAGTGTACGTAGGCACAAAAGCTTGATTTTGTGCATGCACAAAAGTTTTCAGATTTATAAAATCATGCGTACACCGGAACCTGCGCAAAATTCCCTTTATAAAACCCAGTTAGGGGAAGATTGTGCATACTTGCATCTCAACCCCGTCTCCTCCAAGAAATCACCATGTATGGAGCATACAACGCCTAGTTTTACTATGCATAACCTCAACTGCATATCATTCCCATGCATGGGCTATTCTCATCTACTTGACACCATGTTTAACACCGTCAAAGGTCCAAGACATTAAGGAAATATGAGATACGGACTATAAACCCAATTTTTTGTTTGCTAAAAGTCATCCAATATCCTTGTTATGTTTTAGAATAAATATATAAAAATATCCATAAAAACAAAACGGTTTAAAATAGTTTATCTCATTCGTTTACACTGGTCATATAGTATTTCAATTGTTTTAAACAATTAAAATCAAATAAAATGTATGCAGTTTTGCTGATAAGGTGACCATTACATTTAGCTTACAGTTACTTAAAAAATTAAGCAGTATATTTCTGTCACATTAGTCTCATACTAACATGAGTAATGTTTAAGTTGTATCGTTATATTTCCGAACAGCATGATGAATACATTATGTACTAAAGAGGATTAGGACAAGAAATTTTACAAAAAAATTAATTATCTCGAGATTAAAGTCATTATAAAGATGAAACTCATTGAATTAAGAAAAAAAATAAAAATGTTGTGAATAATCTCATCATTTATCTTGTTGGACAGTGCCAAACAGTGTCTGCAGTGGTAATGTTACATGTTGATCTGTTTTAGTTTAGTTTCTATGTCTCCGTCTTCCTGCATAGTTTGTTTCCATGGTTTTTGATTAATTAGTTCCACACCAGTTTTCTGTTCCTCCCTGATTTCATTCAGTGTGTGTGATTGCATTTACTCTGTGTTCTCATATGTTCCTTTGTCTGCTATCGTTTTTGATTTGTGTTTGATTGTGCCCAATTCCTTCTGTGGATTATTAAAATAAATCTTTAATTATACTCCTTCGTCGTGCGCTTTGTTTTGCACACTAGACATGTAACAGAATAGCATACCCTCAAGCGATTAATTTAGCTGCGTTTTCATTTCTGTTTATTTTATTTTTATCGTTCCTCTCCCGTAATGGATTTCCCAGCCATCCAACTTCTGTGCCTGGAGCAACAGGACCGTTCGCTGGAGGACCATACCAGGGACTTTTTAGATCTGGCGTGCCTTACACACTTCCTGGACCGCTTGCCAGCAAACAGTCCCGAGGAGGAATTTGGACGGGAGAGAAATGGACTGTATTTCTCTGTCTGCGCCCGCCAAGGAACTCCTCTCCAGCCCCACTCACGAGCTAGAGACCAGTCAGCCATCATCCCGCAGCATGGAGCTACTGCCTGAGCTAACCGTAATTGGAGAGACTGAGCCTGCCATGACTGAGCCAATCATCGCCTCAGAGCCTGAGCCTCAAGCATCTTTTGACCAAGTGCATTAGCTGGCAACATCGTCCATCCCAGAGGGAGTTTTGCTGGTGATCAAGGGCTTGGAGGGAAGCCCCGCCCACACTCCCACGATTTAGGGTGAACTGCAACTGGTTTCTGGGACCCATATTGAGGAACTAATGGACATCTTTGAAATGGACCTTATAGACTGGTTTGGGGAGGAATTACCCAGTGCTGCTGAATCTCCTGCTTCTCCGCTGGTACCGTCCAGCCCTGAATCTCCTGCATCTCAGCTGGTTCCACCCAGCTCATGTCCTCCTATGTTCCCTCCCAACCTCCCACTCCCACCTCCTCTTAAACCAGACAGTTCCTCATCTCCATCTCCGCTGGTGCCTGTCACTCCCTCAGCTCACCCTCAGTCAGTGCCTGCTGAGTACTCTGATCCTTCACCTCGGGACTTCCAAACTCCAGTTCCGCCCAGGTGTGCGGATCCCCTGTCTCCAGCTTCCAAGCTCTGGACTACACACCTCGGTCCTTCGACCCATCGGCTCTGCCTTGGCTCCTAGCTCCCTCGTCTCCGCCGTGGCCCATCATCCCACTGGTTCCACTGAATTAATTAATGGGCTCCCTCGTCCCTCTGGCTCTGCCTTGGTCAGTCATCGACCATCCGCCGCCTTGGAACTCCACTCCTCTGGCTTCACCTCGTCACTCCGTCCCTGTCAGGCTCCTTCTTCCCTTCGGCTTCATCCTCAGTCGCACCAGCTTCACCGCAATTTTCCGGACCCCGGCCTCCGCCTCGGTCGCATAAGCCTTCAGCTCCACCTAGGCCCTCCGGATCCTCAGTTTCGCCCTGGCTCTCCAACTGCTCGGCTCCACCCTGGGCTCCTTGTCTATCGGCTCAGTCTCCGTAAGTCGGTTCCCTTGTTTCGTCAGTCCCATCTCTACCATGGCTCCTTCCGCCGTCGACTACACCTTGGGCCTCTATCCTGGCTGACCTCTGGGTTTGCACCTGGCTCCTCCTGCTCCGGGCTCCTCCCTGGCTTCTCCCACCCTCAACTCCCCCATGGACTTATTTCTTGGACTTTTTCTGCCCCTCATCTGCTCCACGCCCGCCTTGTGAACCCCCACCCTCCCTCCTCTGTTGGACTTTTGTAGGTACGAGGACGCGCTTTTCTGGGAGGGGGCAAAATTTTACATGTTGGTCTGTTTTAGTTTAGTTTCTATGTCTCTGTCTTCCTGCCTAGTTTGTTTCCATGGTATTTGATTAATTAGTTCCACACCTGTTTTCTGTTCCTCCCTGATTGCATTCAGTATTTAAAGCCTGTGTTCTCCTATGTTCCTTTGTCTGCTATCGTTTTGGATTTGTGTTTGATTGTGTTTTGTTTTGCACACCAGGTGTAGGTTGGAGAGACATATGGATGTACGTAACAGGCTTTAAATCCAAACTCACTTGTCTTCCTTTTCTCATCACATATCACTTAGGTTGGAAAATTAAAGAGTTTAATAATAATGCATTAATTAGATATGGAGGGTTGTTTGTAGCATATGTAATAAATTAAATTATTTCCACACATTTACATGAATCTTCAATTCCATCAGCTAGGCTTGAAACAGGGAGAACATAAATCCAAAGGCCTCCTGTCCCTGCCTTGGCTCACTTGTAAGACAAAGTGCTAACACAGAGACCTTTTCTCATCAAGTGTTTGTGTAGGACATTTTTTTAATATCACAGTATAAGTTAGGTTATTCCAAAAAGTGGAAATCGAAATCTTGAGTAAAAGAAAATTAAATGAGTGCTTTTTCAATTTTTTAATAATAATGCTTAAGTAAAAATTAATTAGCAATTTTATATAGACTACTTTATTTAATTTTATATTAGCACATATTTTTATAATCTACTAGACAAAATAAGATAGGCAAGATATATATTTTGTTGAAGGGAGGGTTGTGTTGTTCTGTGAAGCCAATAAGGAAAACATTTCACATCTAATTTTCACCAGGAGAAAAAATACTTGTTTTTTCTAGTTTTAATAATTGTAATAAATCTAAAATTATTTTTTTTTTTCCACTGTGGTGTAAAAACATTGCCCAGAGGCATACATTTAGAATCTTCAATCCTTTCTTTTCACATAACCTGAATAAAGATATTTGACTTTATATCATGTCTTTGGGCTGTGGGAGGAAACCGGAATAAACATTCATAGTACACGGCTGACAATATAAAAATGTAACAGATAAACAATATAAAAACAGGAGAACATGCATTTAAAAAAAACTCCAAACAAAAATCTCCCCCGGGTCCACACCATCCCTCCTGTCCCTGCCTTCCGCGCGGGAGCGGGGCTAACAAGGAACGAACCAGCCTCTTGACCTAGAGCGCCTCTTTTGAGGTTGCTGTAAGACAGGAGTTATTTATTTAATCGGTGTTATAGTGCTAACGTTAGAGACACAGAGACCTTTAGTTGACCAACAATGAAAAACAGAATCTAAATATTATTTTGTTACAATAATTAATCCTAAAACCAAGTGTTTGTCAAGCGCGCGTAGTTTCTTTACTTGACATTTGAAGAAGACTTTAACTGATGCAAAAAAACAGTATAAGTAACTACTGGGTTATTCAAAATTTGTACCGCTTCTGCGTCTACGTGATGTATTATAAGGAGTAACGAATGTTTATGAATGTAGTGAAGTAAAAAGTCAACTTGGAATGTAGTGAAGGAAGTTACTCAAAATAAATTCTCCTGAGAGAAAAATTTACAAATCATGGGGAGTAAAGAACAAGAGGAGTAAGATAGCTCGGTATGATCGCAGGGGGTGCTCATGTCAAGACCTCTAAAGCCAACCCGGTAGAGCAATTCAATAATGTTACATGCCCAGATATAACACAGAAAATCACTAAGCGCCCTTCAGATTTGGGAAGCTGAAAAACTGATCTCCTAATGCAGACTGGAATGTGCTGAAAAATATATAAACATTTTGGCAGAATCACTTTTTTGATAAGATTCACATTGCCTGATAAAGAAAGAGGAAGGGATGCTCACCTATCAATTTCTAATTTGCATTTGTCCATTAGTGGCTGAAAGCTCTTAATGAAAAGATCCTTGGGAGAGCTAGTAATGAATATCCATAAATATTTAAACCCATCAGGTTTTCTACATTTACGAGGAAATGTAGAATAAAGGAGAGTACAATATTTTTTTTTTTTACATTTAATATTACAATTTTCACACAGTACCAATGCTTCAACTAAAATACAATTTATCTTTTTGTACTTCTCTTTATGTTTTTCTCTGTTTGAGACTGGTTTTGGTGTGTTTCCTATTGTTATCCAGACAGATATATAAAGTAATTATATATCCATCCACAGAGATTCACATCAGAACATTGAATCCCATCATCATTTAGAATGTCTTTCTGTTCTGGCTTTAGAAAAAAACATACAAGTGTCATCCATATTTTATAATTCAAAATATGTGAGTTACTTAATATTGTATTGTGAGTCTTGTAATGCCACATAGGCACGAAGACACACACGAGGATTGAAAAACAGCAATTTTTACCAACTTGTCATCCTTTCACTGCAAGTCATAAATGCCAACTAAAGAAAGGTGGCGCCTCTCTGTCTGGAAATACCCCCTTTTTTCTTATCTCTGCAAGGATTGAGATGTTTTCCAGAACCAAAGGGACTGACTTTTGCACGACCTCAGAGCCCCTCCTTCTCCTCGAGAAGCTCCAGAGCACGCATTTTTCGTTGGGAGACAAATACTCAAACCTGCATAGATGAGTCCCAAGAGGAAACTCGTGGCTACTGGAACAATGTACTCAAGAAACAATAATATATATATATATATATTAATGTTGTACTCTGTCTTTCATATGATTGGTGTGATTTATTTAGAATGTAGGATGTTCTAATCTGTGCCTTAACCTGTGTAGTAGATACAATTAGTATATGTACTTTGTGTGTCCAATGCAGAATGTTTGGTCTCGATCGAAAGCTGTCGTCGTCAGAAATAAATTGGTGTAGATGAGTTAACCTTTAGCATCATAATGAATGATTACAGCACGTATAGAGGTCTGTAAATATATCTTCCTTCATGTGATGAATTAAATATCAGATGATGAAGGCGCGGCAAAAGGAAGCCATGCGGGGCGGGGCTCCGCCCCACAAGAACAATCTGATTGGAAGAAGCCACCGTGGGCGGGTCTAAATCTAGTGGTTTAACAAGTGGACACTATGGTCTTGCTCGCTCTCTGCAACGCTATCTGCAACTTGCTCGCGCGCTGAAGAACCGGAAGCCGGTCGCGCTGGACCGCCGCCTTACCATCAGGCTGAAAACATCATCCAAAAGCATTCAAGACTTCGTAAAATCTGTAACACCTTAAAGCCAGCAGACCAACAAAGAAACCAAAGCCGCCAATCGCGAGAGATCTTTCCCGGTGACGTCACGCAGCAGCGACTAAAGCCATCGGAGATTTCTGGAAAACACGAAGGAACCACGTGGGACGGGAAGATCTTCGGCCAGCTTAACGTAAAGCAAGTATTCAAACAAAGTCCCTATTCTTACTGAACTGATGAATTGATCTGTACGCAGAAACAGAGCAGAGTCTCTGTTTGTGATCTTCTTTTAGTTACAGTTTTGAGATCAGAATAGAGTGCTACTTTTAACCTTTCTTCTAACGTTACTCGCAAAACTCCTAGTATGTGTGTGTGTATGTTATGTTTTGTTTATGTGTTTTTACTAAGTTTGTCCATGTATTGTAGAATAGCAGTTAGCAAATAAACCTTGTTTCATTGATAAAGAATGATGTCTCGTGGATGTGATTTTCAAGTTCAAAATATTTGCCCAGATTATGTTACCTAGCTCAAATCTGAGAAAGTAGATTGCTAATTTAGTTTGTTGTTATCGTTGGCCACGAAGCAATGTAAACGAAATTGTTAAAGATATACTGATGTTAATGGTCGCTGGACGAATCGTTAATAAAGTATAAATCATAAGTTAAAGATTAATATCACTTCAATCAAAGCAATATTGAATCTTTAATAAATGATTCCCCGGAGCTTAAATAATAGCTTCATAGAATTATTACAGTCTTGTTCATATAGAACAAAACCAAAAGGCATGAGAATTAATCACTTACAGCTAAATTATTAAATGAGAAGTTTACCTCCCTTGCACCTCAAAATACAGATACGCAATAACATTAAACCAAATAGAAAAGTATACTGGAATTGTAAGAAGTATGTTATGTATATATAAGTGTATAGATGTTTATATAAAAAAACATTTTAAAGTTCAAGTTGGCAGGGGCAAAATCCCAAATATCCTAAATGCTCATGAGGTCTTAATTAAATTGGCCAAGAAATAGAGGGGCTGTTTCTAAATATGCCTACTTCCCTACTATTTAGTAGGTGAAAAACAGTATGTATAAATAGTAGTATGGCAGAATACACAATATTCATAACACCAGGCAAAAAGTAAGACGACTTACTTTAATTTCAATGTAAATGGCAATAATCCACAGAGATTACATTCTTGCTATATATAAACTACTTTTTTAGCCACCACAGTACAGTACATAGCACACTAAAGAAGTAACCAAGCAGAATATGCAATTTCAGCTGCAGTCAGATTGTTTTAGAATGTGTCTGAAATCACCCCTTATACTCTTACACTGTGCATTATTTAAGAGGTAAGTCACTCATAATGATGTCTGAAACCATAGTCAACATTATTGAGTGCACTTATATGGGAGAGGAGTCCATGGTGAAGACGGAGTGCCACTGAGCCAGGGTGACGCAGAGGATCCGGAAGGCCAAGGTGGAGCAGATGTCTCAGGTAAACGAGGCACAGGCGGGGATCGGGAAGGTCGTGGTGGAGCTGGCACGACAAAGGACCAAGGTGGAGCTGGAGGGAGGGAGAAGCCCAATGGAGCCAGAGGGACGGAGGGATGAGGTGAAGCCGAGATGAGGGCAGGTTGACAACTAACCAAGGCAGAGCCAGAGGGACGAGGCAGCCCGGTGGAGCTGGTGGACTGACGGACCACATTGGAAATTAGGGAGCTAGGAGCCACGGTGGAGCCACTGCGTCGACGGGCCAAGGCGGAGTCCGGGACTAAGAGGCTGGAGGCGGAGACAAGGGATCCCCCAGCCATAATGAAAAATGGAGACTGGCAGACCCCAAACGAGCAGGGAAACACACGTCGATGTAAGTGGTGACCGGACAAAGAGTGTCTGTGAAGGTGCAACTTAAATACATAGCCAAATGAGGATAATCAGTCCCTCCAGAATTTTGCGGGACTATTTTCTGATTTTTGCAGCCTAAAATTACTGATTTTGCTGCGGCTTTTCTCAAAATTTGCAGTGATATTTGCGGCTTTTCTTATTGTTTTGCAGTGAAAATATACCATGGACAACATTCTTCTAACATTGTTATAACTTTTCTGACTTCGAGAACCATCGTAGTGCTCCAGACTGACATTAGAGGACACCAGTGCCATTAGAAGGTGGCACCAGCACCTGACAGTAAAGCACTCACCCTAATTGCACATGTACATCTCGGAGATGTCTATTTTATGTCTGCATTTACATATGCAAGACGTATTTTTTTAGAGTGTTTGCTCATCTGCAATACATCTCTAATATGTTTTCTGTCAGATGACAAATATACATTTATTAGAATGCATGTAAAACTGCTTCTGAGACGTTTATCAGATTACAAGGCAGATGTTTCCCAGATCTTTAGCAGACGTCTTACAGATTTACTTGTGCTGTCTGGGTAGTTGAGATGCAGATAAATTAACTTTTATTACTGTCATCCATAATGTCTACATATAATTTGATAAATTAATGAATATACAGTGGGTACGGAAAGTATTCAGACCCCCTTAAATTTTTCACTCTTTGTTATATTGCAGCCATTTGCTAAAATCATTTAAGTTCATTTTTTCCTCATTAATGTACACACAGCACCCCATATTGACAGAAAAACACAGAATTGTTGAAATTTTTGCAGATTTATTGAAATAGAAAACCTGAAATATCACATGGTCCTAAGTATTCAGACCCTTTGCTCAGTATTTAGTAGAAGCACCCTTTTGATTTAATACAGCCATGAGTCTTTTTGGGAAAGATGCAACAAGTTTTTCACACCTGGATTTGGGGATCCTCTGCCATTCCTCCTTGCAGATCCTCTCCAGTTCTGTCAGGTTGGATGGTAAACGTTGGTGGACAGACATTTTTAGGTCTCTCCAGAGATGCTCAATTGGGTTTAAGTCAGGGCTCTGGCTGGGCCATTCAAGAACAGTCACGGAGTTGTTGTGAAGCCACTCCTTCGTTATTTTAGCTGTGTGCTTAGGTCATTGTCTTGTTGGAAGGTAAACCTTCGGCCCAGTCTGAGGTCCTGAGCACTCTGGAGAAGGTTTTCGTCCAGGATATCCATGTACTTGGCCGCATTCATCTTTCCCTCGATTGCAACCAGTCGTCCTGTCCCTGCAGCTGAAAAACACCCCCACAGCATGATGCTGCCCACCACCATGCTTCACTGTTGGGACTGTATTGGACAGGTGATGAGCAGTGCCTGGTTTTCTCCACACATACCGCTTAGAATTAAGGCCAAAAAGTTCTATCTTGGTCTCATCAGACCAGAGAATCTTATTTGTCACCATCTTGGAGTCCTTCCGGTGTTTTTAGCAAACTCCATGCGGGCTTTCATGTGTCTTGCACTGAGGAGAGGGTTCCGTGCCACTCTACCATAAACAGAGGGTGAGGAGATGGGTGACTTTCTACAACTTTCCCCATCTCCCGTGCATTCTGATTCAGTGTCTTTGGGTTCTTCTTTACCTCTCTCACCAAGGCACTCTCCCCGATACCAGTGTTGGCCGAAAGCCATCCTAGAATGGTTCTGGTCGTCCCAAACGTCTTCCATTTTTGGATTATGGAGGACGTGCACTTAGGAACCTTAAGTGCAGCATTTTTTTTGGAACCTGCCCTCTCATGCCCTTGCCACAATTCTGTTGCTCTTCACTTTCTACCTCATGATTCACTTTCTCGACAGCACTTTTGAGCTGTAAGGTCTTATATACTGGTGTGCTTTCCTAAACAAGTCCAATCGTTAATCAAAATGACTCAAATGACGGTTTGCACCTCTCAAAAGGATCCAAAGCTGAATACAACCTGAGTTAAATATATGAGTACACCACAGTGATCTTAGGACCATGGATATTTCAGTTTTTCTTTTTTTATAAATTCAAAAAATTTTTCAACAATTTTATTTTTCTGCAATATGGGTGCTGTGTTCATTAATGAGGACAAAAAAGAACTTAAATGATTTTCATGGCTGCAGATAACAAAGAGTAAAAATTTAAATGGGGCTGATCTTCTACCCAAATTGTATATATGGATGGAAATGGCTAATAAGCCCGCTAAATAGTCTCTGCAGCCCTATAGTGGTAAGTTTGAGTCCTTTTTTATATTAAATAAGTGTTTGCTTTCCTACATTCATGAAACTTTTAGTTTTTATAAATGGAGGCAAACTATGAAGGGAACAAATAATTTCATCACATTAAAATAATCTTTCAAATTAGGTAGCTAATATAAAGCTTTGAAGTCTAGAAAGTTGTGGGCATTTAAAGACTGAAACACATTAAGACCATTTCTGCCACAAGTTGTCTGTAAGTTATGTTAAATCCATGGTGAATGGTGGAGATTTGTGTTTATTAAACAATGTTTTCTGGTTTCCACCAGTGGCGTTTGTTTAATCTGTACCTTAACAGATTCTTATGAATTTGAGCTTCTCGCAAGATTTGACAGATGTTATTGATTCTGCGGCGAATTCGAGACTACTTTCTTCACTGTATCTCCCAGCGCTTAGAACGTTTCGCCTGTCGGAAGCCCGCGGCTCTGGCCGAGTAGATAAGTGCAGGTAGCCCAACAGAAGCGCGGATTTGTTCCGTTTTCGGTTCGTTTGTCCAATTTTTTGTAACGGGCTTGAGAACGCAGGGTTCATTCCATTTTTCAAAACGAGAAAGAAAGTTTCTTTGAGATGCGCGTTCTGACGTCACGGGCCTTGCCAAAATCTGCGAAAATTTTTTGGCATTCAAAATTGTTTTGCGAGCTTTTGCGAAAATTGCGGCGTTTGTTGATTTTGCGATAAATTCAGTGATCGCAGAATCGCAAAATCCTGAAGGGACTGGATAATTAACAAGACACAGATGAACAAAACACAGATAAAGTAATCAAGGGGAAACAGAAACTAGGTCAAAGAACAAAACTAGACAGACAAACAGTCCAAACAGGGTGATGGTGTGACAAATTAGTTTCATCCACTCTTTTAAGTGGACTATTGAGTGGGTCTCTCTCGCTCTCTCTTTTTTTTGTGGGTTGTTTAATGCCCTATGAATCTCTTGATAGTCCAATAGTTTTTATAAAAAAAAACAGACACATTTCAGACGCTCTTTTGTTGGTTTTGATTGATTCTATAATGTCCTCATTTGTAAGTCGCTTTGGATAAAAGCATCTGGTAAATGACTAAATAAATAAATATTCCTAATAACATATGTGCTATTATGGAAGACTTTTTCAAAACAAAAATTTATTAAAATGCATGAAATGCTCACAGATTCAGCTTTATTATTTCATACATACTCTCCTGTGACTCAAAATATTTTCTGTGCTAGCTGTGGAATTGGAGCGCAGTAATCGTGGCACATTTGGGGAGGTGCACAGGGAAAACCCTGCAGTGTTTTGCAGTGTAACCCTCACAGACACAGACCGAGGAATCTGATTTGAATCACACACACACAGGTCAAAAGAGGTGGTTGTTATCTGAGGCATGATGATGTCAGGCTCCCGTGCCTTGGGTGAGCGGTAGCTACTGTATTCCCATCTTTCCATGGCAAATAGAAGCAATGAACTCATTTAAGATATGTTAGACGTACTATCAGACATTGCTGGGTTACATCTCTTTAATGGAAAATTTGGGATGACTTCTATATTGTATTATATGTAATTGTATAATAATGTCATATTTTGTAGATTCCACTTTGATAGTTGTAAAAAAACAACAGCAAATTTTTTTTTTATTTTTAACAGATTTACCATCAGTACAGGTACTGCATCCATTGCATCTACCATGCTTTCTAACTGAAATGCCCCCAACTTAGAAACTTGCAGCTTTAAGAAAGTTCAGAACTTCCTACTCATAATTATGACTTTGTGGTGGCAATCATGTGCATTCAACTCGTAAATACAATCTTTCCAACCTTTTCTGAACACATCATGTTACTTTGCTGCTAATTAACATTAATCTCATTTAATTGTTTGAAAATGAGACAAAACGTCTTATTTAGGTGTCTAGTGCAAGGATTCTTAACTCTGGCCTTCGAGGTTCACTGTTCTGCAGTTTAACGCCAACCTTAATCAAACACTCCTGAACAAGCTAATCAAGTTATTTAGGATTAAAACAAAATTATAGGTAGGTGAATTTGATTAGTGTTGCAGCTAAACTCTGCAGGCTAGTGGGTCTGTTTTGAAGAAGGTTGAATAAGAATAAGAAAGTAAATCCTGTGACTTTGTGGTTGTGCTCAGTTTGTAAGTAAATTGGATCTGCTTAAAGGATATTATCAAATTATTTTGGCATTCCCCTTTGAGGTTGTATTCTTATTGAGTTATGCATTTCGGTCCTTGCAATGACCTGTCCACATTTCAGCAAATCGCATCACAAATCGTCTCATCTCAGATTTAGATCGCTGAGTTGTTTACTTCAGTGATGTTGCTGTATCCACATATCACTGTAAATTACATCTTTAGGGAATTTAAGCACTCTGTATCTGATTTGTGGCACGACTGGTCTTCTGCGAACCCAAAGAGCCCATGTCACACCTATCTTTATCTCGCTGCACTGGCTCCCGGTTGCAGCTCGCATCAAGTTCAAGTCAAGTCAAGTCACCTTTATTTATATAGCGCCTTTAACAATACAAATTGTAACAAAGCACTGCACAGTATCAAAATAGGCAAGTTGTGTCAATAATGTAAAATGATAGGATTTAACACTCAATTTTCAGCTGAATGCATTTCATTATTGAATTTAGTGATGGCATTGTCCAGCTCTGTTCAGTTTAAATAATATTTGTGCAATCAAGTCGATGATATTGCTGGAAATGAAGATTCCCCAACTAAGCAAGCCAGAGGCGACTGCGGCAAGGAACGAAAACTCCATCGGTGACAGAATGGAGAAAAAACCTTGGGAGAAACCAGGCTTAGTCGGGGGGCCAGTTCCCCTCTGGCCAGACAAACCAGTAGTTTGTTCCAACTGCAGCAAAGTCAGAGTGTAAGCAGTCCACTGGTTCCAGTGGTCTTTACCCGATGGATGTACAACTAGGTGACGAGTTCCTCACTGGAGATCTGAAATCTCTGGGGCTCATCTATGTGTCCTAGACTCCGCTGACGTTCAGGGCTGTAGAGGTTGTCTCTAGGTGCTGATCCTCCATTTATGGCAGACTTTTGTTAAGTCAGTATAATCGCTGATGGTTGGCTTCCTCTGAGGTCCTCCGAGGGGTTGTCATCATCTCTTCTCAGGTGTTCGGTCATCTCAGATCGTTTAAGGGTTGGATCCAGACTGAAGCTTGTGTAATTCCTAGCTACCACGGGATGTTAATCCCGTGGCAGAAACATAGAAACAATAAGACAATTAGCGTAGCAGATTTTGTTCCATCCAGGAATAACCCTGGATGAAATTATCAGTATAACCCTTTGAAGCTAAAGCATAATAAAGTGCATTTGTTCAGAAAGACTAGCAGTACAAGATTGTGAGATGCATTATATGAATGCTTGGCTAAAGAGATGTGTCTTTAATCTAGATTACAATAAACAGAGAGAGTGTGTCTGAACCCCGAACGTTATCAGGAAGGCTATTCCAGAGTTTAGGAGCCAGATATGAAAAAGTTCTACCTCCTTTAGTGGACTTTGCTATCCTAGGTACTACCAAGAGTCCGGAGTTTTGCGACCTTAGGGAACGGGTTGGATTGTAGCGTGCCCATAGAAGCCAAATTAGTTAGGTACGCAGGAGCTAAATCATTTAGGGCCTTATAGGCTAGTAATAATATTTTGTAACTAATACGGAGCTACTTAATAGGTAGCCAGCAGAGACTGTAAAATCGGAGTAATATGATCATATTTTCTTGACCTGGTAAGGACTCTAGCCGCAGCATTTTGTACTATCTGTAGCTTGTTTATTGAAGATGCAGGACAACCACCTAGCAGTGCATTACAATAATCCAGTCTAGAGGTCATGAATGCATGAACTAGCTTTTCATGTGCATCAGAAACACTTAACATGTTCCGTAGCTTGGCAATGTTTCTAAGATGGAAGAATGCTGTTTTTTTGTAACATTTGAAATATGATTTTCAAAAGATAGGTTGCTGTCTAATATAACACCCAGATTTTTAACTGTAGAGGAAGTAACATTACATTTTCCGTCTAGTTTTAAATTGTAATCCAAGAGTTTTATTCTGTCAGGAGACACAAGTACTGTTTAAATTAGGTCCAATAATTAATATCAACTCTGTCTTATCTGAATTTAATAGGAGAAAATTACTGGTCATCGTCCAATCTTTTATATTTTTAACACACTCTCCGTTAGCTTAGATAGTTTAGAGGTTTCATCTGTTTTTGTAAACTGAGATATATAGTTGAGTGTCATCAGCATAACAATGGAAACTAATCCCGTATTTTCTAATAATATTACCAAGGGGTCTCAACATATATCTGTTGCCAATGAATATAACAGAGGACCTAGGACAGCTCATCCTTGTGGTACTCCATACTTTACTGGCTCTCTGTTAATTGAGATGACTCCCCGTTTAAATAAACAAAGTGGTAGCGATCGGACAGGTAGGATCTAAACCATCTTAGAGCCTGCCCTTGTAAAAATACCTGTATAGTTTTGTAATCACCGATCTATCAGTATGTCATGATCTATAGTGTCGAACGCAGCACTAAGATAAAGTAAAACTAGCAGCGAGATGCAGCCTTGGTCTGACGCAAGAAGTAAGTCATTTGTAATTTGAACAAGTGCAGTTTCTGTGCTATGGCGGGGCCTGAAACCTGACTGAAATTCTTCATAGATATCATTTTTGAGCAAAAAGGAGCACAATTGAGCAGACACTACTTTTTCTAATATTTTCGACATAAACGGAAGCACATCCTTCCATGAGATGGGCCTGTAATTTGCCAGTTCACAAGGATCTAATTTTGGTTTCTTAATAAGAGGCTTATTAACTGCCAGCTTAAATGGTTTTGGGATGTGACCTAAAGATAACGAGGATGTGTTAATAATATTGAGAAGCGGTTCTTCCACTGCTACAGGTAACAACTCTTTCAATAGTTTAGTGGTACAGGATCTAATAAACATGTTGTTGGTTTCCAAAAGCGGGATGCAGCCTCATGATACCGAGTTTATTTAGCTCATCCTGTCCTATGCGCCACCCGTCCCTGTAAAGTACTGACCCAGTTTTTCTTTGGGTGCGATGAATGAAGCTGAAGTACTAGACGCTGCGGTAGAATCTACATTTGTTATTGTATTTCTGATATTATCTATTTTACGCTCAGTAAAGAAATTCATAAAGTCATTACTATTAAACTGTGAGGGAATATTTAGATCGGGTGACATCTGTTTATTTGTTAATCTAGCCACTAGTGCTAAATAAAAACCTTGGATTGTTTTGGTGATTATCTATGAGTTTGCGGATATACTCGGTTCTTGCAGTTTTTAGAGCCTGTCTATAGCTGAACATACTGTTTTTTCACGCAATTCTAAAGACTTCCAAGTTAGTTTTTCTCCATTTGCGCTCAACAATACGAGTTTCTTTCTTGAGAGAATTGGTATAATGCCTGTTGTACCATGGCGCAGCACTTTTTTCTCTAACCTTTTTTAATTTGATGGGCAACAGTTTCTAACGTATTAGAGAAGATAGTTCCCATGTTGCTAGTAATTGTGTCTAGTTCATCTGTATTTATGGGTACACAGAGCAGAAAATTGAGATAAATCCGCAGGTTATTGTGAATCTGTCTTTAGTGGCTGGAACAATAATTCTGCCTGGACGATAACGCGGAGCCATTCTATAGTTAATATCAGTAATATGCAGCATGCACGATACAAGGAAATGGTCAGTAACATCATCACTTTGAGGTACGATATCTATATCAGTAATATCAATTCCATGCGATATTATTAAATCTAGCGTATGATTAAAACGATGTGTCGGCCCGGTGACATTTTGCTTGACACCAAAAGAGTTTATTAGGTCAGTAAACGCAAGTCCTAACGCATCATTTGTAGAAAAAATTATCAACGTGAATGTTGGCGAAAATCTCCAACAATTAGTGCTTTATCAACATATAACCAATAGGTCTGAGAGGAAATCTGCAAATTCTTTTAGAAAATCTTATATGGCCCTGGCGGTCTATACACAGTAGCCAGAGCAAGAGATAGGACAGATTTATTTTGCTTATCTGACAGTTTAACATTGAGCATAAGTATTTCGAATGAGTTAAACCTGTATCCTGTTTTCTGAGTAACATTGAGAATATCACTATATATTGTTGCGACACCGCCGCCACGACCAGTCTGACGAGGCTCATGCTTATAACAGTAGCTTGGTGGAGTAGATTCATTTACGACCAAAATAATCATTTGTTTTAAGCCAGGTGGATTCAGTCAGACAGAGTACATCAAAACTATTATCTGTGATTATTTCATTTACAATAACTGCTTTCGGTGTGAGTGACCGGATATTTAGGAGCCCAAGTTTACAAATTGTTTTTGTTCATTTATTTGCATTTTTCTGGTTTAATCACGATCAGATTTGTTCTAGCAAATCCTGCATTAAATTTATATTTTGATCATCACTATTCGGGGAACAGACATAGTCTGTATAGATTGGACACTGCAAGTACCTTTACCATTTAAGTGGGTAGAACAAAAGCCATCATAGTTGTTATTACAAGAGAATTGGCTTACTAGTCAGATAGAGCGTAGCGTTCTGGTGATGTTGTCCAACAGGAGTTCCGCACCGACTCTGCTGGGTGCAGGCCATCAGCACGAAATAGCCTAGGACGCTCCCAGAAGTGAAGATTCCAATTAGTGTTAACGTGAAAAGGTCTTGATAGTGATTTTCTGCTCTTTATTGCACCATGACAACAACCATCGTTCATTTAAAGCAAACAGTCTACTGAACCTTTCGTGTCCTCGTCGATACGTGGGAAGAGGTCCTGACACGATGATTGTCGCCGCGGGCGATGTGCTGCGTACCGTCTCGATCAGGCTCCTGAAGTCCCTCTTCAGTGTCTCCGTCTGCCGCAGCCTGGTGTCGTTAGTCCCCGCGTGAATCACAACAGCTGCAACGCTCTCGTCATCCTTCAGGATCGCGGGTATCTGCACAGAAACATCAAGAACACGAGCACCAGGGAGACAATGAGTGTGCACTTTACCTTCAGCTATCGTTGCACGGACATGCCGGACGATTGAGTCTCCGATGACCACAGCGTCACGTTCAGTCTCGCAGTGAGGGGCGAAGCGGTTCCGGGATGAGATGTCGAAGACCGGAGGGGGAGAAGTCGTCAATCGGGTCCTGGATCGCGTCTTCCGCTGCTGCACCCAGGGTCCGTGGTTTCCCGGCGCCGGAGTGAAGGCCATCTGTGTCGATCGCGTCCCGGGTGCACGGGGCCTGTGCAGAGAAACACACGGGGTAGAGGTGGTGAGAGTATTAGCAGCGCGTTGTGTACTTACCCCGGACTTGTGAGCATCAGCCCGAGATGTTTCCAGCGTTGCTTTCCGTTCCCTCAGCTGGGCCCGCTTCCCAAGCAGCTCATCGATCCGTCTCTCCACGGCCTCCAGCTCCAGCTGCACCGAATGCAGCTCGAACGTGTCCTCACCTGCACACAAAGGTAGAACACAAATCCGCCATTAAAGCAAGTAACAATGAAACAATGTTAAGTGTGTGTGTGTGTGTGTGTGTGTGTGTGTGTGTTGTGTGTGGTGTGTGTGTGTGGTGTGTGTGTGTGTGTGTGTGTGTGTGTTGTGTGTGTGTGTGTTTGTGTGTGTGTGGTGTGTGTGTGGTGTGGTGTGTGTGTGTGTGTGTGTGTGTGTGTTGTGTGTGTGTGTGTGTGTAAAAAGGGGTATTAGCTGCGTTAGCGGCACCCGCGCTGGCTTTGCTAATGGGAACCCTATAAGCTAATAGCGGACTCGAAATCAAAATAAAACTTGCGATAACAAGCCTATCTGATTATTCTCGTTGCAGAATGCGATCGGGGATATATTCAGCTCACACGTTCAAGTTCAAGACACTGATGCTTGCATATAGAACAGCCACAGGCTCAGCACTCGCCTACTTCCACTCCCTTATGACAATCTACATCCCCTCCAGAAGTTGGAGATCTGCAAGTGAGCGACGCCTCTTGGTGCCATCACAGAGAAGCACAAAATCACTCTCCAGAATGTTTTCATTCACCGTTCCTGGCTGGTGGAATGAACTTCCCACCCTCATCTGGAATGCTGAATCCCTAACAATTTTCAAGCGACACCTGAAAACTCATCTCTTCCATCATCACTTGACTTCATCTTAAAAACTAACAAAAAAAACTAACAAAAAACTAACATAAAAAAACCTTTGCTCCCTTTCCTTAACTTTGCTCTCTTTTCCCTAAACTCTCGCTGTCTGGCTAGAATTAGATCTGAACAACGCCTAGAAATTTGTATTACAAGCACTTCCTTTGTCTGTTTGCCTCTGTAATGCCACATCGGCAGGATGTCAACTTTCACTACAGGTCACAAGGTGCCAGCTAAAGAAGCGGCACCTCTATAAAGCCCCTCCCCCTCTTCCAACACAAACCGCGCACTTTTTCGTCAAAAGACAAAGGAGAGACAATCCACATGTGGTTCCTTTGTTGCACAGAGACAGTCATTTATTCAGTGGATATTACAACCATCTACTCAAAAACATACGGATATTAATGTTGTACTCTGCCTTTCGTATGCTTTGTGTGAATGGGAATTAGTTAGGAAATGTGGAATGATTTTAAATCTGTGCCTTAACTGTGCAGTACATATACTTTGTGTGCCGAATGCAGTGTTTAGATTTATATGGACGGCCGCAAAAAATTATGAATCAGTGATATGACAGATGTAGTGATATTATAAATGGGTAAACATGTGATAACACGTTACATAAATATTTAAACTTTATTTTTCGTCACAAGTGTAAAAATGGTATGCCCCATGGACATGGGCGGAGCTCCTCCCCACAAGGACCATCTGATTGGAAGAAGCCTCCGTGGGCGGGGTTAAATCCGTCTGTTTAAAACTGGCCAACAGTGCTAGATCGCTCTCTTGCTTCTCCCCTTCATCACACTCCAACTCGCGCACGGACGACCCGGAAGCCGGTCCGCTGGATTCTCGCCTTAACATCGGCTGAGACAAACTATCTAGGCGAATCCAAGACTTCGTAAAAGCCGTAACATCGCAGAACCAGCAGCGTAACGACGCTTTCATCTCAACGCAGAACCAGGCAACCACTGATGAGAAAAGGGCTTCCCCCGTGACGTCACGCAACAGCAACGTGCAGCAGAGATTTCCAGGAAACACGTGGAAAGCAACAAAGCCACCGAACAAACACGAACCAAGCCACGTGGCATCCGAAACAAAGGATCGGACATTTCCGTGAAGCAACACGTGGAACGAATAAGATATCCGACCTGCTTAATCAATGTAAAGCAAGTATTTCAAACAAAATCTCTATTACTGAACTGTGAATTGATCTGAATGCAGGAAAGAGTGCAATTCTCTTCGTGATCTTCCTTTTGGTTTAAGTAGGGCTATTTTAACCTCCTGAGGTTATCCGCAAAACATCTGCATGTATGTGTGTGTGTATGTTTGTGTTTTTAGTACTTTTAGATCATGTATAGTAGAATAGCAGTATAATAAATAAACCGTGTTTCATTTTATAAAGAATTGTCTCTGGGGATGTGATTTTCAAGTATTTTAAACTTATTGCCAAAAAGGTTGTGTTACCTCACGCAAAATGTTATAAAACTCTTTATCCTGTGTATCGTTGGCCACGAGAGCAGAATAAACTAAAGTGATAAAGATATACTGATGTTAATGGTCGCTGGACGAGTCGTTAACACGGTATAATCATAAGTTAAAGATTAATATTACTTTAATCAAAGCAATATTGAATCTTTAATAAATAATTCCCGGAGCTGAAACAATAGCTTCGTTTAGATTATCTTACACCTCTTTATAATGTATTGCTTATTGTTTTCCTCAATTGTAAGTCGCTTTGGATAAAAGCGTCTGCTAAATGAATAAATGTAAAATGTAAATGTTATTTGCTATTATTAAAGCAATATACTCAAGAGACAATATAGATTAAGCTTGTATTTTTTAAACCAATCACCCATTTCTTCGCCAACTCGCACCGCCCACTGCGAGATTCCTCTGATGTTCTGAAGTATCTTGATCAATCTTGCTCCGACTCCATATGACTTGAGTGTTGCCCAAGTGACGTCCTGTTCGATGGAGTCGAATGCCTTTTGGAAATCGATGAAACAGTTAATGATGTGTCGTCCTTTACGTTTTGCCTTCTCTGCAATAAGTCTTAAGGTGCGTTCACACCAGACGCGAATGAAGCGTTTCGCACGAATGATTTACATGTTAAGTCAATGCAAAGACGCGATAGACAATCCTGCGGCGCTATTCGCGCGAATGAGGCGGCGCGAATTGAGCGTTTTTTACACGCGAGTGTAAAAGTGTTTTTGGCGATTTCAAATATCAACATTGGCTTCCAGAAATTGCTTACCCTGCCTTTAATACAGCTCCATCTGGTCAAGAATAAAGTTCAACATAAACATATACTATTTAAATAAAGTGGGGGTATATAAGCATTATCCGTGATTTGATCAAAAGTGACTCAATATAGCAGTGTGACGTAGACTAAAAAAAGCTTTTACTGTTATAAAAACACAGATTTGTGAGCATTATTGGAATTAAATTGTTAGAATAAACACGCAACACACCTCATGCTTGTCATCACAGAATCTAACCAATGAGAATAAAGTGTGTCATCATCAAGGCTTACGTAGACGATTTTGAGCAACTGCAATGCCTGACATAGGCGGCTGGTCTTGTTTTGCTCTCGCAGTACTTTGATGGCACATGTGATCATAAGGCGGCTGCGGCGCCTATCAAAGTCGGACAAATGTTCTAACCAGAATGCATTGCTTTTGTCAGGCGGTAGTTGATCTTTGCGGCGCAGTATTAAGTCGAAAAAGCTTAAGGGCAACATGAGGGCTATAAATACCAAACAAACAGGGTCACATGACACAAACCAACCAATGAGAAACAAGACACATGACTAAGACAACCAATGAGAACATGACACATGAATCAAAGAACCAATCAGAACATAACACACAGACAAGGGTAGCACATGACATGATCACGTGAGGAGCAAGGAAGACAAAGATAAAGACATGAACACCAACAAAACCCAAAACAAACCCTGACAGATACTCGATACAAGTCGATACCATGGGAAAAAATAACAATAATACTTAAACATTAACTCATTTATTTAACATTACAAAAACACAACATTAATGACACTTGACCTTCAAATAACACACGCACACACTCGTGCACACAAACACCTATATTCTGAATGCAAGCATTAGTTTAAATTCACTGACATACTAGCGGGCCGGAAATATGTTTTATTAACAAACAACAATTGTTTAAACCAGTAATATAAAACAATAATGTTAATAGGGATAATCCATAGATGGAGACACAACGAACGAACAAGCTGTAATCTGTCAGACTGCATCATGTGCAGCGCTCGTGCTTTCAGAGCTGCACGCTCTCATTTAAATATCATAAATGCCTTCTGAAGTGAATCGATGCATTTGTGTAAGGAAAATATCCATATTTAAAACTTAATAAACCATAGTTTACAACCCTCTAGTAGGGAGTTTTGCATATTAATTTTGGTAATTTCTAGAACCTAGAATTTGGAGCTTGATCTCCATACTGTCATACTAATCAGGCACACCAATATTACATTATTAATGAGAAAATCCTTTGAAGCCTGCAAACCCTAACTAATACCAGCATTAATGATTGATTATTTTTAAAGGAAGAGGTTCCTAATTGCTTCCCAAATAATTGTGGGCACATTAGTTGGGCAACACATCCTTCTAACAGACTTTAAAAAGAGGTGGAATAGTGCTGGAAAGTGGTCTTACAAATTTAGCTAATCAACATTTGCATTTGAAAGAAACAATACGGTATATGATCATATATCCAAATATAATAATGCAGCTCAACTGTGAAAGATATCATTTCAGTGTAGGGTCCCTCTAAATGCCCGGATTGGGGATCAGACAATCATTTAAAAGCAACTTGAAATCGTGTAGGCCTACATGATTCCAGCTGTAGCCAAAAAGAAAAGATGGAGCAAATGTAATAGAAAGTATCAAGAAAGATTATAGGAGCCCCGTGATTCTGATTTAACCTCTAAACTGAAATATATGAATAATAAACTAGAGGAGCTAAATGAATATCAGAAGTATTGTATAACATGGCATTGCATGAAACTGAACAGTCTAAAGTGAAAGTATTTGCAAACTATTTTTTATTTATTAATAAATGTTATTTCAAACCAGTGAATACCCAGTGTTTAACCTCATGGCACTAATTAATAATAATCACATAATTCCATCTCATTAATGGTAAAGTCATTTTTGATTGGAGATCACAGGTGTGAATTGGGGAGAAATGGCTAAGGTACTTACTTTTTACTTTTTAGTCATTTAGCAGACGCTTTTATCCAAAGCGACTTACAAATAAGAAAACGTAACTAAAACTATAAGTTAAAACTCTATACATACTATATAGACACATTTAAGAAAATTGAGAAATTAAATTAAATGACAAATGCATACAACAACATTTCAAAACTAAACATTTAAATGAAAAAATATTAAAACAACAAAAGGTATGAGTATAAAAATGATTCTAACATGACACTAAGCCAAACACCCATACACATATGTTATTTTATTTCCATGTAGTATGTTGAAGTAACATTACTAAAATAACTCAAATTTATTCAAACTAAAACGAAAGAAAATACCTATAAAGACATAATAAATTCATACATAATTTATCTAAAATTAAAATAGATCAATCAAACGGCGATAGTTTATCAGTAATAAAAAAACACTGTCAAAAACACATGCTAACAAACAACAACTTACACATAGTAAGAATTGGTTATAAAAACTAAAACAGAAGGGAACAAGCAGTAAGAAAGAAGATAAATAAAAAGCGATACTTATATCCTTTGGCAGTGTCCCTGCCCGGTCGCACGGTAGAGTCGATGGTGTTTACACTCTTCGGTCTTCTCACAAGGAGGGCTTCACGTGAAGGCTGCCGCGGTAAACTACGCTTTTTATACCCATCTAACAAAATACTACTCCAATTCAGCTGAACACACTTTCCTGTTAATCACAATAAATGGCCAAGCAAGTGCCCGACACTGACAAGGGATGCAATACAGTACGAGACCAAACGATACTTACAACAAAATACTTGCAACACAGAACCAATGAAGCCACAAACCCTAACTCACCAGTTCCCCATTATCACAGCATGTGCTGCATTCACCGTTACTGCATCAAAAAAGTGGGTCACTTCAGGGGTAAACATGGAACTCACTTGTTTGAGACATGCATCATCCTACCTGTCACAATATTCAATTCTATTCAATCCGAGATTATTTGTAAAGCGCTTTTTAAGATACAATCGTTGCAAAGAAACTTCACAGGAAATTAAGTTTCTAAAATATGTTTATATTGTAGAAACTCAATATAATTAACTTATGGCAAAATTTGGTTAATTCAGTATAATCGCTGATGGTTCCTCTGAGGTCCTCAGAGGGGTTGGCATCATCTCTTCTCAGGTGTTCGGTCATCTCAGATCATTTAAGGGTTGAATCCAGACTGGAGCTTGTGTAATTCCTAGTTAAGGGATGTTAATCCCGTGGCAGAAACAGAGAAACAAATAAAGACAATTAGCGTAGCTGTTGTTCCATCCAGGACCAACCCTGGATGAAAATATCTGTTCAACCCAAGCTAAAGCATAATAATGTGTGTTTGATCAGATATACCTGCAGTACAAGATTGTGAGATGCTGGATGAAAAATGTTCAACCCAATGCTTGGCTAAAGAGATGTGTCTTTAATGTGTGTTTGGTTCTAGATTTAAATAGAGAGAGTGTATCTGAACCCCAAAACATTATCAGGAAGGCTATTCCAGAGTTTGGCAGCCAAATATGAAAACGTTCTGAACCCTCCTTTAGTGGAATTTGCTATCCTAGGTACTACCAAGAGTTCTACCTCCTAGAGTTTTGCTATCCTAGGGAGCGAGTTGGATTGTACCAAGAGCGTGATAGAAGATTAGTTAGGTGAACCTGCAGGAGCGTGATAGAAGATTAGTTAGGTATGCGTGATAGAAGATTAGTTAGGTATGCAAGTAATAATATTTTGCTAAATCATTGATAGGGCCGGAATTTAATAGGTGCAAGTAATAATATTTTGTAATGAACGGAACTGTAAATTTGGATTAATAGGTAGCCAGTGCAGATTTTCTTGACTGTAAAATTGGATTAATATTATCAAATTTTCTTAGCCGCAGCTGGTAAGGACTATAGCCGCTATAGCATTTTGTACTATCTATAGCATTTTGTTTATTGCAGGATGCAACTTGTTTATTGAAGACCTGCATCTCCACCTGTGGTGACATCACAATCATGTTGCACTGTGGTCTATGGTTCAGCCTAAAGTGTACATTTAAGGGCTTTTCCACTGAATGGGAGCCATTTGCTTCCAAAACTCTTCAATAAATGTTTTGATTTTCTATATTTTTTAAAGACTGATCTAGTAATACACACATTTAACTATTCAAAATCGGTACTGGTCCATTTCAGACAACTGTATTTAATTTTTTACACCATTTTTAAGTGGATGCATTTTTCTCAGTCCTGTTACCAAAACTCTAATGTCTTTTAAAAAGCATGTTTAAAAATATGTCAACAAATTCCTTCATTTCGCCATCAGGCAGATGTTTATTATAAATAAATTGTTGGTTTCATGGTCAAAAATTATTATTTTTATCATTAAAAAAATCACTAATTATCTAAACTGATTAACTTATTATTAAACTAAATTATCTTGTAGTTTATACAAACCATTTTATTTTATTTATTTTTAAATGCGACTCAAACCTCAAGCTTATCAATTTTCTATGATACAATTTATTAAACAATGGGATAAATTATGGACCAAATTTAATAAAAAAAAATTGTGGTTTAACTATTTTTTAAAGAAAAAACTATTTAGTAACAGGAAAGAGTATCCATTATATTAGTATACAGGTTTGACTACGCATATGAGGTATTAATGCCCGCATATAGTGAAAGTGTTAAAAATTGACTAGTGAGCTGACCTCACTGCTAAAAAATGCCAAATCATGTTTCTATTTAAATCTAGTGGTCTGCAGAGGTTTTTGTTTAGCGGTAGAGGACAGGTTATTAGATAAGATATAAATAACGAAAAAATAATAAATATTAAAGTAAAATTGATATAACAATAATAACTTAACAAATAATATATTTTATACTCACACTCAAACGACATTCCATATATGAGTCTAATACATAATTGCCACAGGAGAGAAATTTAAAGTACATTTTCTGTCATACTTGCAGGAATGTAATATAAAATGCAGGAACAACCATAGGTTTTCTCTGGGCAAAAGCATTGTCTCAGTGTGGATGGAAGGCCAAAACTTTGAGAAAAAAGGTGCTTTATCAAATTTATCTAGATTAATATAGATGTAGCCTAATATTTACATGAATAAATCTAATGACACTACTCACTCCTGTTACTTTTACTCAGTTACTTTATATAAGTATAGGATATATGAGTATATGAGTAACAGGACTGAAAGTAACAGGATTGAGATTTTAGGATAAAATCAGCAAATACCTATATCCTAGCCACATGGAGTACATGCTAATATTATGATAATACTCAGCAAATTATAGTGATTCATGGAAGATTTGTATTTTTAAAATAAACAAGTAACATCTAAGAAATAATTTAGGTAACAGGACAGTGTATTTATGATAAATTAATGGTGGCACCCAGCCACCGTTACAATATCACCAAATATACAGAAAATAAAATAAGACAGCATGTTTTTGATAATTTCATTGCCTTCAGAAGATCCAAATGTTGCAATATTATGTTGAAAATGTGTCTTGTGGAATTTTCCCAGTTTTTTAGAGGGGGGGAATGTGTTAGGGTAACAGGACTGAGTGAAAACCTGGGGACACGACTAAAATTTGTATTTTATCCAAAATATTATAAAAATATTTTGAAATAAAGGTATTTAAAGCACAGATGGGATATGGAGGTACACAAAATAAAAAATGTTTTATGAAGGAAATTAACATATTTTCAAGTTCAAATGTAGCGTTAGACGCTGGGGACATGTACAAATGCTATATTTGCAGTGTTTTAGGTAGTTTTTATTAACTTTTTTAGTTCTATATTTAATTTTTTTGTAAGATTAATGTGCACGACACTTTGCTTAATAATAAAATTTATTTTATAGTAAATTTTTAAGCATATAATGTCCTGGGGACACAAATGGAACCCATTCGGTGGAATGGCCCTTAAAGTAGACTCGCTGCCTCAGTCAAAATCGTAGAATCGAGGGTCTGTCCATTTAAACTTCACCTTCACAAAGTAGAACTAAACTGGGCAATGGAGAAGGCAATGGGGATTCGCGAGTGTGTGTCTAAAAGAGAAGTGGAGAGCAGCCTGGGTTCCGTGGGACACATTGAAGTTCCATAGGAAAGGAAAGTGTATGTGTGCACAGCATCGTGTTGTAAACAATATGCAGTTAATATAGTTAATGTTTTTAAATGATATTTCCTCACACACATACATCTTATCAATCACTATGAGAAAATGTTTTGTTTTAAAAACACAACAATTCATGGCACAGCAAACATTTTCAAGTGTCTTTAAAAACATACCTGAAACAGAAAACTTAATTAAAAAAAAATAATAAAACAATAATAATAATCCCTCTGCACTTTGGAAAGTGGGCTTCCACACACCCACACATCACTTAATATATTTATTTTCCATATTAGAAGATATCCTTTGACAGCGGGAAAAGGTGTGGTCTCAAAATTAAAAGGGAATGATGCAGACATAACGCCAGCAGGGGTCCCCCATGATTAATCTAATAAACAATAAACAGTTAATTTAGCTGAATATACATAATACCTTGAATAGTTTTGACAGTATATTGTTTATAGTGCTGAGGGTGTTGCACAATGATACACAGATGTGTACATTAAAGCAGTCACAGTAGTGCTTCATCATAAATAATAAATCCATCATTCATTTTAAGACATCCTCTACTAGGGTTGCTTTCATTATGGTAGTGAAAGGTTTATTTGATAATATTGCAAATTTTTTATTTAATATAGTTATATTTGTAAATGTTGTAACATATCCATATACTATTATTTTTGCGTTTATGTGCTAAAATAAATTTGTCATGTTTAACCTTGTTCCTTGCTTAATACAACAAACATTCAAAGATTTCATGAGTTGTTTTCAACAGATTTAGCTGGTATACTAACCTGCCAGTGACCTGAATTACAGTATAAGAGAGGGAGACTTTAATCCTGATTACACACAAGCTCCATCATTCAATCCTCCCAACAAGATGGAAAACACCGAACAATCAACCATAATCTCACAGCTTACAATCTACTGACACACAGAAGTAACAGTAATAACAGCATGCACAAAGCATATGGGTGAGTTTAATTATCCTGAACAATAAAAAAATATTTTGAGACAGAAACATGATTGGCACCACAATATAAATATAAATATAGCACAGTATATACAGGTGCATCTCAGAAAATTTGAATATGGTGAAAAAGTATTTTTTTTCTTGTAACTTATTTCAAAAAGTGAAACTTTCATATATTTCAGATTCATTACATGTAAAGTAAAAAAAAAAATCAAAAGTTTTTTTGTTTTAATTTGGATGACTAGAGCTTACAGCTAATGAAAGTCAGAAATCAGTATCTCAAAATATTAGAATATTTACATTTGAGTTTTAATAAATTACCATCCATGAAGTATAAATTCTAGGCATCTCTTGTTCTTTGAAACCACAATAATGGGGAAAACTGCTGACTTGGCAATGGTCCAGAAGACGATCATTGACACCCTCCACAAAGAGGGTAAGTCACAGAGGGTCATTACTGAAAGGGGTGGCTGTTCAAGGAGTGCTGTATTAAATCACATTAAATGCAAAGTTGACTTTAAGGAAGAAATTTGGTAGTAAAATGTGCACAAGCAACAGGGATGACCGCAAGCTTGAGAATAAAAAACCCGATTCAAACACTTGGGAGTGCTTCACAAGGAGTGAACTGAAGTTGGAGTCAGTGCATCAAGAGTCACCACGCTGAGATGTCTTCAGGAAAAGGGCTACCAAGCCACTTCTCCAAAGTCCTCTTTTCAGATAAAAGTACATTTTGCTTTTCATTTGGAAATCAAGGTCTGGAGTCTGGAGAAAGACTGGAGAGGCACAGAATCCAAGCTGCTTGAAGTCCAGTGTGAAGTTTCTGAAGTCAGGGATTATTTGGGGTGCCGTGACATCTGATGGTGTTGGTCCATTGTGTTTTATCAAGTCCAAAGCCAATGCAGCCGTCTACCAGGAGATTTTTAGAGCACTTTATGCTTCCATCTGCTGACAAGCTTTATGGAGATGCTGATGTCCTTTTCCAGCAGGACTTTAGCATCTGCTCACTGTGCCAAAACCACTTCCAAGTGTTTTGCTGACCATGATATTACTGTGTTTGATTGGCCATCCAACATGCCTGACCTGAACCCCATATGGAATCTATGGGATATTTTCAAGAGAAAGATGAGAAACACTCAATCCAACAATCCAGATGAGCTGAAGGCTCAATAGTGCCTCATCAGTGCCACAGGCTGATCGCTTCCATGCCACACCTCACTGATGCTGGAATTTGTGCTAAAGGAGCCCCAACCAAGTATTGAGTGCATAAATGAACATACTTTAAAGAACTTGAACTTTTCTGTTTTGCAAATCCTTTTTTTTGATTGATCTTAGGAAAATTCTAATATTTTGAGATACTGATTTTTTTTTTTTTTAAATGTGAGCCAAAATCATCACAATTAAAAGAACCAAAGACTTAAACTACTTCAGTCTGTGTGCATTTAATTTATTTAATACACGAGTTTCACAATTTGAGTTGAATTACTGAAATAAATGAAAAAACTTTTCCACAACATTCTAATTTATTGAGATGCACCTGTACTTTCTGAAAACGTGGGAAAATAATTTAAACAAGCTGGCTAGTAAAAATGTAACTGCATAATGCAAAATGATACCAGTTCTACATACCAGGCAGCAGAAACCATATGTGCAAATGTAATCTGCAATTAAATGTGTCTATTGTAGCACTTGTTTGGAATGATGTGTGAGCAGCATTTAAATGTGAAGTTTCCTTTAAAGTTTGAAACACGTCTAGATACTTGACTATCATCTCATTTTATTTGCTTTGAGTCATTGCAATGAAATGTCTGAGCACAGTCCTGTTGAAAGATGATAGTCATGGTTGGCAAGAAACCTTTTCAGCTTAATATACTGATCAAACAGAATGCAGTTTCTGATAAATCTAGTTTTCTCAAGGACTGATTAGTGTGCACCTTACCTCAATACCTAAACTTTTCATAAGTCCTTAAAAGTGCATTACAGATATCAAAATCTGGAAAGGCTATGAAAGCACTGATAACGACCTGGGTGACATTTTATAGGATAATGTTAGGACAACAGTTCATGATTTCAAGCTTTAGCAAGGTGTTATTCAACAAGACAATGATCCACAAGTTAACCCAAAAGTATGCAAGCAAATCAACTAAAGAATGGCTAAAATTAACCTTAAAATTGACCTTAAGTCAATTCAGATGCAGTGGGATAACCTAAAAGACTGTGACAACACAAAATACTGATACAATGAGACAAATTTGTGTGGAGGGATGGTCCGAAGTTAGTCAGAAGTCTTATACTCAGCTTTTGATAGAGGTTTTGTGCTACAGTAGGATCCACAAGTTAATAAATTAGTCTTACTTTCTCCACCTTGCACTCTTAATGATCACTCTTTGCACAAAATGAAAATGTGGAAAGTACAACTGTTATTAATTTATTCAGATTGTGCTTGTTTGAAGTAGTTAATTTAAGATCAGACCATGTGGGTAATCAATATAGAAATCCAGCAGCCATTATGACTGGGAGGTGTTCCCATCTGCTTAAGTTGCGACATACCAACTTTCCATTAATACTGTTTCAAACATATCGAGCCTTAAGTGAGAATAATATCTTGATAGCTGTTTATGAGCACCATGCATTTATATTGCGCCATTAGCAGAGGGTTTCACAGCAATGCCATAGAACTATTTTTGGTTTTCCAAAGAACCTTTCAGAGATTTTTTTTTCTTAATTTAAAGAACACCGTAAAATTATAAAGAACCTTTTGTGAAATGGTAATGTTCCATTGATTTTTAAAGTACTTATTGGAACCATAGATGCCAATAACTAACCTTTATTTTTGTAAGTGCAGGGTTTAAAAATAAAAACAATCAGTGTACACTTAAATCTCTGGGCTCATGGCGTTCCAGACACTAATATTTTAACAATTCGTAAAATAACTGTCTGGCTAACTGAGATTGTATGGTGGAGATAAAGATAAAAATCATCCATTATTACATCGTCAACACATAAATACTGTGTTGATGATTTATTTTGGTATCTGCTAGAGTGCTTTGGACACAGAAATGATGACATGTGAGATCAGGCAGTCTAGTGGGTAGTGATTCTGCTAAGGCAGAATTTTTTTTTTTCACTGCTCAGTGGTCCAGGGTTGCGTACATAACCAAGACGATTAGAATCATGAATTTGGGGATGATAAAACGAGATACTATGCAAACAATTAATTTTTATCTTTCTGTTGATCTTGTTTTTGTTACATAATGCGGGACAAAAAAAATCTAAATTGCATGGAAAATAATGACATGGACATTATTAAATTTGAAAAAGAAATACATCTAATTTTATGATACTTTCTAGAATATACTTTTAATCTAATTGTTTCTCCAGACAGATTTCAGGAAAATTAATCCTTACAAGCGAGGAAAAACTTATTTTGAAATTCCACTGAAATGGAAAGTAGGGGTGTCACGATAAATCGATTCGTGGACCGATTCTGCAATTTTCCGAATTCAAGAGTGAATTGCAGAATTGATTCACGAAATCGATTTATCATGACACCACTAATTACAAGCATTCATTGAAGGCACATAGTCAAACACAAACTACCTTGAATCAGTGAAAAGTCATTGGGGGATAGACCATTGGTAATGCACAGATAACAATATGATAAATTACTGATGCATTATTATTATATCTACTGCATGACAACCTTTTGTGTCTGCACGGTTTTAAAGTGATATCATGGATGTCACCAGGATGCTCATGAACCGGAATAACTACAAGGTATCCAAGTCTTGCGAAACAAACCATAAATAAAACTTTATTTCTGCTTGTAACCGAAAAAATAGATGTGATTGCATGCATGCAAAAAAAAAAGGGAGGAAGAAATAAAGGGGGAAAAATGTGCCTTCAGGGCACAAGCACAGCATCAGGTGAAGTAATATAGCTGACAGAAAGAAAGAGAGACACAAAGACTTTCAGTGTTTGAAATGAGGCATTTTTCAAACTATAACACTGGGTTTCTACAGCCTGTGATCATATTTATCCTGGTAAAACAACACACAATGTTACTACACAGTTATTTTACTTTGTTTCCAACACAGTCTCTTCCTCCTATGCAATGATCCCCCATAGGTACAATCAAAAAGCCTTTATAGTCTTTATATGAGAAAAGGCAGCCTTGTAAATGACATGCACATTGCCAGTCTATTGTAAACAAGGACGCGCAGAGCTGTGTGTAATTGCACACATGAGCTCAGGCTGTTCAGGCTGGACGTGCATCTGAGACGGATCTCTGTTCATGTGAGGTCAATCATCAGCAAAAGTGATGCGTCCAGGCCCCTCACTCTTCATCCAACGCCTGTAGCGTTTCCATCGTGAGTCTGTGGCCATCTTCAACTTCATCTCTTCCTCCTGCTCCTCTCTGTAGGCCTTAACATATCAAAAACACACAGTAGGATCAGCTATTCTGGAGTCCTTAAACAGACATACCAACACCACATACTCAAGCTTAATATCATGAAAACAAGTAAATCACCATTTGACTTAAGGAGTGTTTATACTGAGTGATGAGCCATTACATTACGACCAATGCCAGCTAAGAGCAATGAGTGCACCTGGCAACCAAATGGTGCCACATGTGCAATTCACAGAGCAGTATATATACCATTCAAGGACCAGCTTTCAGTCAGTACACGCTAAAAAAAAGTTGTAGTGTGTTTTTTTTTTACCCAAATGCTGGGTTCAGCGTGTTGTGTCATTTTATTGGAGTATTTTTTATTAATTTTTTTACCCATCTGCTGGGTTATTTTTTTTAACCCAAATGCTGGGTTCAGCTTGTTGGGTCATTTTATTGTTATTTTTTTTCTACCTAACCACTGGGTTGAGCCTGTCTCCAGTGAAACTTCTCAACGCAGCTGCTGTGAGCACAGGCTTTTTAAGTCCACAGGAGACAGTTGTTCTCAGCGCCACCGATTTGGTGAACTCTTTCGGGGAAATAAATGTTTGTAAACATTTTATTTTTAAAGTATTTACTTTCCAGAAGGCCAACAATTCACAAAAAAATGTTTTTTTTTTTATTGGTCTTATGAAGTATTCTAATTGTTTGAATGGTGGTTTTTGTAAAGTGATTGGTGGGTTTTTGCCAAAATCACCACAATGAGCCAAAATCACCACAATTAAAAGAACCAAAGATTTAAACTACTTCAGTCTGTGTGCATTGAATTGATTTAATACACAATTTGAGTTGAATTACTGAAATAAATTAACTTTTCCAAGCACAAAGCGTATTGCGATTAATTGGATAGGAGCCACTCTACAATGTTCCGATTATTAACTGAAAACAGACTAGACTAATAGTTTCTTGGGATTTAAGAATCAATATCGTTTCATAAAAATAAGAATTGATTAAAATCGAGAAATATATATGTTTTGACCCAGTCCTAGAGGCTATGACACCTGGATGCACTGTGGGGAAGACACAGGCTGGTTATGCTGTGGGCAATGTTTTCTTGGGATACTTTAGGCCTCATTATCCAAATAGCACAATTCTTGACATCGGTCAGGTATCTGACCAAGCGCACTCATTCATGGCAACTCTATTTCCTTCCAGTGATGGCAATTACCTACTGGATAATGTACCATGCCACACTGTCAGGATCCAGAAATGGTTGGAGGAACATGATAGTGAATTTCTGTTAATGCCTTGGCCTTCAAATTTACCCAATCAAACATTTGTGGTTCGACTTGGAAAAGTGGGTTAACACTACATCACCATCACCCCGCAATGTATAGGAACCGGAGGACCTCCTGTTGACATTATGGTACCAGATACCCCAGTAGACCTATCTCCATCTCATCAGATCAATGCCTCGCCACATGGCCGATGCTTTGCGGGCTAAAGGTTATTAGGTAGATGGTCATAACGTAATAGATCAATCATTCAGCCATTTACTTCTGCAGATTGTATTTAGGCTTCAAAACTACATAAAAGTTGCTTTCATTTGTAAAGTCTTTAAATGATGAACCAAATGTGTAAGAATCATAAATGTTTGTTGGTCACTGAGCTTATTTTCTGCAATAATCCATAATCCAATGGAAAACCCTTTTGGTATTTTGTTGAGGGAACCAGGGGGATGATAACTTCCAGGTTGGTCTACAAAAAACGTCATCACCGCTCTATTTCGTGAAATCAACACTAAAAAATTAAAGAAATCTCAAACCTCATAATTCCCTTTGATCCAGAGCTGCTTCTTGAGAAATGTCTCTATCAGGCTGTTGTCCAAACTATCAAACTGAGCCTGTGACATCTTCATGTACCTGCGGATAATGTAAAGTCTCTCCTCATCCCCATACTCCTCCCCGCAAATTTTAAAACGGTAAAACCATGAGAAGTTCCATGCCACATAGGTGCACAGATGGTAAGGGAACAGAATGATTTTACAAAGCAGAATATCAGATACATTGGGCTTCTGATAGCCGCCTTTGATGTCTATCTTGTTCTTGATGATGTCTCTGATAATCTGCTCCTCCTCTTCACGGATCTCCTCTTTGGAGCGCCGGTTCTTGCCCTTCTCTTTGGTTCTATTCAGCAGACCTTGCTGCTTGGCCTGTTCAGTAGCCTGGATGCGGTATTTGGGAACGGTCATCAGGTAGTTGATGGCTTCGGTATAACTACTCCACCAGCTGTAATACTGCAAAAATATAAAAACATCCGTTTATTAAATTGTTAGTTCGGACTCTAACATCTGAATCTATGAGCCATGTTATATACATTAACATGCCACACAATAAGACTGCTTGTTATGGCAGGGCACTTGGAAATCAACTCAAGGACAAATGTCATTTAGGACTGAAGCTAAAAAACAACGGCCTACAGTGGGTAAAATACATGTTTGGGTGAATTATTACTCATAAAGCTAATTCTTCATTGAGCATTGCTATCAATCAGTTCCTTATCTTAATACTGATAGCCCTTGTTTTTTTATATTCAATTGATATGTCCTCAAAAACAGCAACTTTTAATTAATCAGTTCTGAATAAACATCAAAATGGTACAACACGTGGTGACTTTTGTGGCAATTGCTATACAGACACAAACCATGGACATGATTGGAAAAGGCAAAATGGTCTTTTTAAAAAGTAACAATGATGATCTTCATAAGCAAAAAATGAAGTAAATATATATAAAAAATGAAGTACAATCTACAAATCAGCCACAATGAAGTAATCTTATTTTATAATATCTAAATATGTATGCATATGCATCTAAATACAATGGGTTATACAGGCATCTAGTGGTTACACCATACATATAAGTTTCTTTTGTCTTTTTTGCAATACTTTCACAAACACTGTATGAATTGAAAACAATAGATGGCAATATTGCCCAGCATTGTGAAATCTACAAAAACACAAAGTATCAAAGAATAAATATGTTTTGAATAAAATATAGAACACTCATTTAATTGAAAAACATGTTATGCTTATTGTCTTTGGTCTGTTTTGAATCACAATAAGATCGGAGAAAACAAGCTGTCGGCACAGATGTTTCAGAAACAAACAAATACGCAAATTAGCTTGTTGAAGGACTTTATATTTTCTATCCATAAATATATACATATCTTACACATCCTATCCTAACACAGATCTTAACAGTTTGGAAAAAGATGGTATTTTTATTCCAAGTTTAGTGAGAGTCATCAAATTCAGTGTGGTGAGTGTGGTTAGAAGAATTTGGTGAATGCGTCACAGTAGTTCTGGGCGGTATACCGGTTCATACCAAATACCACTGTTTATTTTTCTTATGATATGAATTTTTTAAATACCACAATACCATTTAAATAACGTTCGG
The DNA here is from genome assembly GCA_027422405.1 of Ptychobarbus kaznakovi. Classification (NCBI taxonomy): domain Eukaryota; kingdom Metazoa; phylum Chordata; class Actinopteri; order Cypriniformes; family Cyprinidae; genus Ptychobarbus; species Ptychobarbus kaznakovi. The sequence goes on along the minus strand of CM049797.1, from coordinate 3,817,986 downwards.
AACGCGACACTGTTAGAGAAGGGTCTCTTTTCACTATTGCATTTTGACGAAGATACAGCTGTATGTGTTACTAAGCGTGAAAGTTCCGAAACTGAAGCACTAGTAGAATGTGATTAGAGAAAAGAAGTCATCCACAATATCCACATCGACCGCCACAAATATCCACCGTCCGCTGCCATCAGCTCCCGCGTCTCTCACACACGAGCGCGACTTTAGCACTATATTGAACAACTTTCAGACCCTATTAGCGGCTTTTTTCCATAGAATATACATACTGAACAACCTAGCAACTTTTTGGGATAAACCAGTTAGAGTTAGAAGGTTCAGTTAGAAGATGTCGCCAGTCGTGAGTGTCTGACTCTCCCGGCCTTTTTGGGTTCGCTGAAGACCAATCGTGCTGCAGCATTCTGAATCATCTGTAAAGGTTTGATTGTGCATGATGGAAGTCCAGCTAGAAGAGCATTGCTGTAGTCCAGTCTAGAAATGACAAGGGCCTGGACAAGTTGTGCAGCGTGCGTGCAAGGAAGGGCCAGTCTTTCTGATGTTGTGCAATGCAAACCTGCAGGATCGAACAGTTTTTGCAATGTGATCTTTGAAAGTTGGTCATCGAAAATTACACCAAGATTTCTGACTGAGCTTGATGGGGTAATTGTTAATGAATCTATCTGGATGGTAAAAACATGTTGTAGAGTTGGAGTGGCAGGGAAGACAAGAAGTAGGGATGGGCATTTTAAGCAAAAGTAATATTCGATAATCGCTGGGTATTATTCGATTACTATTCGAAAATCGCACCCCTCCCGCGCATGTACCCACGCACACACACACACACACGAGAGAGAGAGAGAGAGGGAGAGAAACTATTCAGGCTTTCAATCTGTAAGATAACAAACAGTTTAATTAATTAGAGAATAGTCTATCTTAACCTGAGCCAATTAATGGTCGTAACTTATGATTGCTGAAACATATTAATATAACACAACCGAATGACGGCATTTATTAACAGAACAGTCCGTCGATTACTTCTTGCTCATAAGGTTAGGACATTTCTATTTTAAAAATGAGCATGAACATTCATATTATAAAAAAACATAACCGTTTGATTAATTCATTAAGCAATATTAGGCTTAAAACATATTACGCGCTAAACAGAATATCATTCTTAAAACATTACGTGCTAAAACATATTGTGAACAGCCTGAATGACGGCACTTATTATGTGAATGTGGGTTAATGTTTAATGGATAGCTTCGGGCTCGGGTCGGGTTTGTAGCTAAACCAAAACTATATGCAGAGGCTACGCTGCTTTCATAGATGCACGCACACACACATTATTGCACACAGATATCAGAGATCGCGCAGCGCACAAACAGCACTTATTATGGGAACATAAATTTTAACGTTTCTTAGTAAAATAGCTTCAATAGGCGGGCAGGTAGAACAGGTGACTCGCAAGTCGTTGCCGTCTGCGTTATAAGAGCATTTCTCTGCAATGAGACCACCAGAGGTATTAAAAATCGCTAGAGTTTGTGGGGAAGTAACTAAGTGTGTTGCCAGTGTCATTGCTTGTAGAGAGAGACGCGCAGAAAAATGCAGGTGCTTTACACTCGTCTGCACGCGCAACGTTCATACCCCTCTCTCTCTCTCTCGCTAATTCAAAAATGATTATATATATATATGAAATAGGTTAGTTATGACAGCTGTCCACGCCTTTCAAATTAATGTTCACATAAGCCTAAGTGCCGTCGGAATTCAGGCTGTTCGAAACAATATGAGGTCAGTTTAGCGCGTAATGTTTTAAGGCGGAATGATATTCTGTTTAAGCGTAATATGTTTTAATCCTAATATTCATTAATTAATTAATCAGCCAACGCAAACCACAAGCCAATTAGCAACTTTTTTTATGAATGTTCATGCTCATTTTAAAATAAAATAGAAATGTCCTAACCTTATGAACAGTTCACACAATAATCGACGGACTTTACTTAAAAAACTGTTAATAAATGCCTCATTCGGCAAATCACTTATGTTATATTAATATATTCCGCCTCAGCAATCATAAGTTACGACCATTAATTGGCTCAGCGGGTTAAGATAGACTATTCTCTAATTAATTAAAGTCGCTCCACGCCTTTCTAATTATCTTACAGATTGAAAGCCTGAATAGTTTCTCTCCCTCTCTCTCTCTCTGTGTGTGTGTGCGTGGGTGGGTGGAATCGAAACTACATGCGCGGGAGGGGTGCGATTTTCGCAATAGTAACAGGCGAAAATACCCAGCGATTATCGAATATTACTTTTGCTTAAAATGCCCATCCCTAGTCTAGACAAGAAGTTAAAGTGGAGAACAAAGTGTCAGTTGCAGAGTTCACATCCAGAGCTGAGAAATGGGTAGGTAAGGGAAGAGAGGAGGACACTAGTGTTCACTTGTGTTCACCCTCACACTAGATGTGAGGGTGAAAGGGAACGAAGGTTTCGCCTAAAAGTAACTGGTAGAGGTGTTGGTGGCTCGGAGGTAGCAAGATGTAGGCTAAATGTTATGAAGTAGTGGTCAGAGGAGTGTAGGGGTTTTACCAAAACGTTGTCTGCAACAATTGCATGTGTAAATTAAGTCTAGCTGGCTGCCAGATTTGTGAGTGCTTGTGGTGGTAAGGCGTTTTAAGTCTAATTATGCTATGAGTGAATGGAAATTTGCAGCATAAGGCTTGTCCAAATGAATATTGAAGTCACCAAAGACTACAAGTGGACTGCCATCCTAGGGTAATGAGGACAACAGGCCATTCAGCTCTTGTAGGAAGGTGCCCAATTGCCCAGGAGGGTGATAAATGACTACAACATGGAGTTTTACCGGAGCCGTTACAGTAATAGCATGAGATTCCAATGAGTGATTGTTGCATAGGGGAGAATAAGTTGAGTATTTGTTAGAAATGAGAAGACCAGTACCTCCACCCTTCCTAACCTGACGGGGGGTGTGAGAGAAGGAGAAGTTTTTAGAGAGCACAGCAGGGGTTGCCGAGTCTTCTGGACAAATCCAGATGCTAAGTGCAGTTTGGGAAACAATAGCGGGAATAAGATCTGCTTTGTTGACCACATAATGACAGTTCCAGAGGCCCATAGAGAAAGAGAGGGGTAAAGAAGAGGAGGTGCAGATAGAACGCAGGTGAGCGAGATTGCGTTGCCGTCTGCGTTTTATGTAAGAGCATTGTTGTGAGACAACTAACGATTATTTTGATAACAAATTACATAAATTTGTTTTAACACATTTGTTAAGCATTGTATATAGTGAATATAGTTTAAATCTCTTTTAAAAATGTAAATAATAATAAAGATAATAAAGACTCAGGTGAGGAATGTTCTGCAGGAACACACATTCACTTTGATCACAGTGATGTCTTACTGTCATTTCTTTATCCTGTAAAAGGTGGTTATGGAGCGTCTCATATTTATATTCAGAAAATTACATGCTGTTATCCCTATAAAATTCCTACTCTCATAAAATATTCACCCTGCATATTGACTTTTAAACCTTAAATTAACATTCAACAACAGATAATTCAGCACAATGGATATTTTTGCGCTATATATCCTGTTAATTGTCTCCCTCTCTGTGTTCCGTCTGCCTAACGCGCGTGCACGCGCCCGCCACGCCGGTGCTCATTCTGTATTTTAAACTTAACACAGGCTGTCAGAAAGACCTTTATGCAAAAATGGAACTGCTCGCGTGAATTTGTGACAATTATAGATAAAGAAACGACCGTAAACTAAACGTTTTTTGTGCTGAGGACGCACACACATGTCACAGCGCCTGACAGGGCAAGCCTTTACACTAATGCATTAACTTAAAGCTCAAAATAAAGAATTATCTTTTGAGCAGCTTGGATCACGTACTTCTCCCGCGGCATCTCATTCCGTTTCCTCCACTATTTTTAGATGCATTTTGTCGATAGAAATGCGTTATTCAGTGCTGTAATTTCAGCAACCGGCTGAAGTTGGACGTGCACTGTAGGCAGACCCGACTAATCGATAATGAGAATCGTTGTCGATGATTTTCATAATCGATAATAATCGATTTTATCGATTAGTTGTTGCAGCCCTAGTCTGGAGCCCTGCTTGAAAGGGACTTTGACAGTGTAGACCAGGGATAGGCAATGTCGGTCCTGGAGTGCCGCTGTCCGGTAGAGTTTAGCTCCAACCCTAATCAAACACACCTGAACCAGACAATCAAGGTCTTCAGAATTACTAGGGCTACAGGCAGGTTAGGTTTTTTCAGGGTTAGAGCTAAACTCTGCAGGACATCAGCACTCCAGGACCGATGTTGCCTACCTCTGTTGTAGACAGTTTATCAGCTCAGACCGCAATGTAAACAAACTTGTCCGAGCTCAGAACAGCTTTACTCTACGGTTACAGCACAGTGCTGCAAGATCTAGTGAGAAGCATATAAATTTGCCACAGAATGAATAATGTTGCTGTTAGATGTACTGACAAGCATTAAAATTCTGCTCAGAATCCTCTGATAAACAGATCAAACAGCACTGATGTCAGAAAACCAGAAGTAGTAATGTTAACTATAACCATGACGATGTGTCAGAAATAGTCGAGAGATATTCAAGCACTTTTCGATGCCTTTCAAGCATTTCACACAGCTATTTCCAGAACTTTAAATCACTAAAAGGATCCAATTTGATTGTCATTTTTAATGGGATGACCAAAATATACTTTGTGGTAAACAAACACTTAGGCCATGTAAAATTATAAAAAACATCAAATCACCATTATAACCAGTACAATGCAGCAGAAGAACACTTATTATCTTTTAGGCATTCATTTCTACTTTTTGCTTTATATTTGAAATCATAAAATCACTATAACTGATGCCAAAAAAGACTTGGAACATAAAAATAAAAAATATAATTAAGAACAACATCATCAGTATGTCGTCCTTTACAAGCCAATGGCAATGAATGATAAGCTGTCAATGACCAGAACATTTTGTGATGAGTGGTGTACTTACCTGAAACAGTGAAATTGCACAAATAGTTACAAGAATCACTATCCTAACGTCTACTTGGGGAGCAAGTCTTCTCCTGTAGTAGGTGTAGTAATGGCTGTAGTATTCCTCTGGGTGGTCCAGCATGTAGTCATAGTCCTTACGTAATTCTTCATCCTGAAAGTCACAATATTAGAGATTTATTTAGCTGATATGACTAAAGCCGAGAACACACTACCTAACTGTCAGGCCGATTATGCATGTAATGGCGCTTTTCCACTGCATGGTACGGTACGGTTCGGCACGGCTCGGTACGGTACGGCTCAGTTCGGTCGGTTTGCGTTTCCACTGCAGTTTAGTACCGCTATAGAGTGGGCGGGATTATTCACGCGTCGTTATAATTGCACCGCCTCTACTGCCGTGACATCATCGTAAACGCGCCACAAACAAACTCACAACAAAGAAAGGAGACGGAATAGTGTTCTTCATTCTCGGCATGTGGATGTTTTTAACACCAATGGAGAAGACTATGAGAATGCTTGGGATTTACCCCCAGCAGCAGAGACTGTGGTGGCAGTGCCACGGGCTGTAGAGGAGAGCAGGGATGTTCGCAGGTGTGCTGCGTTACTTGATTAGTTAACTATTCATGTAGCGTGTTCTGTAAAGTGAATTATCAATAAACTTTTGAATATTTCAAAATGTACAATGTATCCCTTGTTTTTTTTATTTATGTGATGGTTTTTATAATCGTGGCATTAATCATTTGTCGTTTTCAAGAGGTTCATTACGTGCTCGTACAATAATACATTTTTAATATAGTCTGGAGGTACACTTATTCGATCAGATTGTTTTTAATTGAAGCAAAACACACATACAAAGGTACAAATATAAACAGAAGACATACTCTGAAAATATAGCAAGTTCAAAAGTATATACATATGGCTTTTTCCTTCGGCGTCGCGCCATCAAGCTCTCACTGGATCCGCTCCTCGGCTATCAACGAGAGGAACGCCTGTACTTCCTCAACAGACAACGACACTGCTATTTTGTGGTTGATACAAAAAGGTGCGTTTGTTCAAACAAAAGTTGCGTCCGCTCCTTCGCTGGCTGTGCTGATTTAAATCTAGCGGGTATATGTTGTGTCTCGTGATGCAAGTCAGTGACGCAGTAATGATGATTTTCTCCGGCCAACAGTGCAGTAGAGTTGTAACGTCACGTTTTGGTAACGGTACGGATCGCATGGAACCCCGGCCGAGGTGGTACTAAAAAAGTACCAGGTACGGTACACAGTGGAAAACCCCCCAAAAGTGAACCGTACCGTACCGTGCCGTACCATGCAGTGGAAAAGCGCCATAATTTGGTCTTGACGACGGATCGTGCCCAGTTGGACCGGGTCTGTTCCAGTTGGGCTCAGTCGCTGTTTGCAGTCGGCAAAAAGTCACAGTGTGTGGTGTCTAAATATTATAATTTTAGAATTCAAGAATCAGTCATTGCCAGTCGTTTTCAAAAATATTTTTTTTAAACATTTAATATTTGCGACTGACACCAGCTATTGTGTGGCTAATATGCAGTCGAGATGCGTTCACTGTCAAACATCATTCAACATTAATTTTGTAATTGACCTATCTATAAGCCCCTCCCCTCGAACGCAGACTAGCCAATGGCAGTTGAGTATCAGTTGCACGGGGAGCGGAACGCGTACATCTTTAGGTTTCGGCACCACAGAGAAACATTGGAAGATCCGAAGCTTGCATCGGTTTTATGGGGTTTATGCTTCAAAAATTAAAAAATTATGTGCCTGGGGTACTTGAAACACTGATTCCAGGTATACAGAAAGGACAGGCAATATAATTTATTTTATTACATTTCCTGAATCCAAACAAAACAGAGCAAAATGTCCCCAAGTATTCAACCCCAATTAAAAATAAAGACAAAAACGTTCATTTTCTGGTTGTCATACACTCATCAAGTTCCGATTTTCATCTGCTCAAGCTGAACGTTAATGTTATCTTGTGCTTTAGCAAGGTTTCTCTGGCTAAAACTAGCTAACGTTAAAGTTAGTGAGTCCATGCTAACGTACAAACCTAAATAGCGGACTGTTCTCGCGTCTTGTACAGTGTAGGTTAAAAAAACATAAGGTCTACATTTCAGTGCCTCTCCATATTAAACTGGATAAATGTACATTCATTAAATCATACCCTGCGATGAATTAACAGTGTTGATCCTGCATGTTGTCATCCGTGATCGTGATGACCAACCGTAATATGAGATTTCTCCTGCTTGCATATTGTGGTCTGTAAATCCTTGCTTCGAGTTACCCACCGTATTTATCTTAAAATATTTTATAAATCCCTCCATGGAATAATTAATTCCCATTTGGTGGCCTTCTGTGTCCAAAATTGTGCAAAAAAAATCATGGTAAAGGTTTTCACACTGCAGTTGTCATTGTAAGACAGTGAGCAACTCCCTTTGTTTGTCCGAGGGAGCAATAGTTCGATAGGTCAATTGTGTCAAATATTTTTTTTCTTGATTACAAGAAAAATCTCCATTGTTCTTGTTTTGATTTATTTCTTGTCTCTCTTTTAATAAGTTAACACTGCAAATTAAATGGTTTCATTTTTATGCAGTCAAAAAAAGTATAGCCTAAATTATGTTAGTGATTTCTCTCATTTTAAATGGCAATTAATCGCATCCAAAATGAAAGTTTTTGTTTACATAAGATATATGAGTGTACCGTTTATATTTATTATGTATAGGGCTGCGCGATATATTGAACGAGATGATCATGCGCACTGATCACAAAACCAGCTTTACTGACGAGATTCGCATGATAATCGTGTTCGATATATCGGACAGCCGTAATTATGTATATAAAAACTATGTAAACAAAAACATATTTTGGATGCGATTAATCACGATTAATCATTTGACAGCACTAGATGTGTAGTCTAATAAAACTTAAGAAAAAAATGTATTTGCCTATAGTAGGGCCCTATGATTTCCGCGATGCAGAAAACGCGGACAGAATCGCAGAATCCAGTCATAAAAACGGAATTTAAAGTTTAATACAGAATGTCACGGAATGTGTCAAAGTTTGGATGAATTAATCAAAAGTAGGTCATTACACACTTAAAACAAATCGCGATATGCACTAGTATTTGTAAATATTACGATGCAAAAGTCGATTTAAATATGAATCTGCATGTTCTGCTTGTCTCTGTATGAATGGAGCAGACGCACGGTTTGGTTTACTAACGTTACATAAACAGCAGGTGGCGATGGTCTGCAGTCTCAATGAGGACATAAATATATGAACAAGAACTGTTCTGAGAGTCACTTCAAGAGCATTTTACCATTTAATTTGAGTAAAACTAGCGTCATATCATATACACACAGAACTTTAAAGGTATTCATGGCAACCCTTCAAAATAAAAGTTTGGTTAAGCTTATTAAAGACATTGTGCCAGCCCACAAATAGGCTATATTATTTTTAGTAGTAATTATATTATATTTTTAGTAGTTATATTAGATTTAGTAGAATATACATACTACTGCAACTACTACTACTGTAAATAAAAAATAAAACTTATTTTTTAAAGAAATAATCACACAATATTTTAACTTTATTAGTAAATCCCCTTTTATTTGCCTAATATTTTAATGTTTAATTAATTAAAATATAAATTAAATCAGTGTGTTATGCCTTCATCTGATAACTAGTAAAATATATATACACAACACAGAATTTCTGAGGGAGGGAAAAAACACATTTCACAAGGCTACTGTAAGAATAAATAAATACAAATGTTGTATGCATTCAAATAATTAGACATGCTAAAACACAGAATTTGGTAACAATAAAACATAAGGTGAGAAAAATAATTAAATATTTAATACGGACCTAAACATGTAATTTTTGTAACACTTTTAATAAGTTTCATGATGTTAATTAATTAAGCATGCTTTTTGATTAATCAAATTTAATTTTATCATTAAAAAGGAGTCCAGAAAAATTTACGGAATGTGGGAAAAAATAAAACTGATTTCATAGGCCCCTACTATAGCCCTATCTATAAACAATAGGACAATTAAATTTTTTCTGCATTTTCACCTTCTTGAAATGTGTTATGAAAATTTTCAATCAACTTAAAAATAGGCTAGGCTAACGAATTTCTTCATAACAAATATACAAACATGTTATAATTAATGAAATATGTCTACTCGAGCAATAATTCCAAATGTAAAAAAAAGTATCTTAAAATGAACAAGTATTTTTTTTCCTTTTTAGAAAAATTTTAAATGTTATTGCTGAAATAGCATATATTAATAACTAAAAACTAAACCATTTATATTATTGCCATATTACATTAAAATTGCAAATACAAATAAGGTAAAGTACAAAAAAGGTAAATATAGTACAACCTAAAACTAAGATATTTAAAAAAAATTATAAAATCTAAACATTGTGCAACTTAACTTCCACCTTTGATCCTAACTAAAGCATGACATAAGCCTTTACTGTCTTCTTAGAAGGCTTTGTGGCTTTTGTGAGAGGCAAACATTAGTGGACAGGAAGCTAATGTGGAACAAAAACAAGAGTCCATACACATAACATTGACACATTTTTCAGCAACATGAATTTAAAGTTATTTGGAGAATAAACCCTCTTAAATGTCTCTCTGCATACTGGTGTGTGTGTGTGTGTTGTGTTGTGTGTGTGTGTGTGTGTGTGTGATCATTTAAAGTAGCATGTGGTTGCAAACACAGTGCTCTGGATGTAGTTACAGTAAATGGTAGGGATGCACCGAGATGAAAATTTGGGGCCGAAACAGAGAATTCTGGATGTTCTTGTTCGAAAACCAAAACTGCTTTGTAATAATTATTTATTTTATTAAATACTAAAGTAATTTTGTAAGACTTTTAATTTAACTAAATTTTAATGACACAGAATTTAAAAAACACAAGCCAATAAAATAACCACACTTTAATTGAAAGAAAATTGTACAGAAAATATATTAATATTAAATATCAATGTATTATTTTTATTCAGTTCTATGCAACAGAAACAGACATAACTGTTGTTGTTTTTGAATTATACAAAAAATATATTGTCCTGCAAACAGGGTTTTTTCTTTCTCAAAATGCAGCAGAGGTGGAGGTGGTACCATCCTCATCATGTGCACACAATGTACCCTTCAACACTTTTTACATGCAATGTATTTTAGGTGTTATAAGAATTATATGATTGAAGAAAATGGCAATTATAAAGTTATGTTTAATTTTCTCTCACCTAATGTTTTGTTGTTATTTGTTTTTTAAACAATAGCCAAATTAAATGTTTTCTTTTTCCTCAGAAATTCTGTGTTGTGTATCTGGTTATCAGGCAAACAACGGGAATTTACTACTAAATTTAAGACATGTTGGAAATGTTGTGTGATCAATCCTTAAACAAATTAAGTTTTCATAATTTTAGTAGTAGTATGTAAATTCTGCTGAACAAATATTTCTGCTGCAAAAAAACGGACTTTTATTTTGACGGGTTGCCGTGAATACCTTTACGTGTCTGTGTGTAAATGATATGAGGATATGAAACGCTTTTACTCAAATGAAACGGTGACACGCTCATGAAGTGACTCTCAGAGCAGTTCTGGGGATGTTGTTCGTGTGTTTATGTCCTCATTGAGACGCCACACGCGCTTCAGTGTGTGTGTGTGTGTGTGTGTGTGGGCATGTTTATGTGGTTTATGAGGACACAAATTTGTATAATGACATGGGTATGACATAGGTATTACAAGGAGAAGGTGATTTATGAGGACATTTTCAGTGTCCCCGTAATTTAAAACGCTTATAAATCATACAGAGTGAGTTTTTTTTGAGGGAAAATAGAAATCTCTATTTCGTCTCCTGTGAGGGCTAAGTTTAGGTGTAGGGTAGGTGTAGGGCAATAGCACATACGGTTTGTACAGTATAAAAACCATTACGCCTATGGAAAGTCCCCGTAAACCATAAAAACCAACAAGTGTGTGTGTGTGTGTGTGTGTGTGTGTGTGTGTGTTAAAGGAAAACGCGCGTCTCGCGTAATATGAGTTAATGCTCATCACATCAGATCGCGTAAATCAGTGGGAAATGAATATAAATTATGATTCTGTGTAAAGAAACATCAAGTAAACATGTATTATCAGCGAATGTGAGCAAAGCATAGCCGAGAGCAGATCAGTGAAGGAGATGTCACAGCACAGCAGCTCTACTGCAAACAGGAACAAGTATACCAGGAGTTCTCAAAGTTTACATTCAAAGGTCCGAATCGGAATTATCATCAACGTCAAAAGGTCCGAAAAAATTGTTATTAAAAAACTTGTTTTTATAAACATGCTTATAACTTTATATTACAATTCAACTTGATATATGCGTAATTATCATATGTATGACGTAATCAGGTCATACTTGCCTTTACGAAAATGAACCATATAGTTTTATACAAATAAAAAAACATTTGGTTACTATTAACCATGATAACCACAAATTAACCATGGTCTTGCTACACTAACCATAGTTTAAACATTGTATTTGTAGTAAAACTGGTTATATAAATTGTAATCAATATGCAAAAGAAAAAATACTATTTTTACTACACTTTCATTATAATAAAACCATGGTTATTTTTCATAAGGATTACTCAACAGTACTGCATTTTTATACAACTAAATGCCCAATAAAGCAGTTCTCATTTAGGTCTACATATTTTATGTTTCTGAAATAGTACTTCAATGTAACCTGCAGTCCCTTCAACTGAATTGCCAAAATCTTTAATTATAATTTTTTTTAAATATATATTTCATGGAGCACAAACGTGCACTGTGTGCATATTTCAACCCTTTACAGACGAACTACACTCATGTTCATATGTCAGACGGTCATCAGTGATAGGTTTTAGGAAACGCTGTTTTGTACTCGTTCATTCACAAGTCTGCGGCGGTTCGGTTCGGTTCTTTGAATACGCTGCTAACTCTGCCGGTGGAGAAAGACTGCGTCGGGAGGGCGAAACCGGTGACATTATTCTACTGAATGAAATCTAAGGTTTATCCAAAATGTCGCTAGTTGCTATGTGCTTTGTCTTACAAAAGAGTCTGTAATCACTGCAACACTAGTGCCCCCGTGTGTGTGTGTGCGCCACGCACGCTGCACGGAAGTCTGAGTCATACGCGTGCGCTTGAAATACGAAGTGGAGGCGGGTCCGGATCGAATTCCCTCCCGGTCCGGATCAGGACCGGAGTCCGGACTTTGAGAAGCCCTGTAAGTATACTAACGTTACATAGCCCTTTCTTGTCGGCGCATTATTTGAGCGGACTCTGCTTTTCCGGTGAGCATGAGCGGTAAACCGAGCAGAATAATAGAGCGGAGTGAGTGAGCGTCACGCGGCACAGTGATGACGGCTTGGGGGAGAGGGGACACCTGGACACTGCTGGGCAGTGTGGCGACACATATTTTCGGCTGCCGAAAATTCAGTGCATCCCTAGTAAATGGACAAAACGATTATTTCGTTTCAACCCTAGCTAATATTATGAGTGTTCACACCGTTTTGTTAACATTTTGTATATTTTCAGGGCTCAAATGTGAGCAATGATTTTAAATTGTAATTTTGACCGCTCTTTAAACTGTGTGTATCATTTATTTTAATATTAAAGTGAAGTAACATTTTAGAAATTATGAGAACTAATACGATTTTACGATAAATAGTATTTATTAAATTAACATTAACGGAGAAAAATAAATGCATGATGTATTGTAAATGTATATAATCTTGCTGTAATGCGTTCAAAAAAAACAATCACTCTTAAACAATTGTTTAACTTTTGCAGTAATGTTAGTAGTGATTGGACAGGGAATGTTTGATGTAATAACTGGGATAGTTGGTTAAGCAAGCATCACCAAGGAAACTACTAACGAAGTTAGTAACGTTAACTTAGTTGGAATAATAATCACTAACTTATGTTGCATGGGATCAGCATTCCATTAACGTGCATTCTGGGTTAACTGAAACTCTAATTCCCCTGACAAGAACAGCATGGAAAGTTAGTTTTACAGGGTTACCTTGAGTGTCTCGTAAGCAGTAGCGACCAGCAGAAACTTTTGCTGCGCGGTTTCGCGGGAGTCGTTGCTCTCTCCGGGCTGATATCTGTCCGGGTGATATCTCCGGGCCAGCTGGCGGTACGCGCGTCCGATGTCAGCTTTACTGGTGTCACGCGAAACTCCCAGCACGTCATAACAGCTTTGAGTCCCGCAATACAGTCCCTGAATGAGAGCGGAGACCGAAGAAAATCCCAAGATAAAAACAAGACAGATGCATAAAGTGAGTCTCCGCTCGATAGACGCGGCCATGTCAGCATTCTGATGCTGCTGTCGCGCACTGATGACGCAACGTACATACACGTGTTAAATTAGTTATGCTGCGTCCCCCCTTATCAAATATTAAGAAATAAATTAGATCACACATTTGACAAAAACGCTGTTAAATATTTCAGAACAGCCTATCTAAAATGTCATATTCTCCCCAAGGTAAAATAAATACTGTTTAAAATATTAAATTATATCTATCCCTCCAATACATTTCTGCACTCATTTTTTTATTTTGAAAATGTGCCTTATTATCTATGCAATCATTTATTTGAAGATACAGAACATGTATTTTTTTGCATGTAGTTTGTCTCAGTCTTTTTGGAAAGCATTGCAGGACTGGATGGTAGAGAAGCGTGTGGTTCCTGGTATAGTTTCACTTTAACGTTACAAGATGTAATGTATGGAATAACCAAAGAATGCTTTTGTATGACTTGATTAATAATATTATATTATAAGCAAAATATTTTATACATCAATGTCAATATTTTAAATCTCCTCCCTTGTTTATTGTGTTTAAAAATGATCTAAAATACTTTTCAGATGCACTTAGTAAAATGAAAAATACAAAGGCAGTAAAACAGTTTAATTTGTTTGTATTATATCATTTGTTGTAATTATATTTTATTTATATTTTATTATTATTATTTTATTTTCGTCCTTGTTTTTTGTTTCTTATTTTATTATGTTTTTTTATATATTTTGCAACATGATTTGTCTATAATTAATATGGTTCTATTGTGTTGAGCCTTCCATACCAGATTTTTTTTGTATACTAATTAAGGTAATTTTGTTGTACTCAGATTTTGTACTCAATAATAAAAAAAAAAAAAAAAAAAATGACCAAAACAAAGTTTCTACGTATACTACGTCCTTAAATTATGCACTCTTTTGGTGAAGAAAAAGTACACATTTTTGCAGTAAGGGTAAAATCTTTGCGTGGCAGGGGCAGCTGCCACTCGACCTGCCACCGCCAAGTGCGCCTGCCAGTGGCAGCTGCCACCGCTATGTGCGCCTGCCACACGAACCAGCCACAGCCAAACGCACCAGCCACACGAACCAGCCACAGCCAAACGCGCCAGCCACACGAACCAGCCACAGCCAAACGCGCCAGCCACACGAACCAGCCACAGCCAAACGCACCAGCCACACGAACCAGCCACCACTATAGCAAACAGGTGGTGCGACGCTTAGGCACTGTACGCTCCATTATGGATTTAAAGGGAGGAATAAGCTGGAAAATAGGTAAATAATTGTAAAATTGCACTGTTTGTTTGTTTATATGCATCAATCGGTGCGTAAACAGAGAGTGATGTTGTGGCAGGCGCACGCTTCGGTGCTGCGCGCGGCATTAAAGGGAGTAATAAAACATATTTTATGTGGCAATTAGGTTAATAATTGTAATAAATTCTTACTGCAGATTTCTGACTGTTTACAGTCCGATTGGCGCACATGAGCAAACAGACAGTGCAATTGTACATGTATTTACCTTTTTGTCACTGTACCTTATATTTTAATCGTCTATTTAAATCAATAATGGAGCGCGCATCCCATGGCACCTAAGCCTCCCGCCTGCTTCGATTGATGCACGTAAGGAAACACAATGCAACCACAACTCTGCCTGCCCCAGATGACTTCACCAGTCAGATCTAGGCACAGCTGTCACAGAACATGCTACAGCTAAGGTGAGTTCACTTAATATTAAAAAAACATATTTTGTTGTTAAAGGATCTTTGTAACTAGTACTCTGGCGAGTTTATTAATTATAATAGGATTGGATTATACAGTGATTTATGCAGTCTTTGTATAAAAACATTTTATTTAAATGATTGTCACTAAGCAACATTGAAACAACAGCTTTATTTATTTATTTGTATGTATGTATGCAGAGCTCAGACAACACTACAACACCACTGGCAAAAATATGATTGGAAGGTAGGAAAGTGTTATGAGACCGGGCCCTGTCTTGCTTCCTCTCACCACCAGAGGTCGCCATCACCTATCCTCCCAGACTCCTTTACCCTAACTCCACACACCTGTGCACCTACTCACACACACACAGCTGTTGCCCATCCTGATGGCCTATTTAAACACCACACTCCCGCCACTCTGTCTGTCTGTATTATTGATTGTTTCAGTTCTGTTTTTGGACGGTGTCTGCCTTTTTGTTGATTAAACTCAGTTTTCTCCTGCATTTGGACCCAGACCTTGTTCTTTCCACGGCGCTCCCTAGTGTTCCGTGACAGGAAAGGAGTTTTAAAATACAGGCTACACATTTTGACTTTGAAGCAAACACAAAAAGGCAGCATATATAAAAAAATATTTTTTATTTTTTTAGACATAACCATACAATAAACGTGATAAAGACAACAGAGCACACACAGAAGAAAGTCAGCAATGTGATGTAATATGACAGAGGCATACAACAGTGTTGCCATCAAAACCACTTTGGATCAGAATCTGAGGATAATCTGTAAAAGAGAAAGAAGAATGTAAAATCAAGAAAATGTAATTAAAAAAGCCACTTTAACACATTTACTTTAAATGTCCCTTTGTTTGCAAAGCCATTTCTGCCTTGAACCTATGGAAGCCCTCCGTCTTTTTAGGATTAAGAAGGTTACCTTTGAATGACCAAGAGCAGAAAGAGAAAAGAACTGTTAAAAATGCATTTAATTAAATCGTCTTATATGTTTTAGCAATGCATTAAAACATTTTAAATTAGTAATAATTACCTCAGGAGTTAGAACTTCCATAACGTAGGATGCATTACTTAATTCTGTCATGTCTATCTGTGTGACTCTTGTAACTCTGTCAATGATCCCCTGTGTCTGTTGGCAAAAGGTATTACATTTAGCTTTATTATATTAGTTATATCTTAATTATATTATTTCCAAATTATTTTGATTTTTTTTAGGAATAGTTGCAATTACTAGTTTCTATTTTCACACACCACAAACACAACACATTATTTTACCTGTGTTCATCAGAAAAATAAATCCTTTCATTAAGTTGTCTTCTTCAGCTTAGGACAACATGTTTGATGTTTGCAAAAACACTGTATTGTGAGTTCCTACAATGTAAAAAAAAAAATTATTTTAAAACAAAACCACAGTATTTTTTTTGAAACAAGTGTAAAATGTGGATATTTTCAAATTGTAAATTTCCAGAAAACTCTAACTCATGCTTATACACACTGATGCTTATACATGTCAATGAGACACTGCATATGCAAATTAGCACTTTACAAAAGGGAAGTCACATTTATTCACTTATTGGTGAGATTAGATATACGTCTTGTTTACCATAATGTCCTGGTCTGTTATTACAATGTCCACCACCAATCCCTGCTTCAATATTGATAGTGTTCTGTAAAAAGAAATTGGAGGGTTATACAAATATTGAATGTATTTGTAATGTAGTAACTGAAGTTTGTTTTCAAATGTAAAGTACATACTTATCATAAGGATATGACTGATCAATGTCACATCCACAGTTGAATGGCATGTCCTTTGTGACCATTGCTGGATCAATGGCAGCACAGTCACTGTGCAACCATTTGTTACAACTGTCACACTGAATCCATTGCAGTGTTTTGACATCTGGATGCATGGTTCTGCAGAAGAGATTAAATATAATTATATATAGCTGCTCAATAAATACAGTGTACATTAAAATGCAGCATGGTCACTTACTTTATCCGAATTTCTTGAAATATGCAAACATCAAGGTCCTGGGCCATACATCTGTTTTTAACTTTAGGCGCTGTAATCTTTGGTAAAAGTCCTAAGAACAGAAGATGAGAAAAACAGTGTTTACTCTTAAGCAAAATATAAAATATCATGTTTATTGTATATTACATACATCCGTGTTAGAGAGAAAGCCACCATTAAAGCTTAACTGTCTGCTTTACCTCCGTTTGTAGATTTTCAACCAAACAGGAGGCATGGTAAAGTCGAAGATGAATCAGCTGGTCAGTGTGAAGCGACTCAGGAGACATTTTAAGACCTTTTGCTTCCATCTCTGCCATCTACGAGAATGTAAAGGGAATTTGAAAAATTAGCTGTAATCATTTTTAAACAGTATTTGTTTACTTTCCCATAGTATGCATTACATAAATATTAATGTACAAAGTTACAAACATAAACTCATAAAACTCTTATCCACTCACTGTGCAAACAAAAACACCACAGTTGTTTCCATAATTTCTCCGCCATTGCTGTGGATTGCACACAGTCCACCCATCCAGGGAGTCTACATTTCTAAAGGCATCTCTGGAAGAAAGAAATGGACTTAAAGCAGACTGTACCCAAGTCATGAAATGTTTTTAAAATAACTGTGTAAAACATAAAACAAATGATAAAAGGTATTACTTCAGAATGTCCATATCCTGTGTTGTCATAAATCCTTATTTGTTTGTAGAAGAAATTCAATAAAGAGACATTTTTAAGCAGTCACAAATAAAAAATGTTGTACTTTTTTGGCTTGTCTATAACAATGATATTGCAGACAAATCACATCTATATACTGTATAATCTCATTTTGTTCCTCATGTAATGAACACTGCTAGAGTTGTACTAACCCAAAGAATGAAGTGGCATCCTATCTCTGGTGTCCTATCTGTGCCAACAATTCTTGGTAAAAGCGTTTTCTGTGCATCATTCTAAAATGAAAGAAATGGGAAGCACATGTTCCTAAGGCATTCATGACATTCATAGGATGTAGAGACAGGATTGCTTTAATGCATTTTATTTTAGAAATTGAATAGTACCTCAAGAATTTTCAGATGTGAATCAGAAATTATTCTTGAAGCCAGCCAGTCCCTGTACCACACAATATGAATGTGTCAGTCATCAAGGCTGCAACCTGAGGATAGAACAAAATTACATGTAAATTGCACTTCTTTCATCTGCTCATAATGCTTGTTTGCATGTTTATGAAATTGATTAAAACTAGTGAAAAAAAGTATAGATAACGAAGCAGTTACTTAGGGTGAATCCCAATTCTCTGTCTTACCCATTCCCCTTACCCCTTCCCCTTAGTTGTGCGCGTTCACGTGAGAGTAAGGGCTGTCCCAATTCTCGTTTTGACCGAGGGGTAGGGCTAAGGGGAAGGGGTAGATACCCCTTAAAACCAAGAATTTTTCAAGAAACCAATTTGGACTTAAGGAGCTTGAGATTTGAGAGAGCTCTTCTCGTAGTAAGGCGTTAAACGACTTTCCAGTTAGCTTAGCGATATGTTTCAGGTTGGACAAGTAAGAGGTGGTAGCATCTGAACTTTCTTGCCCAGAATAGACACTGCTCAGGGTCCTTATCTGGTAAGTCAAATCTGGATTTTCTTTACTGGTGTAGCTAAGAGGTAGAAAGGGACTTATTGACTCAATAGCTAGTCCAGAGTTGTACTCCACAATGGTATGGTCATGATAATCGGACTCCGTATTGTTAACGGGAATAACTCTTGCGATGGAACCATGACGGTTTAGAAGATCAAGGATTCCTTCGTTCTCAATAGTGCTTACTGGCCCATTAACTAAAAGAGCGGTTTAAATTTTTACGCTCTCCCTTCGTACTACTTCCATGGTCCTATTGTAAAATTTTCTTGTCATGTAACTGATCTGAATATCTCTTCATTAAATTACTATTTTTCTTTTAAATAAAGTAATTAAAGCAATTAATTAATCTCCTGGCTGGCTCGCCACTTTGTGTAACACCTGTGTCAAATAATTTACACTTGCTGCTAATCTTAACCTTAGGCCAGTAGGTTCGACTCGGGATAAATAATTAAACAGCTTCAATTAAATAAAATAACTCTCTGTACTAAAATTACTTTGGTACTGATTAATATGGGTTTATTTTATAGAAACAAAGTTAAATAATAATCAACAATTATCACATTCACATGAAATGTTACCCTCAATTGAATAAATTGAACAACTTCACCTGAGTATGATAAAAGGGTGCACCCTTTAAGCTATGCAATCTCCTATAATACACACCTTAAAGATCACCACAAACATTCACAATGTTCACATCAGTAAACTCTTGACATTTCACAATTAAAACCAAAATAATCCTTGGTATTAAACAAGATTAAATAAACAGTTCAAAAGAAAATAGTTCAAACTAAACTCAAAATGATTTGCTTCCGAAAGATTAGTTGGAATGTTCGGTTCAAAAAGATTCAGTTCAAAAAGATTCAGTTCAAAAATTCAAGAACTTATCTCTCTGTCTGTCAACAGTCAGTATTCATCTCACTGGGAAGCTCTCCATCTTGCATCATCACGAACTAAACGGTGTTCCATCGTAGGACAAAAAAACCTGACCAAATTAAAACATGAAAACCTCCGTTTACACTTTCTGACGTTTATTGTCCGGCTCTATGTTATTCGACTGTTCACTTCTCAGTCCTCGAAAAAAAGAAAATGGCTACTCTCATCCAGCAACTAACGTGGAGGCGGGACTTCAAGTTAGCCTTCTTGTAATTGGACAATCATTAACTGTCAATCATGCAGAAATGCTTTCCACTGATTCTTATACAACTTTTTCTTCTTAGATTATTTCGCTCATTTCCAGTTACTTTAATATTAACAGACTCATTAATTAATAATTATTATTTATAATTAACTTTTAAATTATACAGGGTTACATCAGCATTTTATTTTCCCTGTCAATTATAATTTTTTGTAAACTTAGCAACTTTAGAACATACCTTTCACCTTCATTCAACTTGTATCTTTCTAAGAACGCAAAGTATGATTGATCACAATCACACAATTTTTAGAGAGAAAAAAAAATATTTGATTGACTTTATCTGGCTTGAAAGTTGCCCTTTAGCAGGTAACACTATTGTCAACTGCGCTGAAGGCTCGTTCTGAGTAAGCACTTATTCCTGGAATGCACAAGTACTTTCTAACAAATTGACTAACTATTAGAATGTTTGCCTCATGGACTTTCCACTATTCCCGAGGATCCACCTCACTTTCTGCATTCAGTGTGGAAGCACACACCTTCAGTTCCCTTTCTTTTGTCTCTTTTAGAGATGAGGAAGCTGATATTTTGATTCTGCAGATGCACTTACAGCACACGAGGATTTCAAAAAGCTGGCAAATTATTTCTTTGCTTTCTTGGGTTGTGTTTGTTCTGCATCAGGGCTCTATGATGTGGAGTAGGCTTGCCGCGATAGACGGTGATGGCGGTTATACCAGTGTTAAACCACAACACCGTTACGTCACTTGCCCACTGTGGCACCGTCCCCCACCATCGTTTAGATTTTTTTATAGTAATACAAATTATTTTGTTCAGTTAGAGGACACTAAAATTAAAACTGAACGCTGCTGCTCAATGCAACGCACCGAACGAACGAGAGTCGTGCATCACAGCAGTCTAGGTCTGCATTGCCGCGGATGTCCCGACCAGATTTTTTGCCCCGCGGGATTAATTTCCCGAATACAACGCGGTAACGGTCGGTAACTCTGGTGCAATTTGAACGGGAGCGGGCAGTCTAACATTCCCCCATTCCCGACGTCCTTTCAGAACAGCATAGCTGCGCTTTATTCTTATCGAGCACCGGTACAGCCTGCACTCGGACCGTTATGCGCGCGCTGCACGCATGAACCAGTGCTTCGTTTTATTGTCTGTGCACAGCATGTGCAATGATGCTCAGAGCAGGCTAGCAGATATAATATATGGCTCAAACAGAACAGACAGGTTGTGATGAGTGACTGAGCAGAATAAGGATGGAGCAAAGTGTAGATGTCTTTGAAGGACGTTCAACTCATCTTTCCTTTTTTTATTTTTTTTGTGTCAAATGTATTTATGTCAAATTAACTTGTCAAATGTATTTATTTTCTCTGCTGCACTTTTCACTGTGTCACAGCAAGATGTTAAATGAATTTAGTATTTTTGACAAGACTAATAAAATAGTATCAGGCTAAACCTTCATTTTTTTCATATTGTGTTGTATCAAGTCAAGTATCAAGTTGACTTTATGTCATTCCGCTACAGTGGGGCATACAGTGGAACGAAATGTCGTGCCTCACGGGTCCACGGTGCTACATAAAACAGACATACAACAATGAAGTAAAACACTATAAACCTATCACGAAAAAACCTACTGACAGATATTTATATATATAATATATATAAATATATTATGTAGGCTCAATGTTAGCCTGAACGAATTGTATCCTGACAAAACGAAAATAAAAAATAAGGATTACAATTTTTTTATATAACTTTTTTCTCTCTCTGTGACACTTTATTCCGTGTTGGCAGCTAAATGTTATTGACATTTTTCTGTCAATAAATTCAAGAATCTTGACAAGACGAATAAAATAAATTAAATTTTGTGCAGACATTTATTTGTTGGCCTTTCATCAGAAATGTGAACAAACAGTGAATATATCGCGGGAGCAGGACTAAAAACAGTCCCACGCAGACCTCTACATATCAGATCAGATTTCATTCATCAGTAAAGAGAGATGACTGACAAGAAGAGTGAGGTGAGACAGACAAGACAATGGCGAAGAGTTCAAAACGAAATGTAAAAGCGCCCGTTTTAAGTCTGTTGACTTCTGAGTCTGACATTAATCTAAGTCAAGGGTGCCCACACTTTTGTGAGCGGATCTACTTTACAAATTAGAAACTCACCGAGATCTACCAAGTGAAAAGTAAATAAATTATAAAATACATATTAAATAAAATAAATAATTAAAAAGGCTTGTTGGGATGTATCTTTGTTGCATTAATTTAATAATAATAAATACAATATTTGTTTAATATTATTCACTATTCACGACGCCATCAGTAGTTCCTCTGTAAGAACAAGCTGTTTGGAGCGTCTGATGCCCGTGTGCACATAAACACCACTGATCCTCACAAACTTCAACACACGCGAGCATCCGTTATAAAACACTCGCTGTATTCAACTATATACTGAGCTGTATTCAAGCAGAAATATGATGTTAGAGTGATCGAGAGCGCACATACACAGTTCGTTAGCGCATCATTTATAACGGACACAACGCGCGCCTAATGTACGATCATGTCACTGTAATCAGCTTTACACTGATTACAATAGTCGTCCATCAAAACTTTAGGCTACTAGTGTGTGCACTTTAGTAGCCTACTTTAGGCTACAAAACTTTAGACTACTTCTTTTATCCAGCCGAGAGCTGTAGTTTGCGTAGGCTATCATGTGCTCATACAGCGGTTTTGAGCTGCCGTTCAGTCAGTCCGTTCACACAACGCCATGAGAAACGCTTTGCTGCTCCGAAACACATAATACGCAGAGGTGGTACTGTTATTTTTTATAGCCTATATATTTTTTTACATGACTTAACATGCAAGTCATAATATTAGTGAATATATTATATTGTAGTTTTATCTCTCGCCCCCCTTGTTGAGAAACACTGATAAAGGGCGATCTTCCAGCATTTCCTTCGCGATTGATCTAGGCGTCCCCGATCTATGTGATGTTTAAAAAAAAACTAAAAACCTTCCTTTCTCATTTATTTGGTTCCAAAGTTTTTGCAAATTTGTATTTTGTTTAAACACTGCTTGACGCCGAACTGCTGTTGATATTAAAGTCAAAGTAAAACGCGCACGGGCTTACAGGGTTTTTAAAACCCAAGAAAAAGATGGAAAACTCAAACGACCCCCCACCACAGTGATACCGTTATACCGGTGTGACATCAAGCCGATTAACCGGTGTAAAAATTTCCTCACCGTCACAACCCTAATGTGGAGTGTTACACCCTGAAAAAGGGAGAAGATTAAACACATTCACTCAACGATGTTTCTCTTCTCACCGCAAACTTTATGTGTAAACATTATTTTACAGGTAACAATAAACAGCTTTTCAAAAGAGCAACATTGCATTTTCTTCACTTTACAGATATTCAATAATCATGACATGGCTGTTAACAATGTACCCTCTTAGCTATTTTCCTTTACAATCAATCATTACAATTAGTAATTAGACAGTACTTTTATATCACTTCTTAGTCTTTTAAAACAGATACATAGATATAAACTAGCACAAACAATTATATACCACATGTAAATGCTCTCTTTAAATAATTATTTTATCTGGAAGTGCACTGATGTCTCAAACGCTCTCTGTTCGATTTCCACAGTTAATTACATTTCTCAATATAGTCAAATTTCTCTAGCAAATCAAACAAATAGCATCAAATAAACAAAGTTGAACATAGATTAACAGCATGTATACTAAATATGTAATGCGAATCACTGAACATGTGGCCTCTCACCATTATGTGGGCCTCCTGCTATTAATACGCAAAATGGGGCTCATAGCTTACAAATCTCTTAACTAATTGCACTTTTAAACATGTTAATCAGAACACAATCGATATCGTAATGCCATCTGCACACTCTTAAAACATCATTTATTATCAACTCGTACTATATTAACAAAGGATTAAAATGAATACCTGAAAAAGGGAGAAGATTAAACACATTCACTCAACGATGTTTCTCCACCGCAAACTTTATGTGTAATGGAGAAATACCGCGAGCTCTCCCCCTAGTGTTCAACAAGGCCTGACTAATCGAATGCACACCTTACTGTGCCAAACTAATTGAACACCGATTGACCAAAATTATTTATATAACTTATCTGCATTTTATAAACATTTTTAAATTTTAATGAAATGAAAATGTATGAACTTTGATCTAAATATTGAAATATATATATACAGGCATTAAATATTATACAGGCATTTTTCACTCTGTCACACACTCCCCTACAAAAATTAATGTCGTCTCGACATTATCTTTCTTTTCTAACGCTAGAGTCATTCAGTCCCTTTTGTGTTTCACACAAATTTTGTAGTGCCAGAGTTCAGCATTTTACCAGTACATAGGTTTTCCTGAACTTAATAGTTCACTTACAAAGCAACAGTTATGAAAAAAAGAGTCCATAAGTGCCCCAAAATGCAAAATTGAAAGAGCATAAAAAAAGAAAAGTCAAAAACAAAATATTTTCTTTGGATTTCAAGAGTGCAGCAACCTCTCAAGACTACAGTCCATAAGGCAAACAGTCCATAGTATCTTCAAAATGTCTAAGTTCAAAGGCTGTTGAAGAATGTTCTATTTCTCAGCATTTAAACGTTCAAGAAATGTCCAAAGCAATATTCCTAAAACAAAACAGTCCAGGAGTTCTCCACATGTCAGACTGTAATAATGCAAAGAAACCTTTGAGTTCACAGTCTTAATGGAAATGTAACAGTTCATGGCCCCTGATTAGCGAACTCCATACACAAAAGGCAAATGATAAGAGTATTGCTGAACAGGCGGTAACCAGGTCGACACTCCATGAGCAGACACATAAGGTAAGCTCTGTTGCGATGTCTGCCATATTCCATTTAACTGTCCGACGTTATAAGTAGGTATACCCAAAGTATCATAAGTAAGTACTCTTGGTGGGTGTCTTTCTCTCCTAGGCAGCTGGTAAGTTTGCTCCTCTTGTTCACTTTCAACAGATGGTGTGGAAGCAGGAAGGTGTTCATCAGCAGGTAAGTTAATCTCTCGTTCTTGGTCACTTTCAGCAGATGATAGTGCAGCAGAAGGTGTTCCTCAGCAGGTACGTTGATCTCTTGTTTCTTGGTCACTTTCAGCAGATGACAGTGAAGCAGGAACTTGTTCCAGAACCTCGTTTGGATGCTCTGTGGTAGGTAGTGGTTTAAGATGTTCAGATTCAATAACATGGTTTGGTTGCAGTACTTGTGGTGATACATAATGGAAGTCTAATTCATCTTCACTTTCCTCATTAGAGTCAACATGGCTGATTTGAGGCTTTTTCAACTGTCGTTTCTGTCTGGTCTTTGAGGGCGGAGCAGTTTCAAAAGGTAAGTGGTCGCAAGGCATTAATAAGTTGCGATGGAGGACTCTGGATCGTCCCTTTCCCTTTTCTGGCTTTACTTCATAAATTGGAAGCTCAATACTCATTTGTCGCACAACTACATGGATGTAGTCTTCCAGAAATTGCGAATTTTACCCGGCCTCCCCGTGGTGTTAAGTTCTTTACAAGAACACGATCACCTGACTGCAATGTGGTGCTCCTCACCTTTTTGTCAAAGTTCTTTTTGCTTCTATCAGCAGATTTTTTAGCACACTCTCTTGCGATTGTATATGCCTCTTCCATTCCATGTTTCCATTTCTCCACATACTCTTTCTGATTACAGGTAGGAGCCTCTGATTTCAGTCCAAATAACACGTCGACAGGCAGTCTTGGAGACCTTCCATATAGTAAGTAAAAAGGAGAAAACCCTGTGACTTCTGAGCGGGTACAATTATAAGCATACAGCAACTTATTCAGAGAGTCTTTCCAGTTAGATTTTTGACTTTCTGTAAGCGTTCTTAGCATTTGTAACAGTGTCCTGTTAAAACGCTCAGCTTGGCCATTGCCTTGCGGGTGATATGGGGTCGTCCTGGAACCTGTGATGCCGCAGTATCGTTGAAGCTGTTCAAACAGCTGATTCTCAAATTCTCCACCCTGATCGTGATGGATGCGGGAAGGGAAACCAAATTTCAAGGCAAAATCATTAAAGATGCGATCTGCAGCTGTTTTACCTGACTTGGATGTAGTGGCATATGCTTGGGCAAATCGAGTGAAATTATCTACTACTACAAGGATGTACTCAAAACCTCCTTTGCAGCGGTCTAAATGGAGGAAGTCAATAGAAATCAATTCAAAGGGCTGGGTCGAAACCATGTTTGTTAATGGGGCTCTTGTCTCATGACAAGGCCTTTTCTGCTTTAGGCATCTGCATGTTTTGGTGACATAATACTCAATGTCTGCCTGCATATGTGGCCAAAAGAACCGTTCACGGATAAGTGAGAGAGTACGATCTGTACCTTGATGGCCCATTCCATCATGAAGTTCTTGCAAGACTGTTTCTTTATATTCTCTGGCAGGACCATCTGTGTGCGGGTGGAAGTGGTTCGGCAGAGGATACCATCCTGATTAATGGCAAGTTTTCCCCATTCACGAAACAGGCATTTTGTTTTTAGGCTGTATGTTTTGAGTTGTCTCACTTTTGGTCTTTTGCCAGACAATTTGCATTCATACACAGGACTGATATCCTGGTCATTCATTTGAGCGTCTTTTATCACATTCACAGACAAAGGGGTGATTGTCGGGACTGCTGGACAGGTCTGAATAGTTGAACAGTTTGTTGAGACTGACCATGGAATGCTGGGTCCTTCTTGAGCTTCTACGGCCTGAATGGTTGCACCTATTATGTCTGATGACAACTCCTCAGAGCACTCTTTCATCATAGTACCTATATCGAGGGGCAATCGGGACAGCGTATCAGCGTCAATATTTTCACGGCCTGGCCGATATCTGATTGTGAAGTGGAAATCTGCCAATTCAGCCACCCACCTGCAACCTGTAGCATTCAATTTGGCAGTTGACAGGACATACATAAGGGGATTGTTGTCACTATATACAGTAAAAGTCGGAGCATAATACAAATAATCACAGAATTTCTCAGTGATTGACCACTTCAAAGCAAGAAATTCAAGCTTGCCTGAGTGTAGGTGGTAGTTTTTCTCAGCAGCAGATAAAGTACGGGATCCATAAGCAATCACACGAAGTTTCTCCTTTGTTTCTGATATAATACTGCACCCACCCTTGAGCTGACGCATCTGTATGCAGTATAAACGACTGTGAAAAGTCAGGGAAAGCTAATACAGGGGGCTGGAGCAAACAGTCAATTAGTTGTTCAAGA
The DNA here is from genome assembly GCA_027422405.1 of Ptychobarbus kaznakovi. Classification (NCBI taxonomy): domain Eukaryota; kingdom Metazoa; phylum Chordata; class Actinopteri; order Cypriniformes; family Cyprinidae; genus Ptychobarbus; species Ptychobarbus kaznakovi. Next base: position 3,790,858 of record CM049797.1, on the reverse strand, counting down.
GTGCTCTGATGTTGTTCAGTCCAGGTAATTGGCTTACTTGATGGAACACCAGTTTTCATGCATTTTGTCTTTGATTGTCTCTGAATATTTTTCAGGTGAGCATTATCTTCTGGGGTACTTTTTAAACAGATCATACAAAGGGCTAGCTATGCGAGAGAAATCTTAATGTACTGTCTGTAGTAGCTAAGCAGACCAAGAATTCTCCTCAGCTCACCACATTCTTTGGTTGTTTGTCTTTCAGGGATCTGACAGCTTCAGTGTCTGCGGGATCAACTTTACTTCCATCTGCCGAAACTATTTTACCCAGGTAACGAACTTCAGGTTTGAAAAACTCACACTTACTCGGCTTGAGTTTGATGCCATATTGCCTAAGCCGCTGCAGCACTTTCCTTACATCCTGGACGTGGTTCTCAAAGATCTTACTAAACACCAGAGTATCATCGAGGTATGGAATGCAGATCTCATCTCGCAAACCTTCTAAGCACTCTTCCATACATCGCTGAAAAGCTGCAGGAGCATTCATCAGCCCAAAAGGAATACGCACCCATTCATAAAGGCCCCAGGGTGTCACAAACGCTGTTAGGTGCTTACTTCCCTTTGACATGAACCCCTGGTGGTAGGCCTTCCCTTGATCCAATGAGGAAAACCAGGAGTTACCACCCAGGCTGTCCAATATATCTTGTACCCTTGGGATTGGTTGTCTGTCTGGGTGAGTCTTTCTGTTCAGATCACGATAATCTATACATAAACGGAGGCTGCCATCTTTCTTCCTTACGCATACAATTGGAGATGCATATGAGGAGTTGGATTTTTCAATCCAGCCCTGTGCTATAAGGTCATGCAAGTATTCTTTCATCTCACGATGCAGGGGCTTTGGCACAGACATATAAGTGCGATTGACTGGCTCATCATCTTTAAGTGATATACTCAACTGCAAATTTCTGATACATCCAATGTCGTGTTCTGATTTAGAGAATGAATGACACTCCTCTCTTAACATTTGCTGTACTACCTTTCTCTGATGTGTATTCAGGTGGCTAACATCGATTGGTGGGTCCCAATGATCAGTATTGGTGTGGTCATGACAGTTCTCTGCAGCCTGGAGGTGACATACCCCAACAGCAGTAGGATTTGCTGGCACCTCAAACATGTTAGCAGGGAAGACATTCTTGACTAGCTGTACTGTACCAATCGGAGTCTGGCCCATCAGAGTGATATCATGATCAGAGTCATTGTATACCTCAATTGTTATATTTGATGGAGCCCCTCTTTTCAGCCTTACTAAACCTTCTTTGAATTCAAGCCCATCTGACCAGCAAGGATCCACATCAGGTTCAAAGATCAATGTGCTGTCCTCCTTAACTGGCTGCATGTAAACTCGGCATGAAACTTGCACAGCACTATGTTTGGGAACGTTAACATGCCCCTTCATGGTCTTTACTATGTATTCACATGAGCTCTCTGCACTCACAAGTTTGATGAATGTCTGAACTTTGCTCCTCTTTAGGCTGGGGAATGCAGCTTTCACAGTTCTCCCAAGCATATTGTCGCTCACAGTACTTGGCTGGACTTGTTCAATGGAGTTCACAATTTGTTCTATCACATTGAAACCTATGATAGGGTGAGAGAGGTTTTGACCCCTGGCTACGAGTATGGGAATGACCAGTTCGGTATGGTGAGATGTCTGTGACGCTAGTCTAAAAGTCACTTCAACATATCCAATGTAGGGCATATCAATACCATTGGCAGCTACAAGGTTCAAAGTGTTTGGAGACTCAAGAATGTCTGAAACATCTCTCAGTGGGACTTCTGGTAAGTATTCCTGTTTCCACGATTCACCAATGACACATACCTGAGAGCCAGTGTCCCACAGGGCTTGAATTTGATGGTCATGCAGGAAACATTCACAAGACATTGCCTACCAACTAGTGATGTCACAGAGGAATGCTGGTTAACTCGAGTACTGCAGGGGGCATGGACACTCATCGTCAGGTAGGAATTTGACACTGGTCTTGGTGAGTTGATACATGTACGCTTGTGTTCGCTCCAATGGTGAGTTTGACAGATCTTTGAACAATACAACATCTGTTTACATCGTGAACACTGCTTCATTTGCTTCTCTGTTTTTTCACAGGCTGCACATCTTCGGGACTGGTCAGTGGAACTGGTTACTCCCTGTCCCGGGAAGTAACTGCTCTCCATTTAAAGGACTCTCTCTCGAAGGCTTAATGCCACGGATCCTGCATCCTGCTTGGAAGTGCTCGCTACTGCCACATCGAAAACAATGCATACAACGGTCCTCTGTTCTTTGCTGCTGACAATAAAGCACTTTCTTGCTTGGAAATGAGTAGGGGGTGCATAGTATTGTCTGGGTGTATACTGGGGTTGAAACGGAGTATTCACTCTCATTTGGTTGGTGCCCGGTGATGGCCAATGTGGTTGCACTTGACACTGAATGATTTCTCTTTCAGGGACTCCCTGTGCAGGAACAGGACACTGTGGTGAGGCAAAAGCTGGTTGCTGCAATGACTCTCTTGATGTGAGCTATTTCAGCACTGAGTGTTTTGAGTGAAGCTACATCAGTTCTCAGTTCTTTCAGTTCTGACAGCACGTTGGAAGGTGATTTTGGTGCACTTTGAGTCGCACTGAATTTCTTATCAGTGGTTTCATCATTTGACTTAACTGCATGGACAACAGTTGTTGTGTGCTGCACATTGGTTTTCTTTTTCTTTTGTCTTTCTGCCTCATTAGCACAAGCGATATTTAATTTCTCCAACAGAGCCTCATCTGTGGTTTTCGTGTCAAGAAGGAGGGGTTGCATATCTACTTTAATACTGTCACTTTGGAGACCAGTGAGTACCGTATGTAAGAACATGCTTTGAACCAATGCTGGATCATACTTGAGGCCTGATTCTGCTTCTTGGGAAGCAAACAAGATTTTCTGACGCAGGTCAAGAACACGCATAAGAAAATTCTGTGGTGTCTCTTTGTTACCTTGGAATTCAGAGGTAAGTTGCTTATAAAGTTCAGTTGCACTCTTTTCTTGGAAGTGAGAGCGCAGAATTCGTCTGAGTGTAGATAGAGTAAGATTTGGCTTTCCTTCTAAATAACTTCGTAACTGTAAGCCTGGAGAGATGGCACGAATTACTGCATCCACAATCTCACACTCTGGGTAGCCTCTGCTCAGACCGTTCTCAATCTGATGTGCCAAACTTGAAAAACTTAATTTCTCTCTTTGGCCCAGGTCACCGATTTGTCCAGAAATTTTAAAATCTTTACGCCAAGGTGGACTTGAGTGTTGGGCATTCTCTGAATGTTGGGGGAGTGCAACAATTAGTGATTGAGGCCGGGCAATGCTTTGTTTTGTGCTCACTTCTTCCACTTGTTGAATTTCACTTAGTTTGTGTTTTATTGCTATTTTTAGCTCCTCTAACTCCCTTTGTAATTTATCTTTTTCAGTAGTTTCACTCTGTGCAGTTGTCTCATTTTCAGTGACTATATTAAACTCTATAATTTGATCTCTCAATCTTAACAGTTCCGACATGCCACCATCTTCTAGCTCAGTGATGTCTTCGAGATGTTGGAGGACGTGAGAGATCAGGGACATGCGAGATTTAGATAAAATCTTCTCTGGCTCTGCCACATGAAGGAATTCACAAACACTTAGAAGCTTGTCTTTGCATAAGGAATTTAGCATGGTGATAACTTCAACTTGCATTTCCTCGAGCACTGTTGCCTCCATTTTGAAACTAGAGTGGACCTTTTCACTGAGTAGTGGCTGACTTGAGACTGACAGAACTTAATTCACCTGATGATCTCTGTGGCCTCAGGTCTACGGTTCTTTTGTCTCTTTCTTGCCTTTACTGCAGGAACTCGTTCCACTTCCCCGTTGACCTGGGTTGTTTTAGTAGGGATGTACTGCATCAGAAGCTGTCTGCCAGGTAAGTGACGATCACCCTCCAAAGAGTAGATCCCAGCGGTGCCTCCAAATGTTATACCCCTGAAAAAGGGAGAAGATTAAACACATTCACTCAACGATGTTTCTCCACCGCAAACTTTATGTGTAAACATTATTTTACAGGTAACAATAAACAGCTTTTCAAAACAGCAACATTGGCATTTTCTTCACTTTACAGACATTCAATAATCATGACATGGCTGTTAACAATGTACCCTCTTTAGCTATTTTTCCTTTACAATCAATCATTACAATTAGTAATTAGACAGTACTTTTATATCAGGAAATCACTTCTTAGTCTTTTAAAACAAATACGTAGATATAAACTAACACAAACAATTATATACCACATGTAAATGCTCTCTTTAAATAATTATTTTATCTGAAAGTGCACTGATGTCTCAAACGCTCTCTGTTCGATTTCCACAGTTAATTACATTTCTCAATATAGTCAAATTTCTCTAGCAAATCAAACAAATAGCATCAAATAAACAAAGTTGAACATAGATTAACAGCAAGTATACTAAATATGTAATGCGAATCACTGAACATGTGGCCTCTCACCATTATGTGGGCCTCCTGCTATTAATACTCAAAATGGGGCTCATAGCTTACAAATCTCTTAACTAATTGCACTTTTAAACATGTGCTAGATTTAATTTCTGCATAGATGAATGTAACGGCACATAAAGGAAGGGTCATTTTATTTTATTGTCTGTCCTGCTGTTTCTGCTCACTGAAAGCATATGGCTCTCTGGGCTATGTGTGAAAGGAAGGGTCATTTTATTTTATTGTCTGTCCTGCTGTTTCTGCTCACTGAAAGCATATGGCTCTCTGGGCTATGTGTGAAGGAAGGGTCATTTAATTGCTATGTGTGAAGGAAGGGTCATTTAATTCCTGCTTTACCTTATTTGGTCATTCTTTGGACTTCCTGTAATAAGAGTGTTCTGGTACCCTATATAAAGGCATGTGTGACCGAGAATAAATGAGTTTCAAAAGCCTGATGCCTCTCTGCGTCGTGTTTTTGTCTCTCCCAGATCTGCTGAAGACTTCGTTCACAACATCCAACATATATTTCTGATTTGATTTAGAAGTGATCCAAAACACAGAAAGAAAACTTAGTTTATAAGGAAACTGAAGTTTTACAATTGGAGGCTCGTCCTACGTTTGTTCGCAGGTAACCTGAGACCTATTACTCGTGTTTTAATGCCGGGCTAGATTCACTTCTATAGGATGCAAGAGTATCTCACAGGTAAGAGTTTTTTATATAACCTTTCTGTGATATACTGTTGATGGCAGACGGCACGATTGTGTTGGGTTTCTGCATTTGCGTGTGCATTCCATGGCGTTGAACTGAGGGCCAGGTTACGCCCTTTGTAGGCTTGAATCACACGATGCGCGTATTTTGAATTGTTGACGTTATCATTTAAACATGATAAGTAACAAATAAGAGAAAACTATATATCAAACAGTTGGATTTTGTGAGTGAAGTTTTCGTTTTTTTTTTTTCCTTTTCTATAACTCTTGCTTTCTTCTTTCGTTGAGTATGGGACAAAACATTTCTAAACCACTACAGGGTGAAAATCCAGTAGATTTTATGATCAGAAATAATAAGGGTTATTGGACAACCTTTTATTGATAATTTGGCCGGATGGTCTGAAAGCGTCGGACCGCGAATTGACAAATATCCGAGATTCGGATCTTTTAAAGAAAATGATATGGAGTTAATGAAATCCATGGTTAAAGGTGGTTGGGGTGATCCTCAATGGGATAGTAAATATATGGGTGAATCGTATGTAATGTGGAAAATGAATGAAAACAATATGGAGTGTGTTAATAAAGCGAACAAAATATTGATCGACACGCCATCGACTGTTAAGACACAGCCACTTTCTGATACAGCCGTCATTAATGTTCAAAATAATGCTCAGACCAGCTCAAATGTATATTCTTCCTAACTTTTTTCATGTGCACATCCCCCTCCCCTTTCTGAATTGAACAAAGAAACACGCCCGCATGGTCCAGCTCATGCAGCTGTCCTAGCGTGGTTTCATGAAGGACCTAGAATTATTCTTAAACCAGCAACGAGAGATTGAAACTATATGTAAAACTCTCCCGAACGCGAATAATTCTAAGACATTTGTAGATGTTTTGCGCTCACACACACGTTGCACAATTAAGAGGCTCGGATTACAGATCGATCTTTTTAGGAGTTTTGGCAGATGATATTAACTGAATCTGGCAATGGTATACAGTGAAAAGTGTAATAAAATACTTTGATCAGGTTAAGAGTGTTCTAGATGCTCGTGCTCATGTCTGTATGCCACAAATACCAACCGAAATGAGGGTGAGACCGCTTCTGCGTGTATGGGAAGAAAGACGCTCGTATTCCGATGTGCAGTTAAATGTCCTCACTGTTTATTAACCATGCTTAAATAATATGAATCCAGATGTGACACGTTTGGTTCGTGTAACAACTGCAAATTTAATGCAACAAACTGTTGAAGATTTTGGCAAAGAATTCGTGAGTTGACGCTTCTGGTGGTTTTACATCGTTTCTGTTTAAGCCGAAACAGGAAGTTATGTTTTCAGCTCCACAGCAACGAATGACTGCTGTGTCTGTGTGTACCAACGTGACCCAAAGGGGCGGTGCTCAGTAGTCGGAGCCCGCCTCGGGGGAGATCCGAAACGCGCCTGTTATTTCGGAAAGGCAGGGAAATGTGCAAGAGAGTGTAGGCTGAAATAGGCACATGATTTCGCCAAGAATACATCTCGAATAAACCATACTCAATCGCCACTTAATTATAGGAAGTATGCTGATCAATATCAGGTGTCTTGAATAAACAAGAAGAATGAACGAAATGAAAAAAATAAAAATGCATAGGGATGCCCACAGAGCAATATTGGTCCAAATGTACAGTCAATGATTTGTTTTTCTTTTAGCAATCACACGGATGAACACATTTTTTTAATTTAGAAGTAAATGGGGTAGATTATATTACTCATTTTTATTCAACACACGGGTGCTACGTGTTCATCTATTTCTGCTAAATTTTATGAAGGGCCGATCATGAATCGTACTATGCGCTCTGTTGGGGTTTCAGGGACTGACATTATTTGTCACATGACACCTGCCATTGAGGTAAAGGTACTTAATCACATACCTTTATTTCACAAATTTGTAATTACTCCAAATTTAGCATTGAATCTTTTGGGCAGAGATCTCATGCATAAACTTAGCATTGAGATTGTATTTTCAGACAGCTCTGTTAATTTCTCTTTGCTTTCAGATGTCTTAGATGCAACTGTGGACGTAATACCATATTCATGAGCAGTGACGAACCACAACAATTTAAATACAACATTGCAGATGTAGAGCCATCGTTGTGGTCACAGTTTAAAGATGAATAAGGCCTCGGTAACATACCCCTTTACAAGGCAAAATTGATCACACATACCTGTGTACATGAAGCAATACCCATTGTCACCAGAAAAGGTTGAAGGTATTCAACCGGTAATTGGTAATTTAAAAAAAAACAAGGTTATTGTCCCCACTCACTCACCTTACAATACACCAATCAATCCCATCAGGAAAGCTGATGGAACGAGTTGGCGTTTAACACAAGATTTGAGGGCTATTATTTCATTAATAATTCCTCTGGCCCCGATTGTGCCTGATGTGCAGAGTGCCGACTATTCTAAATTTTATACCACACAATCACGCCCGCTTCACGGTGGTGGATTTGTGTTCAGCTTTCTTCTCCATCCCCGTCCATGCAGAGACGCAGCCGTTGTTTGAATTCACATTTAAAGGTATGGCTGACCTGACACGCCTTGCTCAAGAATTTGTTGATAGCCCTGCAGTCTTTTCCGCTGTGGTGAAACGTGTTTTGAACACTGTCACAAACCTGTCATCCACGATTTGTGTGCTGAATTATACAGATGATATTTCAATATCCGCTGAAACTGAGGCTAACTGTTTGCAGGCCTAAATTGTTGTTTGCAATGTGCTTGCGAGCACTGGATTTAAGACCTCGAATGAAAACTATAGTGGGTGCAATCCAGAGTCCATTACCTGGGTCACATCATTTCACCAGGACTGAAGGCCAGGCTGAGAGGGTGCAGCTGATAAAGACTATGCATACTCCTGAGATTGTAACGCAGCTACAAAGTTTTTGGGGTTGGCGAACTACTGCCGTGCATGGATACCTGACTGTGCGTATCATGACAAAGACCTACGATGTCTCATTCAACATGGAATGGGTCCGAGACACTCGCTGAACTGGACTTCTGAAACGAAAGAACATTTCGATGCATTGAAGATTGCTATCACATGCACTCCTGTCTTGGGGCTACCAGACTATTCCAGGCCGTTTCACTTACATGCGGGGGAGGCTGTGGTGTGTTGCAATGATACCAAGAGCATCCATGGTGACAAACCGATGGTCCATGGTATGACTTAATACCTTCGTGCTGTGGCTGCAGCAGCGGAGATGGTTAAAATGGCTGAGAAAACTGTTTTATCATATCCTTTGATTTTGTACACCACTCATCAGTTGGGTGTTGTGTTGCACAATTTGAAGACACAGCACATGACGGCCCAGAGCAGTTCTGGCTAAGAAGCAAGACTCCTAGACACGGAAGATTTAACTATTAAGCCCACTTCAATTTCTAGCACAGCAGTTCAATTGTTGTATGGCTTATCCACATTGATCACTGAAACTATACCTCATGATTGCATGAATACTATTGAGATCTCCACTTCAACCGGGGTTGATCTGAAAGATACGTCCCTGGATGGGGGAGAACACATATATAGATGGTTCATGTTCAAGGCCGTCTGATGGAGTGTATCAGTGTGGATATGCCATTGTGACTCAAGAGGGTGAGAGGGTGGAGGCATATCGCCTAAACCATAACTCAGTTCAGGCTACGGAAATAATTGCAAAGAGAAAACAAGAGCCTGTGAGTTAACAAAAAGGCAAAAGAGCCACCATTTATACGGATAGCAAATATTCGTACGGGGTCGTTCAAGAATTCGCCCAGACTTGAGCTAGGTGCAATTTTCAGACATCTGAGGGCAAACCAATATCACATGTAGGGTTGGTGGTAGATTTATTACAAGCTGTAATGTTGCCATCTGAACTAGCTGTAGTGAAGGTCA